>PYHX02000158.1:65261293-65871100 GCA_004302925.2 Cochliomyia hominivorax | reverse complement strand
ATACTTACTTACACATAATAAATATCCATATAACATGCATTTCATCATCATGATCAACACTCACTCATACCAACATCATAATGGCGTATTAAAAATTGCTAAATTCCACTCTTATTTTTTTTACTCTTCCACACATTTTACCAGTATTTGGTTGGCAATTTTAAATTCATGACGGTATACAAAAATAATTCCAAATTGGCTTCGATTGCCAAAAATAGCTATTTTGAACCATTTATTTCCTTTTATTTCAATAGCACACTACGGAATTTGGATATTGGTTATATTCTGTTGATTAGATCAGTTTAAGACAGAATACGATTTTTTTCATTTATTAAAGATACTTTAAGATGCTACATTTTTAAATTAATCATTAATTTACTGAATCAATTTTGGTGAAATAGATATTCGAAAGATTAAGCCGATATCTGTTTTCAATAGAAGGCTTGGAAGGCTTCTGGTGTATACTGTAACGGTACAGCTTTTGTTGCACTTATCATGACAAACTGGAGGGGGCAGTAAAGGTAAGCTTAGCTCCAAATCAAAAATATAACTGTTTTAGTTGCTGGTGTAAATTGTGTGACTTGACCACGCCTCTTCCTGACTTCAGTTGCAAAATCTCAACTATTGAATCGTTCAATTATAATAACTGATATTAAACTTCCAAAATACCATATTTGTAATTAATTAAAAACATCCAACCGGTTAGAAGTCATAAAGTGCATGAAATTTGTTTTAACCTCACTTTAAAATATTTTACAACATTTTTTATGTTTATAGTATTATTGGCGTTTTATATCCCAGTAATTCTTTTCTAGGTTCCTATTTATTCCTTTTCCTAGTTTTTGCTTAAAATCTGCATACACAAACACATACATATACACAATTATCCACACATATACATATTAAAAAGTACAAATTCATGCAAATGTACAACCTATTGTATGGATGTATGTATTTGATATACGAAAAACAACAACAACAATAAAAAAACATTAAAGATTTTCTGGTGATGACAACTGAAATTCAATTTTTGAAATCTCGTAATTGGTTCCCAAATTTTTTACCCACTTTTTTGTTGTTGTTGTTCTTTTTTTTGTTATTATTGCTGATGTTGTTATTGTTGTTGCTGTATATTTGAAAATAATTCTTCTATTTCATTTGTAAAAATGTTACATTCTTGCGTCCTTTCATTTTTTTGTGTTGTATGATATTCGATTCGATTTGTTTTATAGTGTTAGTATTTGTGTTGGTTTTAAAAATTTTAGGATTTATTTTCAATATCATAAAAATCCACAACAAAATTACGACTTTTTCCTATAAAATATCAGGAAAAAAGAAGAATAAAAATAAAATAAACCCAATCAAATTGAATCAAAATGACTGAACATAAAAATTGATGTTTTTTTACATGTAATTTTTGTGTGTTTTTGCATATAAAATTTTGGTAAAAAAAGTCGAATATATAAAAACTATTTATTTTAATGAACATGATTCTCTCTGAATAGTATTTATTTATTTTTTTTTTATTTTATTTTAATTTATTATAAAATTTTTATATTTTTGTTAAAATATTAATGAATTTTTGTTGATTATGCATTTTTATGTTGAGAAAGGCAGTTTATGTTTTTTTTCGGTAAAATTTATTAATTTTCAGAGAAAATGTTTAAATTTAATGATTACAATTGCAGAAAATTTCATTAAAACCCTGAGGCCAGAGGAAAGAAGAATTACAGAAATATTACACAAATAATTATAAAAAAGCATTTTTTATGCCCTACACAATTTCAGATTTATGAACTTTGTTTAATCGTATGTAACGCGAGGAAAGACCATATGCATATGTGTGTCCAAATCGGCTTGATTCTAATTCGAACGGTATACTTAAAATTAAGGGTAACACTATTTTCCTGCATGTAACAAATGAACAATAATCGCAAAAATAAAAGATCTATATTCAGCTGTGCCGAATTTTAAATACCCTCCACCACTTACATTTGCTAGTGTTAAAAATGCTACATGTAAAAATTAAAATTAAATATGGTATTTGTCCATGTTTTCAATAAAAACTAAAAAATAAGAACTTTTAAAGGCTTAATCCCTTTTCCGGGATAGTTATAACCAAATATGTCCCGATAATTTTGAATCACTTACATATATTTATTTCATTTATCTTTGTTAGAAATATTATTACAAAGATTTTTAATAAATAAAACGATATTCCAAGAAGGTCCTTGTATTGCAGTTATATCAAAATGTGAGACTATATTTCCTAAATCATCCAAAAACTGTTCGAAAAATAATTTTGTCAAATTTTAACAAAATTGGTCTATATTTAAGACTTTTTTCTGAGAAGGGTTCTTATATGGGAGTTATATCAAATATAAAGGTAACAACATATGTATATTTAAAGCGGTTATAGTAATAAACATGCAGGACTTCAATAAAATAAGTCAATATTTATGGGTTTTATTAGCTTAAAACTATAAACTGAAAACGAAATATAGGGCGATATTGGCTAAATAAACAACATATTTTTAAGGCGATTTTAAATATAAATGTGGCGATTTTCAATAGAATTGGTATATCTTTAAGAGTTTTACAAAATTTAAACCATATTCCGGAAATGCCCTTATATGGGAGCATAGACATATAATGGTCCCAGGTCAATTTGATTTATTTTTATATTAAAATAAATATAGTTTGCCATTATCTTTTGATACACATGTGTATTCGGTGAATTTGGTCCGCTGCCAATCTCGACCATTCCGACTATGTTGATTTTTTTACAGATACCTGAAATCCAATCTAACCTGACCTAGTCGTATCATGTGTGAAATGTGCGATATAATGTTTTATATGGCGTCTGAATGTAGAATTCTTTATTACTTTAATACCTCTTTGCGACGAATACTTAATATAAGTTACTCATATAACTCACACGAATTCATGTCTATTATATTTCTTCTTAAATTTCATTCTGAACTGTCAAAGATATTTTAATGAAATTTCACATTATTAAATCTGAGGTACTTTAAGAGTGATTTGGAGGAGTACATATGTTATTAAAAATTAGCAAAAAATTCTTTAGTAAATTGAGACAAAACCATTTCTGTTCTTACGCCGATGTTAAAAATTATTTCGACTTGAATATCTTTGTAGGTTATCTTTTATAATCTACACATAAGGAGTGAGATGTAAAAAAATCTTAACATACGTTTTTCATTTAAACTTTTTGCACAAGTATTATTTGATATTTTTTTCTTCATGTTACCTTTGTAAATCTTGTCAGTCTTTATGTTAAATATCAAACATGTGAATATGAATGTGAGTACAAAAATTATTAAAAATTTTCAACAAAACCCAACTTGGTCCTACAAAAAGTTTTCTACACATACATCTCCCAAAACATCGAGTAGGAAAGCTAAAGCAGGTTAAGAAACATACAAGGCTCAGAAATTTCCTGATAGGAACGCTATTAAAAATTTAGAGGCCAAACACGGAGCACGGAATTGAAGTAAAAATATTATTGATAATATAACTTCAGGTAAAAATTTTATGTTGCTGATACTCAAAGGAATGTTCGAGAAAATTTTAGGACCCTAAAGCAGTTAAAATTTTCCAAAATGTTCCAAAAAAGAATGGCAAGCAATATAAAACTGCTACAAAAGCATTCAATAATTTGTTACAAACGGCACTATAAATAGCAAAATTTACATCAAAGAATGTTTTCGAAAAATGGCTGTCCACTTATTTTTGGCCTGGCTTGGCATCCTGTCACAAGCCCCTGAGAGGTAGCAGATTAATAATGTGGTATTTGTGCCAAGAGAGAAAAATTTTCAAAACCAGTGGAGAGATATTCGCTTTAGTTAAAAAGAAAGAGAAAAAAGTTTCCAAGAGTGTAGAGGATTTTCACTACGTCTTCGAATAAAGCTACAGAAATCATTAAAAAGTTCTCCTAAAAATATTCAAAATTTCATCGCAAGTAAATAAAAATAAACGATTAATATTTTATTATTTTTTAATTTTAACCTTTATGGGGTCTTATATGATTCCCTATATAATAAACTTCTGCTTAAGGAGGATATAGTTATATATCATAATTACACATTTAATAGCATTTTCTAAACACATATATAACACCTTATAAAAATTATTATAAAGATACAATTTTCAAATTATTGCAACTCAAAGTTGAATTTAACAAAACGTTTCATTTTAATAAAGACTTTAATAATATCGTGCATTTATGAATCCATATTTGCTAACATTAATATCGCTTTTTACAAAAATTTATTATATAAAATAAAAATAAAATGCGACTTTTATAACAATTCACCCACATTATTAAAAGTAAATATGTATGTGTGAGTAATAGTTTAGATGTTCCCATATAAGAAAATCGATGTTCATCTGTGTATACATATACACACATATATATTCATATAAAAATAATGTTAAATGAATCTGTTCCATTTACTTTCTAACGTGAAAATTTTCTACTCCAGTTTCTATTTTCATTTTTAACTTAAATGAAAATACTTTCATACGAAAAATGGGGTAAAAAGGAACTAAAAATGTTGCACATAAACTAAGTTGCACATAACAACGCGAAACTGTGGAAATTATTTATCCAACTCACTTTTATATCTCTAGTGGTTTTATTCGACTCGTAAGTCAACAGCAAAACAACAGAGCAAAGGTATTCAGGCTGCTAGTCAGTTAGTTCACTTGCGATGCAAGCAGGCACTATGAAGTAGTAAAAGTATTAGAGCAGGAACTAGAATATATTACTGCTGCATACTTTGGTAACATTAGATGAATGATAATGCTAAAAAAGGAAAACTTTAATATTTTCACTACATAAATATTCACCTGTAAAATATGTAAAGATAAAAGTACTTTAAAGGATTCGTAACACAAAATAATCTCGAATAGGTTAAGAACAAAAGATTTAAATCTCTATAAAATATCAATATAATTAATTTAGTGAAATTTGCTGTAACAATTGCAGGTGTAGGAAATATTTAAGATTTTAGTTGCAAGGAATTTGATCGATCTAATATTTTATATAACCCTCATACAAGATTCACTTCATTCAAAATTTTTTGAAGTACATAATTGATAAAAATGTAATGGCGTTTTATATTATTTTCATTATTACATTTATTAATCGAGTACTCATATAACTCCTGACTACCAGAAAAACAATATTATTCTAACATTAAAAACAAATTCTACAAAGATCCTTTCATATTTATTATTATAACGGGCAATGTGTTGTAGGGCATTTCATAGTCGGATGATTATATCCTACACCATCAAGGTGGTCTTGGCATTATACGTTTATTCAGATTTTTGTAAAATAAGTCGTATTTCTTTTAAGCATACCGCAGGACTCAGAATCCCTTCCTAAGTCGATTTAACCACATCCGTCCGCTCGTCCTGCTGGCTGGCTGTCCATGTAAAGCTTGTTCGCAAAGTACAGTTCGTAGTTTTAAAAATCGACACGTAGTATTATTTTATGGTTATGATTGGTCCATTATTTTATACAAATGTTCCCAAAAAAACCCTAAATATAAAACCTTTTTTACTAAATAAGTCTAATATTATTTTAAAATGATGTGCTAAATTTAACGAGGTTCATTATTTCTCATAGAGCTCATATACCCACTTCCAAATATCACTTTGTAATCTATAAGTTTCAAATATATGTGGGAATTGTAATAATATTTGGTCAAATAAAAATAAAACGATTGTGCGAAATTATACGAGAATCGGTTAATTTTTTCCCATAGGCCCCCTTCCAAATATCAAGTTCAAACCTACAATACCACACCTTCCTAGATGTGGAACCAACAATGTATCCACGACTGCAATACAAAATGGTCTAAATAATGTTTATTTTGATAGGTATCTCAACAAAAGATTAGTAACTTTGTTGAATTCAAGAATGGTTAGGGCAATTCTTGGTAACATCAACCGTGGTGTTGTTTCTTCTCTGCTTTGGTTTATAATTATTAACTCTATTCTTGTAATAATAAATGTCGTAGATTACGCGAACGATGATGTGATATACGAATTGATTCAGTTTCTGGACGTTATTAGTGACATCCTGATAAGAGGTTTATATTTACACACCAACTGAGCACCAGACTGTGGCATAAGAGTTAATCCAAATAAAACAAAAAGAATTGAGTGGAAGTGAAGTAATCTTATCGGTGCCATAATACTAGGATCTACACTGGTTTCAAAATAAGCTGAGAATTCCTTAAATTCGACATTTCATATCGATATGATAAATGTAGTATATTTCAAACTGATATATGCGAACTTTTGGTTGAAAAGAATATTTCCGAAAGTATCGGAATATTTGTCGACTGTCGCTTTGAACTACTGTAGAAACTTTACCTTACTATTTATATCTAAAACCATATTTCTGAAAATAATCTGGCAAATAAATATTGGTACCGAGCTATATATTTAATGACCGATTTTATAAAAAAATAATGTTAAAGAAAAGAATTTTCTATACGAAAAACAGTATACATATTGGTATACATATTGAAATGGAATGGTCCATATTAATGAAAGATTTAAGCTTAAAACATTATCCTGGAAAGTGGGGTTATAAAGGATAAGATTTTTCTATTAAAAACAGTTTCAAAATAATTGTACGAATTTCAAATAAATGTATTCAAATTAAAGTGTTTTTAAAGCAGTTTTCCGAGAAAGTATTCTATAATAAAATATGGACCGAGACTGGTCAATTTAATAACATATATTAAAGATAATAGAAAAGTAATTGTGTTGAATTCAGTAAAATTGATCTACATATAAGTCCAAAACTGTTTTCTGGGAAAGGGGCCTTATGGGGAGCTATTGCACTGAGATTGGTCAAAATTATCATTTATATTGCAGATTAGGCAACTATTGTTCCGAATATCAATATAATTTGTTCAAATTTAAGGGTTTTATAAGATTAAACCCCTTATATGGTAGCTATTCTAGGCAGTAGAATGTTTCCAACAGACAGACAGAATAGCATCACCACTTGTGAGGGTATAAAAATCAGGCAATTGTGTAATGTAAAGTATTCACAAATTACAATGGCAGCTAATCAAACAGGTAGAAGGATTAACATCGTAAAATCGGCTCAGAAAGAGATTCTGAGTTGACCAGTGTACTTAATAGTAATCGACTCAGACCAACCCTGGTGCTGCACTGTAATTCATGTATTTCCAATGTGGAAAGATCTGAAACATTTTTTTTAAATCAGTCATTGACAGTTCTGTTTTTCACTTTGTAGTTTGGTGGAATAAAATACTTCTCCCTCTCCCATAACATACCTAAGCACTGTAAAGTTCCAATGTATGAAGCCACCAGTGGTATTTGTAAGAGTACGTTATAAACACTACACAAAAGATGTACGGTTTCGAAAACATTATTGCTATTTGTACTACGATACAACTAAAATCAACTAACTTAAAATAACTAACTAACAAATACACCAAAAGAGAACTAACAGGAATTTAGCTTTATTTTGCTTCAGCAATACAACCTTTCCATTCTATTTTCATTATATCCAAACGTTTTGTAAACAATACAAGGAATGTGTTGGTGGTTACTCTACAAAATGGTGATAGTGGTGATGGTGTCATTGAGTTGGTAAATTCACTTTTATGTGAGTTTTCCTTCTTGGTATTGTAAGGGTGAAATTTCTGTAAGTAATATTATAGATTTTAGAAAATGTCTTTATACATATAAATGTATATGTAAGTGTTTGTGTGTGCGTGTTAGTGAGTAGATTTAGTATATGAGCTTATCACCTGAATAGTGTTGATGCCAACACTTAAGGTGCGAGTTACGTTTATACAAATGATTCAATGTGTAAAATTAAGCATTTCTAACGTCTATAATAAACTACACACATACATACTAACATATGTATATGTGAATGTGTTTGGTTAAAATGTATTATAAGGAACATGAAATACTTCTAAGCAGCATTTAATATTTTACAATATGAAATTTAATCGGATTAAAATTGCGTACGTATGTCTGTATTTAGATACGTGATATTATAGCAAGTAACTTTTGTTTACATGCTTACATACATACATACATACATACATACATACATACATACATACATACATACATACATACATACATACATACATACATATGTATAACAAATAAAAAACTATGTACGGCTATGCCAAATCTTCTATACCCTCCACCACAAATTCGAGTGAAGTTAATACGTTAGGTTCCATAGATATACATATACATACAAAAACACTCACAAATGTAACACTTAATAAGTCATAAAATTAGTTATAATTTTGGTTATAACTTTTTTCTACTAAATTGGTTTTTTTCTACTAAGCCAAATTTTATTGAACTCTGTCAATTTTTGTTGATGTGAGCAGACATACAGATTGACGAAAATCGACTGAGATTTTGATTTGTAGCAAGAATATATATACATTATGGGGTCTGAAAAAATCATTCAGAACAGTTAGCAAAATAATTTTCGCGAATTTCAATAGAATTTGTCTCTATTTACTCGTTTTATAAGCTGAAAACTGTTTTCGGTGAGGGGCCTGATATGGGAGCTACATTAGTAATATAGACCGAGATTGTTCTAATTTAAAATATACATTAAAATAGTTAAAAAATTCATTGCACTGAATTCCAATGGAATTGATCTTTATTTAATTGTTTTATAACCTCAAATCCGTATTCCGGGAAGGGGCGTTATATGCGAGCTATATCAAAATATGGACCCATGTTAATAAAATTTATAACATATATTTAGGATAGTCAAAAAATAATTGCGCCAAACTTCAATAGAATTGGTTCAAATTTAAGAGTTTTATATACTATAAATCATATTCCGGGAGAGGGACTGATATGGATGCTGGGTCAATTAATGATCCCAGAACAATATGACTTCTTTGGATTTATAATTGTATCAAATTAAGTATATGTGACAAATTTCAGTAAATTGTCTTAAAAATTGCGGCCCATGTGACACACAGAGTTTGGGGTGTATCAAAATTTTGCATATTATTGCCTATAACTTTTTTCTTGTTAATCAAATTTTGATTATCTTGAATTGTATGCTAAAATTAATCTTTTGTTTAAGTCCAATTACATTTTTAGAAATAATTAAAAGAGTTCTTTTTCGGAATTTTGAGGTTGTTTCAGATATCGGTTTTTAACTTCCTTGCTTATAAACCGATATAGCTGGTTTTAAATAGCAAACTACTTAGGACAATAACAAACGATGTAGTCAAGTTTCGTTGAATTCGGACAGTTATTCTAAGCGTAAAAATGTTTCCAACAGACAGACGGACATGGCTAAATCGACTCAGTTTTTGATTTGATGCAATGCGTTTTAGGGTCTGAGATGATTCCTTCTTGGAGTTACACATGGAATGACAAACTTAATATACTTTCACCACTTGTGGTGTTGGAGGGTATAAAAATAAGTAAATAATTGTAATTGTTTTTGCAATTTCTTGAAACAATTCTTTGTAACAATCCTCGTATTGTTATATATGTAAAATATGTTTTAAAATCTTGTAACCTGTTATATTAACATTTATTTTTGTACCCTCCGACATCACAAGCGATGAATATGAATATATTAAGTGTGTCATTCCGTGCGTAATACCAATAATGAATCTTCAAACATTAAAATTATAATCTGAGTTTCAAAGCTGATTTTTATCTAAGACTTCAGTTATCTGAAACAACGTCCAAAACTATAAAATTTGAATATTGATTATGAATAATCCATTTACTGGATTAAGACTAAAATTATACAATTCTCCCCCATTCAGTATCCAAAGACATGGATAAGTGATATTATAAACTTAATTTTCAATACTTCAAGTCTCTACTGCTGCTGCTGGACAAAATAATTTATTTTAATTTTAAACAAAAGATATAAAAAATAAGTGTCAATAGGGGGTAAAAAGGGGAAGTTACTATTAATTCAATATAAGTGTTTACCAAATCATAAATAGTACCAAATTCGGGTCATAAAATGTTTATTCTGTAGTATTTTATAGTTCTTTATCATATGTTACCTTTAGAGAGGAAATAAGTATACATTGACCCATGTGGATAAGGTGTTATTTGAGCAATTATTTGGTACTTTTTTGATCATCTGACGGTACTGTTTTCCATAATATTTTAAGCAAAAATGGTAAATTTGGTAAAATTTGGTAAATGAATCAATGACTTTCCATGATCTATTTCAAGCATACAGGTTTACATTTGACAATACAAATTACGAGCACCAGGAATTTATATATTGACTACTTGTTTGCTTTACTCGTTGGTCACCGTGTTAATCCGTTGGTCACAAGAAGTTGTTTGAAGTAATCTTCTGATAATCAGAATAAGTCAGACTCTTAATGAAACAGTGTACAAATCTTACTTAAAATACATATTTCAAAATTATTTTAAATTAAATGAGAATTATTATTGCTTACAAAACAAATTGTTTTTTGACTTAACAATTATGTAGAAAATTTTTATTTCAAAACTAATATTGGTGAAGGGCATTGAAATTTCCCTATTGCCGTATATGTATAATTCTTTCTTGTTATTTTTTGCTTTAAATCCTTAAGAAAACCTAGAAGGATGATTGTATTTGTGTATGTAAATGTATATTACCTACGTAAGTATTTGTTGACTACATAAATGTGGTTAACCTTATGTATGTATTTTATGTTTACATAATATATGGATTCCTGCATACATATTTAGGTATAAAAGTGTAACCATATTTTCCAATAATTTTCTTTTGTTGAACATTTGTGGTTTTCGCTTAAGATTTATGGACTTTAATGAAAATTATTCAATTTATGTTTCTCTCAGTATTTAATTAATCAATAATTGTCATTAACATGATTTGTTGAGTTTCAAAAACTAAATTTATTGCCAATATTTTGTATATTTTCTAAAAATTGATTAAATAAAAAATTAAAGATTTATTTACCAGAATAACCGAAAATAAGGAGATATTAATGGTGTTTAATAAATGTTCATAAAATTGACTTTATAATACTTTAATATATGAGTTGTTTATAATCTAATTTAGTTAGAGATTTTATTTATAATTTCAAAAGTTTAACATACTTCATTTTTCTAACCGCCTGATTTTGAAATGGTTTAAGAATATTTGACCTGTATTATTGACAGCCATGTTATATATGCTCGATTTAAAAGTGAAGCATGGTAAGTTTAAAAATGAGGAATCGAACACCGCCACTCGGAGACCTTTATTGTTGATTTTAATCCCTTCAAGACTGCAAGCTGCAATAGAAATAAGTGAAAAGAATGAAAAAAGTAAAGAATTAGATTAATGGAACGGATATCTTGAGAAATGCATCTACTATACTATTTTCTTACCCTATCAGACCATCGAATCAATAAGCATGGATATCGACCAGCGTGATAAGTGCTCAATTTAAAAGTGAAGCATTGTTAGTCAAAAAATTAGGAATCGAAAGCATTACTCGATCATTATGAGTCGCAGAACAATCTATTTCATTGTTACTTCATAGAGGTATCAGCATTCGATTACCGCTTGGCTATCTCAGCTCTACTATTTTGCGTCTGTAGATAGTTCTTTCAACTTAATTGCTTCATCATGCATCAGCAAGGTTTACCATTCTGGTTTTGTTAACGGTATTTTTAAGTGGGCAGTCCAATGCCTCCAACTATGGAATACTGCTTATTGTGTAATTTTTATATTTCTTTTTTCCATTTTTGTTGCCGACCTTTCTAAGTGGTTTAAACTCAAAATCGCTTTCTTCTTTAGTAAATTCTTATTCTAATTCTTACAAACAAGAAGGCCATGCGAAGGTGGGTTATAATATATCGTTTCAGAGCTAGAAATGATTAAAATCGAACGTACTCCATAAATTAAATAGTTTCAGTGTGACAGGTGCTGGTATTTTATTAACCAGGCAGCCATTTTTACAGGCTTTTCAGAATACAATATCTGTCAGTTCATAAAAATGATTAAGATCGTACTGGTCTTGATCGCTTTTAAAATCAAGAAGGGACTACCTCCTCTACAACATTACTAGATTTCAGCGAATGATTTGATAAATTTGGAGCATAAGAAGTAAAGACACTTAAAATGCGTCTAACGACGCGTGCCTTGTTTATACCAATACAATACAAACTGTGCAAAGTATGAATTCTTACGTGAACGGGACTTCCAACGACGATGTCCAAACTTGACTGGAATTATTACTTACGAGACGTGGCTCATTCAATCCTTTCTTCTATAAAAGTAGTCTGTCGCGATTCTCCGGAATGTAGGTATGAAATTGAACTTGAAACAGTTGGATACATGTGTTTTATCTGTACTATGACATTATGAACTTAGCTTGCATTATAAGGTACCTTACATTAACAGGTACCTTTAAGCTGTACCTGTTTTAAGCTTCTGTCTTCGTGCTTCTCTCTGTTCCATCATAGCCTAACTTAATACATTGTTGTGTGTCGTTTTCGGAACGTTTTTGTCCTATTTTGGTATCACACATTGTGACCAAAGTCTCGGTTATGAAGGCGCTTTTCAACTTTAGTGTTATAAATTTTTATCTAAAGTGTGGGTTTATTGTGGTATATGAAACGACGGCCAGCAGTGCCGAATTGTTCGGAATTCAACATGTAGAGTCGAATTGATAGCGATTTGTGAATGAAGATTTAATTCTCGTAACACGGGAGTCAGCTGATTCCTGATTTCGGTTATATCCTGGCTGTTGATCCTCTGGGCAGCATTGGAGTTGCCGTTTTAAAACCCAAATCGCGGAAGGAGACTTAAGATCTTGAGGCTTGACGTGATATTGCATTATCAACTAGGTATCGTGACACAAGTATTGGTAAGATTTTAAATAGCTGCCAAACCAAGGGAAATTCATGTCCAAATTCTTGCCTTCGAGTTAAAACGTAGATGTAGCAGTCTGGATTAAGTTAAGTTCCTGGTTGTCACAGTTTAAGCAGCCCATAGATCTTGAAGTTCTTCATCTCTAGATCTCTATTATGGTCTAATTGTAGAAGTAAAAGAGGTACGGATAGAGTGAACCTATACCCAGACACTATGGTGGCGAAAATGTAATAACAACCTCTGAAGATTTACCGGAATCTTAGTCTGGTAGCAGGGAAACTAGTTACCCCTGATATGGCAGGTCTAACTCGGTCTTGTAATATTGGACATGTTGTTGGTGGCACCATTCGGAGAGCTTCTTGCTATATTTTAAACCAAAATTGTTATAGAGATTCCGCTTCCGGTGTATTGTTGCATTATATCAGAAAGCGGTAGTGTGCCAAGAGATTGGATAATTTGAAAGAGATTTCATATCCAGACAAATAAAAATCTCAATTTTCTACCCGTATGCATCAATAAGGATCAATAAGGTGTTCGTTGGGACATTATACCCTCCCAATTTTAAGATCAGCCTGAGATTAGGCTAACATGACAGGAATCCGTGTTAACCTTGAATATTTTTGTCATAGTTTTAGCGCAGTAGTTTTAGCTGACTCTTTCCACCGGCTTAGCCTTAATAGTTCTATGCAACCCCACATTAATAAAAGCTTGGAGTTGTGCACATATTCCCTGTTCAGAGCATAATGGGGGGCATCGGTTTGCTTATTGTACTCAACCAGTGTAAAGGCCACTCTGCGATTAAGTCAAGATGTGTTTGGCTGACTGTTTCAATCAGCTTAGTCCTAATGGTTATAAATCCATTACGAAGTCGTTCTTCAAACCAGTATCAGTAAATTGTTTGCCAAATTTTTAGTGCTGAAAATCTTATAAAATGTTTGTGTCCATAACAGAAATAAGGAAATTAAATTTAAACTTTGAAAGAAAAAAATAATTGTTATCCTTTAAGGTTTTAAAATATTTTCTCTGTTCTCTCACAAAAATACATCTTATGCTCAGTGACCTATATAAAAGTAGGTGGTAAAAAGGAAGCAGGCGTGAGTGTTTGTGTGTGAGACTAAGTGTTTTAATATCTTTTGTAATATTTTTCCTTTTTTATAAAAGAAGGAAAAACAAAAAATCAATTTAAAGCTGTTAACATGTTTTATTTAAACTTTTTTGTAACAATATAATAAAATACATGCTCTTACATCCTTATAAACAGACTGATATTAATACATATACTGACATATATATATATGTGTGTGTGTTTTTTTAATAAAACGTACTATATTGAATTTAAAACTTTAATTAAATAAAAATGTATTTACAAAACAAGGCAGGTAGAATTTGTACATATTTACATATTTATATGTAAGTGTGAAGGTATGATAGTAAAATAAACTTTAAATTAACAACATACAAACAAACAAATATAAATATTATATAATAAAATAAAAATAAACATTTGTAGACGTTTTCATTCTCCGAAATTCACATTCTTTGGCGAATTTGTATATCAGATGAGAGATAGGGAAAACATGTTGGTAAACAACAAATACTCCCATAATAAATAAACAACCAAAAAGTCAAAAACTCATCAAGGAAACGGAAACATTATGTCGATGCTACTCCCACCACTACTATAACGACTACTGCTATCGTTACTTCTCTTTTTCATTTTCTACTTCTTTAACAATCTACTTATGTACTTTTCTTGCCACATCTCTTTGCTGTAATATCAAAAGAAGGAAGAACAACACACTCACACAACGGATGTCAGAGGTCTAGATGACAAACTTTTGCTTTTTTTTTTAATATGAAACGTGTTTTAGGTAGAGTTTTTACACAGTAAAGACCAATCATTCACACACATATATATATGACATGTTTGTTTATAGAATAACCACATTAGAAACACTCCCGCAGAAGAAACATTCACTAATCATTTCAAAGAGAACCCGGATTCCTTTTAATGAAAACTGTAAATTACAACTCCATTGTCTACATATATCCGGTAGTCATTTATTGTTGGATATACATAGTTATATATGTACATATGTATGGAAACGTTACCGTTAAATTCCAGATATCAGATTTTTCGTATAAAAATTAAATTCGGAATATGCTTTCTATGAACAAATAATCAATTATGATCTATATCTCTCTCACATTATCAAAGTATTGAGTACTGGAAGAAATTTTACTTT
The DNA here is from genome assembly GCA_004302925.2 of Cochliomyia hominivorax. Classification (NCBI taxonomy): domain Eukaryota; kingdom Metazoa; phylum Arthropoda; class Insecta; order Diptera; family Calliphoridae; genus Cochliomyia; species Cochliomyia hominivorax. Next base: position 65,855,935 of record PYHX02000158.1, on the reverse strand, counting down.
AGGTTAGTGATCTTTTTTACTTTTCAATAGTAATGAAATAATTATTGGTGCTAAATTTTATTGAAATATTTTAACATTTAGAAAATTTATTAGTTTAAAAGTTGTTTCTGGAAAGACGTTATATATAGGAGTTATAGACAAATGTGAACCGATAGGTGTATTAAAAAGTTGTATACTAGTGTGGTTGAATGGGTTTATAATTATTTTTATTGCCGTTGTTAAGAGTTGTAACGGCTCGATATACTGTTTTTATGTTGTTTCCAATTAGTGAATCACAAGCTTCGTATATATTTTATTAATTTTAATTAACTGGTGTATAACACCACAGTTTCTGGCCTTAGGAATAGATGAATGTGGAATACCAGCAGGAATCCTAGCAATATATATCAGTCTCATACCACACTCACACCACGAAGCATAATCAAAATAGAATCAAATTCCGAAACGAACAAGGTATTTAGTTTCTTACTAAATACAGTTGCATATAGCAAGACAATATTCTCCTAAACCAAACAATCCTTTGAATGTCACATTGCTTAACAATACAAAATATATATTGTTAATATACTTCTAGAAAACTTTCCATATCTTCAGTCGTACCGCCTTCCATCATTAAGGTAAATGGATTTCCCAAAATCGTAACAGAAAACGTTATGATTGCTTACGTAAATACAAGACTTCTCAAATGGATGTAACTTATTTATGTTATTCACCATTCTGAATAAATGTATTCAGAGTGAAGCGAATTATATGAAGTCTGTATTAAGCAAGTAAAACTTAACACCCTTAAGATCCTATTGAGGGACATGCTTTAAATATTATGAAAATCAATAGCATAAGGATCTACAAAGTTCATTGTACCAATTTATCAAGTGTGTTGACGACTTCTGCTAACTGGGTAAAATATCGATTAGATGACTTAGTTACATGTCAGTTGAATGCCATAAGTCCAAATAGCTTTTAGTACGGTTTTATTTTAATTTCAGTTGTCATTCCGAGTGTAACGCTAAGAAGGAATCATTTAAGACCCCATGAATATATATTCTAGCATCAAATCAAAATCTGAGTCGATTTTAACACACACTTATATGTGAGATGTAATATGAGTATATTTTTAGAATTCGTGGCATTATAGCCTCTAGATGATGCACAAAAGGGGTGTAAGCAATCGCATCAGAAGTGTCTATCGATTTTTTACTTAATTGTGTTGTTTCGTTTGATAGTATCAAAATGGAACCATATATTCTAAACAACTGCAGAATGATTACTTCGTATATATGGCAAGAACTCATATGCTGCTGTTATTTTCTTTAAGGTATTAAATGTTTTCATATTAACAAGTAAGAAAGTGTAGTCGGTCAAGCCTGACTATCTAATACCCTTCACTACATTGTTGAGTAAAAATGTTAATTACAAAAAAAAACTATGTATATTATTGTAACACTAACATTTATGTTAAATTTATGAGTTTTAATATTAATTTTTTCTGGGGATTATATGGGAACTACATGAAATTATGAACCTCGTATAATTTTGCACATCGATTTTAGCTAATATTTTTTTTAAATTTAATCTGTTACTATTACAAATAAAAAGGGTTTATATGGAGCCAATGAGGAATAATGGACCGACTCGCTTGTGCCAAATTTCGTTTAACTCGCTTTATATTAAGGACCTTTTGACCTTAAAACCCCAAATATTGGACCAAATATAGTCGATTTCAATCATCGAGACGTTTCGAAAATTGCGACCTGTAGACTGTTCACAATGTCTGCATTGAGAGCAAGCCGGACAGGCAGGCGGAAAGACGGACATCTGAAGGTGATTCTTAGTCGAACGGTATATTTAAAGTTGAACTTTGCACAATTTCTTTTCTGTATGTTACAAACATCAGCACAAACGCATATTAACCCAACCACCTACACTGATGTAGGGTGTGAAAATTTAATATTATAATATTTTGTTTTAATTTTATATTTACATAAAATAACACAAATTGATGATGAAACAATAAATTTATAGAATCAATTAAATGTTGTAACCCTGAACTTTTATTACACTTTTATGAGTTTGTGTCTATAAGCCGGATACAGTTTTTAAGTTTCCTAAGAGGGTAATAAAATTTCTTTATGTGGCAAAAAATTGTAAGCGAAATATTGAAAAAATTTTATATTGCCATAATTATTGATACACTGGAGGCTCATTTCTTTTACATATAAAACCATATGTAAAATTACCAACACCAGCAAGAGAAAAACAACGAACGAGAAAAAAAGGATAACGACACTAAAGTTTTATGGCTCAAAATAAACAATAATGTGGCAAGCAACTACAACAATAACAAACATAAATAAATACAACAAATGTGGTTAAATATCAATAAATATTTGCTGCGAAATAAAAGACAGTAATAATAAAATAATTTAAATTGAAATTTTGAATAAAGAAAGAAAGAAAAAATATCTCAAAATATTTTAAGTTCAACTAAAATTTGCGGCTTTTTAAAGTTTTGTTAAAAATTTTTTAACTAAATTGTTTGATAAAAAATGTCACTAAAGTTTTAACACTCAGACCCCAAATGAGTGAAGATTTGTTGCATAGTTTTCCACTTATCACTTGTTTTCTATGTATTTGTGGCTATGTATGTATGTGTATGTTGTAAAAACTTTTTTGCGGTTAAATGGCCAACAGGCAGAGCAATAAGTCAACTTGTAAATGCAACCAACAAATTTTGTTTTTCTCTCTCTTTTTTAAGTTTTTTTTTCGTTGAATTGCAATAAATTGCACTAAATAAGAATATTGTTTGAAAGCACTCTCACACATACATATGTAAAATTACATTTATATTCAAATATTTTTTACAGTAACAATTCATAGAAATGAAGGTTATTTTTAGTCTACAATAAAATTGTAATTTACAGTCAGAGCGAAAAGTATTCGCTAAATTTGAATATGGAAATATTTGTATTGAATTGTAGTGAGTTTGATCAAATGAATGATGAATATGTAAGAATACTATAATCTTAATTACCTTTCACCAAACATATACACGTATGAATTGGCACCAAGTCTCTGGGTATTGGTTCATCCTGCCCCTTCCATAAACAAAAATTAGACCACACTTGATGTATAAAGAACCGTTAGATAGCCTTACTGCTTCTCCACGCATAGTTATTGTTCAATTCTAATAATTTCAAGTTCTGTGGAGGAGAGAGAAGATAGAAAGTGATGTAATATAATTGATTGAATTATAAAGGGATAAAGAGTGATTTTTAACAGGATAGTTACAGTGCTAAAAGTAAGCAACTCGGCATTAATTTTTCAAAATCAAGTAAAGCCACATTCTTAATGTGTTCATCGTAATAAAATTTCCGTGGTTTATTTAGTGTCCTCTTTCCCTGATTAATTTCGAATTTCGCTCTTTCACAAATCAAATCACCCAAAAGAATTCTCGTGATCACTCTCCTAATAACAGAGAGCTCTGCTTAAAAATATTGTAGTGATCCGGTAGAAATCAGACTACCGGGATCGACGTAATACATAAAGAACAAGGAAATACTTAGGATCCCATCAAAAGTATATGATTTACCAACATGTCGAGAATTCTTGTGGAAATTTATCAATCTTGGCAGTTTGGAGTCCAGAATGATGATTATGTACTTTGTATAATGTAGAAAAGTTTCTGTAATGGTAATACAAAATCTTTGAATATCCTAAAAAATCCATGTTCTAACTTCCCTAGATTCACAATCTGATCAAACGTAGTCCAGTTTCCGCATAATATGTGAATAAAACACGGTATAATCACTGAAAATATATATTTCTATTTTAAACAAATTTCATTAAACAACATAAATGGATCCGATCAAAGAAATAGAAGCCGACGTTTTTGACAAGGAGGACATCGCCTTCTTCTCAGACCCACAAATTCGGTAGGCGAATTTGAGTTGTGTCAGAGTCGCCTGAGATGACACAATATTATCATGCAAAATTATATACAAATGATGATTAGAAGATGACTCTTTCAGGAGTATCGTCAGTAAACAAAGATGTCGTATTATGTTAACCATTATTGGAATTATACCTCTAGTGCCCATAAAGATTAACTGACCAAATATCAAATAATATCAAGATGTTCTCGAACAAAAATTTCGTAAATTATATCATCTCTTTTTCAGGAGATTAACAATGGAACCACTTTCTCTAATCCAATCGACTCTAATCACATCATAAAAAATATCTGAAAATATTTTATTATTTTCATAATTCTCTATCACTATTAATTCTTCTAACTGTTATTGTTTCGATGTTAATTTTATGCGATAGATTTTTCTTTTTGGCCGTCATTTTTTTTTTTGCTTAAATGTTGACAATTTTCCAACGATGTGTAGTGATTGTATATTTATGTGTAAATGTGTGTATTTGGGGTTCATTTATTAAGCAAAAGCGGAAAAACCACAGTCATTTGTAGCCACATTTACATGTAGCTTGCGGCTTATTGCATGTGATCGATTTGTCGTTATTCACGCCTATTTTACCGTTCAACGATTTTCAATTGTGGTTGAGGTAGCAAAAATGCCATTTAAAGAAAAATCAACACACCAACAGCAACACTAACACCAATAAATGACAGAAAATATACAGGCACAATAACAATAACGAAATCTTTTTTGAAATACCTTTAATATTCTCTCTTTCATAGAACTAAATTTCCGTAATGACAATTCTGTTTTAGGCCTTTTAATAGTTTGTGAAACAATTTAAGTTTGTATCATTTAAGGTTTTGAATTTGTGATTTACAATTTTAGGGAAAAGTTTGAGACTTAATGTAAGAAGTAGTTAATAAAGTTCTATAAGTTTGTTATGCACTATGACTTCCAAGATATAACACACGATTTTTGGGTATTTAAATACGCTCCATATGAGGCCCATTCCCGAAATGTGGTTTAAGCTAAAGTATAAAGGTTTACGTCTATAATATCTTAAATTTAGAATTATTTTTATATATTTAAATGCAGGATTATTATAAGGCCCATTTAACCTTAGAAGTTTTTAAATAAAGAGCAATTCTATTGAATTTGGACACATTAATTTACTAACTATCTCCAATATACGTTACTACTTTGTCAAAATTTGCCCATATAAAACCTCTTCCCAATATAAAGTTTGACAATCATTCCATTCGTGGATATGGCTATGGGGTTCAAACTAGTTATATATCTCTATCCTAAGTAATGTTATAGAGCTTTGGCCAATGAAAACCTGAACTATAAACAAGTAAGAATGCTATATTAGGCAATGCCGAATCTTCAATACCCTCCACCACAAATTCGTGTGAAGTCAATACATTAGGTTCCGTAGTTATACATATACACATACACTCACAAATGTATATAGTATATAATACAGAAACACTTAATGAGTCATCAAATTAGGTATAATTTTTTTCTACTAGAATAAATTTGATTGTGCTCTGTAAATTTTTGAGGATGTGAGCAGAAAGACAGATGCGAAAGTCGACTGGGATTTTGATTTGAAGCAAGAAGAAAGTTAATATACTCTCTTTATCACTTGTATTGTGGAGGGTATAAAAACTTGTTATAAGCTCAAACCCGTTTTCCGGGAAGGGGCGTTATATGGGAGCTATATCAAAATATGGACCCATGTTTTTAAAATTTATAATATATATTTAAAATAAGTAAAAAAATAATAGTGCCAAATTTCAATAGAATGTGTTCAAATTTAAGAGTTTTATAAGCTATAAATGATATTCCAGGAAAGGGCCTTATATGAGAGATGGGTCAATTAATGATCCCAGAACAATATGACTTCTTTGGATTTATTATTTTATCAAAAAAATTATATGTGACAAATTTCCCATATGACACACAGAGTTTGGGGTGTATCAAAATTTTTTTCCTGTTAATCAAATTTTGATAATCTTTCGCACGATGATGGAGCACGTACTAAAATACTAAAATTAATTTTTTATTTTCGGAATTTTGGAATTTGGAGTTGATTCAGATATCGGTTTATAACTTCCTTGCTTATAAATCGATATAGCTGGTTTTAAATAGCAAACTGCTTAGGACAATAACAAACGATGTGGCCAAATTTCATAGAATTCGCACAATTATTTTAGGCGTGAGGATGTTTCCAACAGACAAGTAGCTAAATCAGCTCAGTTTTTGATTTGATGCAATAATATATATACATTGTAGGGTCTGAGATGATTCCTTCTTGGTGGAATGACAGACTTAATATACCCTCATCACCACTTGTGGTGGTGGAGGGTATAAAATTAGGCATTGAAATTACATTACAAATTAATAGAAGTCTTGCTAATGCTAAAAGTAAAATCCAAAAAGTTGGCAGAACTTTCTAAAATGAAATGTCTATGGATTGAATTGGATTATTAATACTCAACATCTCAAAAACTCTCTTAGGGACACAGTTGCTGCAGCACGTGGACATTGTTGCTTTGAAGTACATGCAGCGAGAATGGGTTTTCCCCAAAATAATTTTAACTGAATTGAGGAGAAGGAGGAAATGATTCCATTCTTTTCTGACACTGTCCAGATTTCGTGATAGTCTGATGACCTAACCTAACCTTGATCATATATTAGAGAATGTTAAAGACAAAATTTTTAAAACCGTCTTAGGGTAATTGGGCATATAGGAAGACAGTTCAAATTAATGTATTGTGGGCTATAAGAAAGGAAAGAAAATTCAATATTGTTTATCCAACTATCACATTAATACGTATATACCACATGTCTGATCAGGGCCCCATATCAAATTAGAATTTAAATATTGGTGAAAAAATGCTTAACATTCATAATTTAAGAAATGTCTACTGCAGCTCTCATAAAGTAAATATGAACGACTCTGTTCGCCACGTGTTCAAGAAATAGTAAAACTTTCTTAGCCATATTTATAGCTGCTGCGTAAAAAAAGATTAAGTGATAAATTTCATCTCATATTTGTATGTTTTTTTCTATAACACCTATGTTTTGCTTAATATTCTCAACTAAAACTTAGGACAAACGTCGTCTACGTTTTTTATTCAATCTGAAACATGAAAAAGTTTCTAAAGTCATTTTTTCCTCAGCATTTTACACGTAATATTTACCAGAACAAGCCTATTTTTTATGCAAAACTAAACTACAAGAACACAAATTCTTGTTATAAACTAAAAAAAAAGTAAGAAAACAAATATACATATTTATATAATATTAGCCCTTTTGTTTCTTAATGCTAAAAATAATCAGGTGTTTTAAAGGTTTTTCTTGTTTTATATTTCATTTCTTTAGCATCAAAAGTTTTACGAACTTCATCTTGTTCCAGACTAAAGTTTTTATTCCAAAAACTAAAATAAGTATTCAAGAAATACATGATGAAATTACAAACGATGATGGATTTGGCTAAGACGAATTTTAAGTACTACTACTGGAGAAGTAGCCCTCTAGAAACATACCATCAGTAGAAGGAATATAATAATACCCTTATTTTGGGAATATTTTTGATATGCATCTTTACGATTTTGTTAATTCCTCGCCACCAAGAAGAGATTAGACTGCAATAACATTTCAGAAGTTATTCACATGATTTTTCAGACTTTTTAGAGGGTCTTTCCATTGCCATGGTATCTTAAGCTAATATAACGGTAAATCGTTACTATGAATATTGTATCGTACAATTCTGACAACAGACTGTTTAGATATTGATTCATCCTATCAGCATATTTCTGTTTTGAGAGCTAAGAAATAATTTGAGGAATTGTTTACTGAAACTTTATGTTCAATAAAATATACTTTCAAGTAGTTCCAGAATACGTAGATCAAGGAATAACGTTCTGTAATCTTTTTATTACAACTTGTAGTGCAAGAAACCATTTTAAAATCTTAAATGAAAAACGGTCTTATTCGAACGTGGCTGTGCAAGACCCAGCGTTATAGAAGATCATAATTTGACTTAAGGAAAAATAGTAGATGTTATAAAAAAATAAGCTTTTTTTTGTTCGTTGCCAATTTGTATGATATCTTTAAATGATATGGAGTTTTAAAGTCCATTTAATAATGGAGTTTATTTCAATAAACCAAAAATAGAAATTTATCATTTATTTTAATTTATTTTATTTCCTCTTAGAAAACTTATTCTCTTAGTGTAGAGTAGAAGAATAACACGGACACTTGTGTTCATAAAATAAGTGAAAAAAGTACATTTTTCACTTATTTTCGGATATTTTGTTTTTTTTTATTTTTTCTTGTTCTTATTATAAGTATATATTTTTTCTATTATAAACAACTATGTAAACTTTTATTGCGTTTTAAAAGTTTATTTCCGCTTCAGTTCTTCAAATAAGCCAAAAGAACACTTGAAGTCTCTTAAAAAATAATTCAGACACAAACACAAACATTCATATAAACATCAACACATTCACAAACCGATTGTACACCATGAGAATTGAAATAAAAACAAGAAAATTCTACAAAACAAAACTTCTGAAAAAAAAACAAAAACAAAACGACAAGAAAAGAACTAAAGCTTCTCAGCAGACAGTCTCGTTGACTTTGGTTCATATTTTCAATGTTAAAAGTCAACTAAACATATACACACTTATACACACATCTATTCTTATATAAATCTATATAAATTCCCTCACAAATACATTTGAAATCATATGAAATTTAGAAAAAACACATACAAATTTGTCTAGTTCTGAGTAATGGAAGGAAATGATGATGTCTTCATTTGTAAGTGTTTTTATATGAATTTCATTCAACGTGGATCAATTCAAAATGGAAAATAGTAGTTTATCTTGAGAAATAATGGGAAGTTCTGACTGATCCTTATTGGCACTATGTATGTATAGTACTCACCTTTTTAGTATACAAAATAAAAAAAGTGCGTATGATAGATTTTCTTAAAATATTTTCATATCAGGCGAACTGGCACATGGAAAGCATTGAGAATAAAACGAGTACATCAGAGCTATGTACGAAAATAATGAGCTCGCACTTCTTCTTGACAACGCAATATCTGTCAAGCATTTCGAACAAATTATGTCCCCCATCACCGCAGTTATTCACCATCATATCATTGATGATATAATGAGTAAAGCCTCTTCAAAAAGAGCAGGAACCACATGGATTCTCATACATTAATTTGAAAATTTAGTTTATGCTGATGATATCTACCTGCTCTCGCACAGAATGTCCAACATGCAAGCAAAATTAGAACATCAAGAATAAAAATATCAATAAGACCAAAACAATGAGAATCAATACCGCAAACACGGATAACATCATGCAAGACTTACCAGTAGAATACGTAGATAGCTATTTGGGTATTATAGTGACTACATGTTGTCATACAGATGCAGACGTGAATTACAGCGAAAGCGTCGTTTGGACTACTACAGTCACAAATATTTAGACAAACAAAGCTAAGTATAATAAACACATGTGTAAAAGATGAAACCTAGTAACTATCGAACACCTTTTGGAAAATTACAGGCGAGGACTACTTAAAATAATAATAATAATAATAATAATAATAATAATAATAATAATAATAATAATAATAATAATGATAATATGTAAAAAGAGAAAATGGATCGGAAAAACATCCGGAAAGTATAAAGAGAATGGCGCCTGAATGGAATCTTAAAGGAGACGTTAGATACTCCAAGATATAGGACAACACAATATTACATGAGAAGATGCAAAAACAACTGCCGCAAATCGTTTTACGTTTGGAAATGATTTGTATAAACCATAATCACACAAACTAAATTTCGTCGAGATATCTATGTCTAAATTGTCATTGTTCGTATGATCTACTTCGACAGCCACACGCACGTACCTTGATTAATGTCAACGGATCCATAGTTCAGAAACTGGATAATGCTAAACCAATATGCAACTGTAATATTAAATAGATCACCTTTCTCAATCGTACATATTTTCAAGTATTGTTTCTCTTTGTATTCTAATAGCTGGTAGTCACAGGAAAGTGTAATAAATTTTCTTCAATATGTTGTTACCCATGTAAATATATTCGAAATGTAATTGTTAATATTGATAAGTATTTCCAAAAAGCCACTGTAGTCCAAGGAACAACTGTATATGTACGATGCTACTTGATCAAGCGCATTGCAATCTGAATTTGTAGCACGCAATAATTACAAAGATGAAAATGCTTTGTCAAATATTTACCTTCATCTTATATGGTTTACTGATGTTATTTTACATGTTCCCATGTGAGATTCCAGTGCAATAGATCATCGAACTGGTTTTTCTTGTTTGCAAACGGCTTCTATTAGATTATAATCAATTTGTATACTTATTAGCCATCAGTATTTTTTCTGATATTATGATCAATTCAGCTTCATTTCCTCCTGAATGTTCTTCCAAGTTGATAGAAGTATTAGGAATATTAATATAATTACTTGTTGATAAATACTCCTTATTGCGTCAGTCAGTATATCAAACCGATAAATCGATCTTACTCCATTTCAGTTTGATTCTTTTTGAACATATTACATAAGTCTGCATGAAAACAGGAATAGCTGATACGGCGCATGAGCTGAGAAGAGCTAAGAGTTCTTTGCATGATTTTTAGTTAATTCAAATCTTTCCAATATTATCCATATGACAGTGCGCTATATCGAAGAAGAATGATATTTAAATTATTGATTGTTAGAATGAGAAGGGTGTTAGTGCAGTAGCAAAATCTTCATGTACGTCTTGAAGGCATTTCCCTTCTTTGCTTTTAATATCTCTCCTGTAATGATTGTTATTGTAGCACTTCGGCAGTATCTGATTGATACAGCAGTCACTATGTTGACAATCTTTGGCCGAATGTGACTCCAGTCGTTCCGAAACGAAGATAAAACTGACGTGGAAACATTCAGTGGACAGAATCGATTTTAAGCCTTAATGAGGCTACACTGTCAATATCTGTGGTATTAGCAAATGTTTCGAGTCGCAGGCTTTTGGAAAATAACGAGGATTTCTTTTTGATGTGGGTCAACCGAAGTCGGTGTAGCTACTCATACGATTTCCGCTGGAGTTCGATCTTGGTGATCCACTGATTATAAATAATTCAAATAATGCTTTTAACATATATAATATAGAAGGAATAGTCCAGATTGTGTTTCTCAATCCAAAAATATAAAGCATTTTCAATATAGCACTGTCTGGAACGTTGATACAAATTTAGAGGCCAAGAACAGAACACGGAAATTAAAGCCAAGTTTTCTGAAATATTCTTGCTTTATATTTATACTGGGAGAGCCAAATCTTTCAAACCGTCTGGAACTAAAGCTACTAGAGATATATTGGGCTCTTGTTTAAAGAGAATTAATGAGCACAAAAAATGTGTTCAAATATATAGTAGATTTTAAACCTGATTTTACCAGTACGAGCAAAACTACAGAATGTTACGTTATAAAAAATTACTGTAAGGGTTTTCATAAAAGGTTCAAAATTTCATCACTAGAGGTTAAAACTATAAAATATTTTTTTGGAAAAAAATTTAAACATTTTATTAACATATATGTAAGATCAGAATTTTTCGATCTCACTGCTTATCCGAATGTCACGAACAGTAACAAATTTAAAACTATTATCCAAATTGAATGAAATTTTGAATCAGCAACATCTGTTCGATAGCAAATTATAGAACAGTACCTCAAATAATGTCAAAGAGATTTTTGAAATTTTGGAACTATGAGAAAAATTAGTACAGAAATTTTCAGACGATTAAAATTACAGTGTTTGATCTGAATAGTCGGTGTTTGATTTCGTTAAACTGATCCGCATCTTGGAACTCTTTTGATTACAAATAAGTACCAAAAGCGGAAGTCAATTACAAGTAGTAATTTATCGAAAAACTTTAAATGCTTTTCCTCGTTTTCTTAAACTTATCAAAAATATAATTCATATAATACTTTCAAATCAAACCACGCATAAACAAAACAATCTTTAATAGAACATCAGAAACAAAACTGAAAAACATTATCCCACGCGACACTCTAATCAAACAACAAAAAACAACTTTTTCTCAAACTCAAACTAAGAATCAATTTCCGCTTGGGGACAAAGATTATGTATGTATTTTATCAGTTCCCCTTCTCTCCCCAAGACTTACCAAAAAAACCACTGTGAAAATTTTTCCATGTGTGTGTGTTTGTGTACAAGTATGTGTGAATTTACAACCACAGGAATGTCAATATGAATGTTAAAGAAACACCAACATTTGTTTATGTATGTCTGTATACAACATGTAGTTGCCACTATTTGTGGAACCAACTGTCGTTGTGCAAAAGTTTTGATTTAAAATGAACTTGAATGTGTGATTAAAAGCCCAACTCTCTGAAACAAAACAAAAACTAAATAAAAAACTTTAATGTTCATGTGTCATTTATGAACTCAACAGCAACAAATTAAAGAAAACAAACCAAAAGAATTTCCCTCCCCCCACAGTGATTCGTTTCATGGACAAAAATACTAAAGTATTTAGAATCAACTGAAATTTGGATTAATGATGGTTGATAACATCTTATTAAATTATATAATTCCAAAACAATTTTGAGCTATAGTAGACTCCTACAGAGGGCGCTGTAAACATTTCATATTTGAAAAGTTTGTTTTACTTAATTTTAAATTTTTTATTTTAAAGAAATGGTCATAGATTTTTTTGTGAAGAAGAGAAAATCTAAAAATTAAAAAAAGTCATTATTTTATTTTAATTTATATTATATATACTTTCAGATTAACAATCAAAAGAGAATAGCTTCCAGTTTTTTGTAAAGTTTGAGAAAAACAATTTTTATAAACTTGAAAGTTTTCTACTTTTTCTACAAACATGTAATATCTTTAAATATACATACAAATAGTTTAATAATCAAAAGAGAACAGCTGCCATTTTTAAATTTTAAATAACCAAAAGAGAACAGCTGCCAGTTTTTTAATTTTTTTTTATTTTTTTTATTTTATTTATTTTTTTTTTTGAGAAATTTAATGCGAAAAATTAAGAAAACTTAAACAAGTAAGAATGCTGTAGTCGACTATGCCACATCTTTAATACCCTCCACCACAAATTCGTGTGAAATTAATACGCTAGGTTTCGTAGATATACATATAAACTCACAACGTATATATTTTATAAACGCTTTTTTCAATATAACAAAGCAACACTTAATGAGTTATAAAATTAGTTATATTTTGCCTATAACTTTTTTCTATAAACCCATTTTGATCATTTTTGAAATGGTAATGAAGTTCAAATAACTTAATATTGTGGCAAAATTTCAATTCAACGACATATAAAGAAAATTTTACGGATGCTCATCACTTAGAGGTTGCATCAGATATCGTTCTTTATCTCTTAATATGCCGAACCGATTTTACTGATTTTAAATAGGAAACTTCTCAGAACTATAGTGAATAATACGCCAAATTTCATTGAGACGGACATAGCAAACATTGATTTGATGCAAAAATATATATACATTGTAGGGTCTGACATGATTCCTTATTTGCTTTACACGGAATGACAACTTGTGGTGGTGGAGGGTATAAAAAACATTATATTATCTGATTCCGACGAGTATTAGTTAAAAAATTAAAATAACTTGTTGTTATTGTGCACAGTTTTTACAAAAATTTTCAACAAATAACATCAAGGCGTATGAGTTATATATGTATATACAAACAAAAATGATTAAGTATACTCCCTGTACTTGAAATATATATAACGAATTTTAAGAGGATGAAGAAGTTTACGAAAGAAAATTCTAAAAATTGAATTATTTTACAAAAGAGTTTATTTTGGATGATTTAATGCATTTTTAATAAAAAAATATATAATAGGGACCATTACCCTACATTCGGTTTGTACTATATAAAATTCATAATTGCAAATTTCACAATTTTCTGAACATTATTGTGGACAATATTTAAGATTTTAAATTCAGGATATATAAAAGGTCTCAGAATCCTTGAACCGATTTTTTAAAAATTAGTTTTTTTTAATTCTTCGAATATACAGTTGTGTGCAAGTTTTAGAACTCTGCGATAAATGTCCTATTTTTGCCGATTTTGGTATGGAAACAAAACACTGTGCGCCGTCTGCCTCCTCAACCCTCGTATAGATGAATTAGTTTTCTTTAAGTTCAGTCTCTTCGCTCTTCTTCAATTTTTTGTTTGTTTGATTTTTGCCAACTTTTATCTTGATTTTTCAATATGTTGTGTAGAGATTGCGTGATTGATGATTGGTTAAAGTAACAACACCAACATGAAAATGTATATTTGTAATTTTTTCTGGGTTTTTGCTCTACACTTGATGTCTTGACTAAACGATTAAATGTTTCGTCGTCTTCGCTTTGTAGTTGTTGTTGCTTTTTCTTCTTCCTACTGAATTTCATGTTGAAAATATTCTTCAAGTTGTTAAGTTGAGTTTGAGTTTCAGTTGAAGTTTGTTGAAAAGATTAAATCAATTATGTGCACTTATTGTCTTTAATACAACAAACACACGTTAACGAATATTCGCGTTTAAATACACAGATACATTTACATAAATATATAAGTATACACCGGCTTGTTGCACAAAGATTGCAAATTGTTGCATGAGAGATAAGAGATAAAAATCTTTTGCATTTTGTTGTTGTTGATTTTCATAGCTTCTGTATTTCATCAGTCGTTTAATGCAAAATTGATGAATGAATTCACGTTAATCAAGTTAAACGATTCAATGATTTTTGAAAGCAATTTTTACGTTTAAGAAAAAACTTTTTAAATGATTTTTTCCCCGATTTCGCAAACAGTTTTAAGTTTAAAAGTCTTATTAGCATTTAGTTAGAGGAATAAACAATTAAGAAAATCAAATTATAAATTATAGATGAAATCGTTTAATAACTTTAATTCTGTTTTCTCACGCTTGACAAAGAGTTGTTTGGTGGGTTTCTTTGGGACTTGCAGACAAGTCTCGTAAGAACTAAGTATGTGAGTTATCAACCTCTAGTAAGACAACTTAATAGTTTGACAACTCGATAAGGTGTCCCAATGGAATAAAATCTCCAGGTGTTAAAGAAATCTCGGCTGAATTATTGAAATCTGAGCCACATATATGCGAGGAAGTTATACTGACTAATCAAAGAAGTCAAATATACCGAAGAAGGTTTATTTCTCAAACACCAACCATTATCACGGCATTAGGTAATATGCCAGTGTGAACAACTTGATAATATACTAGCTAATTGCCAGATATCTGACAAGGTTATCCACAGGAGTAGGTAAGCTTCAATCTCAATAAATCCACAATAAAACACATGAATAAACTATGTGTCATAGTGGAACAATTTGTAATATAGCATTTTCGACTGTATCCATTTATAGACTTCAGAAAAGCCTTTGACAATCCCAATCTCATTGTGATTTCATTATTCGGAACATTCTCTCAGACTTATAAGCCTACTAAAGAGCTTATATCATAATGTTTTCTCTTGAATAAAGCACGGAAAATTGTTGAAGAAAAGTGTAGGAGCTATAGTTGTTCATTGGTCTAGTGTCCTTATTCCACATCTGAATATTGCCTAATTAATGTTGATTATGCAGGTAATCAAGATCACATTTACTTAGATCTGGTTTTGAAGTTACGAAGCTTTGAATTTACAGCATAAGATGTGGTTCAGATGAAAACTTTGCATGTTAATGTAACTTCTCAAAGCTTATTTGTGATCGGGGCAAGTTAAATTCTTGGAAGTATAATTTTAATCAACTTAAGATTGAGATTTATAGTTCAGTTCCATTTAGTTTTCTGCTGAACGTCTTCACGGAAAAAATATGTGAGTTAAAGAACATCCTTTCAAAATAAAAAGTAAACATTAATAATGTAATATCTCAAGAATTATAACCGAACAGGCGAAGCTGTATTCCTGTTAAAAATAGCTCTTTAAAAAGGTTTTTTGTTTCAAAAGTTTATATTTATGAGATTTTTTTGTTCAAAAGTTTATTTATGATATCAAGTTTAATAACATTATTTAATATACTTCCTAAGCTTTTGACACCAAATAGATAATCCGTTGGATTCCAATCGAATAGAACTATTCCACTTTTAAAGTAAACCCATTGTTTACCTCTTCTGAAGCTTTTAATGTAAACCAATTGTTTACCTCTTCTGAAGTAAAGCGCATTCCAACATTTACGGTTTGTATGAAATGCAAAAAATGTTAGTCACAAGAGGCAGATCATCCAAAACAGCTTTGTTATTAGGAGAATGGCTTATTGTTTAATCGAGCACTCCAGTCGTATTCGTATCAATATTTTTCTTGTGATTTGTAATATTTTTTTGAATTTTTCTAGTTCTATGGCAGTTAAGCTCTCAGCATTACTTGTTCGCAGTATAATTCATCTGAGATGTGAGATAAGCCACCGCTGGTCCGAGGCTGTTGACCGTTTCAGACGCAGCAGCTTCGGTTGTCAGTTTTAAAGTATACTTCGCTTGACCAGTATTAAGAAATTTATGTTATTAATTTTAATTTTAAGTAATTACTTAAATAAAACAATAAATGTTTGCCACGAATATATTAGTGTTTGCGATGAACATATTGCGAAAATACATTTTTCTGCGTGTAAGAGTCCTGTTTTCATTTATAAAATCATATTAAAAATTCTAGAAATTGTTCAAATTTACTTGGAATTTTCAACTAAGTTTAATATTATGTAATGTACTTATACTTAAATAATAAAATAATGTTAAACTAACATTATTATCTTATTGATATTGTTGGACATAAAAAACAATAATAAAATTGATTACTAAACTAAATAAAATCAAATTTTCTTAAAAAAAAAAAACTATAAAGAAAATAAGTTTAATATTTTTCTCCTCCTCTAGTCCAAGTTTTTTCTTATATGCTTAAATTTGGTGAAGAGGAAGCAAAGCCAGAAAATGAAAAAAAGAGAATTGTAAGTTTTATCTCTATCTTTTCTAATCATCTTCATTTAATATTTTATTTTATATTTGATTTCATTATTTACTTGTTCGTTCCTTCTATATTCTACATGGAAATACAATATGTTTTAGGGGTGAGTGTGATTGTAACAACCAAAACTCTCAGTCACTCAAGAGGGACTCAATCAAAACTACAAGATTTTTTTCTATTTTTGATTCCATTTTTTTAAAATTGGATTACAAGTATAATTTAAAACCAATAAAAACAAATAAGGAAAAAAATAAACATGGACAAAATCAAATAAATAGTCAGTCATTCAGGAAGGCAAACAGACAGACGGACAGATGGAAAACCAGCCAACAAAACTAGAGTGTGGAGGTAAAATCCAATAAGAATCTATAGATGAACCAAAGAACAGGAAAAAATTATCCTCTCACACCAAACACAATCATAGACAAAAATAGATACGTAAAACTTGTACAGGTGGTAAAAACGAATTGAATATACTCTATAAGTACAGCTGTATTATAGATAATATTTTTCCAATATTCAGAAAAATATAATTTGGAGAGCCCTAACCCTTTTGGTTAATTGTGTATTCATGAAAGAAACGAAGTATGTTTTAAGGTTACTAGATATATGAGTAAAAAATATATACTTTGATAATACTTAGCGGATAAAACAGTAGAAGTTGCCCTACGAGATATAAGATAGGCACAGAACGTGTAAAGCGATAGGTTCTCAATAACTATGGACTATTTCTAAGTAAACAAATTGAACAAGATTGGGGTCTGACTCAAAGTTTTGCAACATTTTGGGAGTTTTAAATCCAAATGCAAATAACTCGAAAATTATAAGGGGTATGTTTTTAAGGTCTTATCAAGGGCTATAAGGCAGTAATTTTTAATATTGAATGAATGAGAAAGCAAAAATTGGCACGCGTAAAAAATCAATGTTCGAGGTACCATACTTTGTCCTCCTAAAACTACACCCATTGAACCTAAGTGGGGTTCAAACTGCCAAAATTTTAATGTTAAACTCCTCTCACTTTATTAAATTTAATTAAATCCATCATGGCGATCGAAAAGTACAGATTTATTAAACAAAAATGGATTCTGCTTCACTGTTCAGTGTTTTCAATGAAAAATTTTATGGAAATCAATTTGTAACTTTGGAACGGCTAATCAGTTATCACACAATTATAATAGAAGTGAATTTAAGTTTTGGGTTTGGACTTTGCAGAACTAACTGAGACCCACTTTTAGGTTCCCCAAGTTGTGTACCTCGAGCCATAAAAGCATTAAAAGGATACAAATTTTTAGCATTGCGTGCCGATTTTAAAATTGTTTATTTTTATTTCTCTACACTTAAATGACATTAAGTTTCAAAAATTAAAAATTATACTTTTGGAACAACCTCGAGATACGTACTTGCAGTTTTTTTATAGATCTCAACTAACAAAATCTGTAAATTTTTTTTAAATCGATTCAATACAACTAACCTCGATAGTTTTAAAATAATTTTGTGACATAAGGTGTCCAACTTCGAGAACCCTCTATTAGCCTCAAACAGTCCGGTACTTAAAAATTTTATCTAAAATAATTTTCTATCGGCAAAATAATTTTGAAGAAGACGACCGAAGTCAAATATTCATGATTCATATAATCATTTGTTTCAAGTGTGAGTAAAAACTAATGGAAAACATCGGGTTGAGATTTATAACTTTCTGCCTTATAGCCGAGACCTTATCCCTTTCGACATCATTTGTTTCGAGCAATGCGGATGTCTTTACCTGAAAAAAGACTTTAGTTCAGAATATCGGAATTATTAACTATTTTATAAAATTTAATCCATCCTCAAAACAAATAGAGAAGTACGAAAGAAGGTACAAATAAAATGGCGTTATGTTATGCATATTGAAGTCTTCTCGAGAAAGATCTTGTAGATAAACAGAACCAAGCCAATTGTAATATTTTAATTGGTACATTAGTTCTTGTAGTTAATAGCAGTCGTAAAACAAAACGTCTTTAACGAAATTGTCTCAAAAGAGTCTTGTGATATTTTATATTTATTACAGACGATCGTTTAGTCATAATCGTTGTTAAAATTTTTCAGTTTTAGGAGATTGTCTCAGATATTAGTCTATAACTTTTTTTTTTCTTAACCAATTTTGCGACTTAAAATAGAAAATATCTCCAATTCTTCTTGCATGGGCTCCAAGAACACAGCCCAGAAGTCTAAAGGGAGTAGCCTAGTCAGCCGTATATTGTACCTAGGCCAGATAAGAGGTAAGTTCGACAAGTAAACTCTGTCTGCGCTATACCGTATAGCTTATTCTCAAAGCTCCTCCTAAAGCGTGCTAGAGATAGCCAATTTAATATCGCAAAATTACATCCGTCGGACTCGATTGCAGTACAATCGTCAGCAGGATAGCCATCGACCTCAAGACTTTTACGAAAATCATTTGATGAATGCACCCACTACACTAGGATGGGGTGCGTTAGATACCGCCGTTATCATAACTCATAATGCCATCGTTATAGGCAGCAAGAAAGTGGTAGAGAAAGCCAAATCATACAACAAATAAATTTTATATTTACTATTTCCACTGATTAATCGTAAATATCCGATCTATCCCAGTAGGGTGTCATTAAAAAATCAAAGAAATGAATAGACAAACATTGAAAATCAAGCGAAATCAAAAGTTATTTTTTCCCTTTCTTCAATATTTTTTTACATTAATGCAAGTTCGAAAGATATTTAAAATGTACATGTATATATGTATGTTTGTTGGTATGTGTACAAGTTGTTATGTTCCTTTCTATCCTGGAAAAGGATATTCCCTTAAACATGTATAAATCTATAAGGAGTTAAGGAAAATTTATACAACAAAAAATCTCAAAATTAAATCAAGAGTAAAATGTGATGCTGTGTCCTTTGCCTCTTCAGAAGTTGAAAAAAACGAAATATAATCCAAATATTCTATATAAAAAGAGAAGAATGAAGCAAATATGATGTTTACACAAGAAAACCAACAAAGAAAAAAACAATTAAGATTGATATATTCGGTTATGACGAATCTTCAATACCCTCCAGCACAAATGCGTGTGACTTAAACACGTTATATATCCTACATACTCTCCCACGCATACACTCAGAGACGTATACAATATATTTAAGTTTTTTTCCTAAATGAAAGTCATTAACACTTAATGAAACATGATAAGCAAGATTTTTAGCTATTTTATTAACTGAACCGATTTTGATCATTTTTGGATTAATAATAAAGAATATATGATTTATAATTGACAATTTAACGAAAGATTTTACCTTGAACTTAGAGGTTGGCTCAGATATCGGTTTATATCAATAGAAAAGTTCTCAGGGCTGTAACAAATATTCCGGCGAAATTTCTTTGAGCACTGAGAATAATGTGGATGCGAGCGAGCCAACGACAGACAGAGGGATAGAGTGACGTACAGACAGACGGACATAACGAAATCGACTCAGACTTTGGTTTGATGCAAGAATATATATATATATATATATATATATATATATATATATATATATATATATATATATATATATATATATATATATATATATATATATATATATATATATATATATATATATATATATATATATATATATATATATATATATATATATATATATATATATATATATATATATATACATTATGTGTTGTAAGATTATTCCTTCTTTGCGTTACATATCGAATGACAAAGTTAATATAGAATATATTACCACTTGTGGTGGAGGGAAAATAAAGAGAGGAAGTGGCAAGAAACAATTCCTCTGGGTATAAATATGAACACATTCTATTTTGCAGATCTATTGGTAAATAGAACACTTGATATATAATTTTCTAAAATACTTACGATAATAATTTAAACATAAATTGAAAGTTCACAATATATTTGCTATTTCTTGTCTTCTTCTTTCAATAACTTGTAGTTTTAGTGAAAAGTTGTTGAATGTTTGTGATTTTGTTGGACAATCAATTCCACTTATTTCGATTTCACCCTTCATCTTAATTTCAGTTTTCAAGTATTTAATATTCAAATCGAAAGGATATTTAAATTAAGGACACATTCCAATTCGAATAGAATTTAAATAGAAATTGTTAAGTAAATAAATTTATGAAGTAAATTAAATGTTTATTTAATTTCTATAACAATCACAATATTCTGAATCACTATTTGCAGTTATTGAAGAGGTAAAACTTGCAATGTGAGTGTGCAAATATTAATCATGGAAATAATAATATTGAAATATTGATTTGAGTAGTTCAGTGTTAAAATAGGTTAAAGTTAATGATTTACTTGAAATATTAATAAGTACCGTTGGAGAATATATACTTTTTAGTGTTAAAAATAAATTACAATAATTTATATGATATTTCAATTATAATTATACTTCATAATTACAGATGATATGACATATTCTATAATATATAGCATAACAAAACATTTATTGTTATCTTTGTCATTCCGTGTGAAACGCTGAGAAGAATTCGACTCCATAAATTGTATATATTCTTATATACATATAAATCTGAGTGGATTTATCTATGCTCGTCTGACAACGATTTAACGCGAATAATATTAATTAATATCATTGCACGTGGTGGCTCTGCTAAAGCTCCCATTAAGAGAGTTTTTATAATTACTGAAATTACCATAAAACCTAAAACAGTTTTAAATTTAAATAAATCTATTAAATAGTCTTTAAAGTATTTTAATATCGATTAGATAATTTCAACTTCAACCCACATCTTTTTTTATCAAAATCACAGATAAATTAAATTTGTTAATCTTTTGTGTAAATAGTCCTACAAATTGTGAAAAGTACGATATTTCTTTATACAATCACCACCATAAGATTTCCAGATTATTTGCAAAAACTATTGACAATTTACTAGACAAATCAAATAAGAAGAACAAAAGCAAAAAGAGGAAGAGGCAGAGGCAAAAGAAGATTTTAAGAGAACAAAGTCAGCTTAATTGCTCACAAAAATGAAACAAAAGTTGAAAAATCTGCACATTCAAAGGATTTTTACGATTTAAAACATTTTATTTCAGATACACAAAAGAGTTGTCTAATTCCATTTAAAGGAAACGTTTTATTCTGCAGATGTTGTTTTTTTAAAGAAGCATTTTTGCTTGATAAAGCGTTTTACACTGTTACAAAGTTAATTTTTCTTTTTAAATAATCGGAAATAAATTTTATAAAAATGCACAAACACATACAGACATTAAAATACCAACACGGATGCAGAGATAGATACACAGATACTTACACATATATACACAAACACATAGTTACATATACAAATGAAGACTTTTATCTCTGTCAAAGAAATAAAAGAACATTTTTAGCACACAATTTAAAACAATTTAACTTTGTGCAACTTTCTTTTATTCTTTTATTTTTATTTTATTTTTTGCTTCCCATCGTTATCCATTTGTTTTATTCGTTTTTCGTTCCAAGTTGTTTTGTATACAATTTGTTGATGTTACTAAAACTTGTAAAATAAGAATAAAAAGAAAGAAAAAACAAAACTAAAAGATTCCATAGATGTATTTATGTATCTTTATTTAGTGTTTGTTAGTATGTGTATTTCCTTAAACAAATTACTTTGCCACAGAATGCAAAACCAACTGCAATCATTTCCGACAACAAGTAACAACAACAACTACAACCATTCTGAAACTATTCCATACAAAACCAAAATATTTTATATGCAACAAACAAAAAAATCAAATATAGAACATAAGCGACGAGACAAAATATTTAAAAGAGTTGAATCTTAAAAGTATTAATAAATATAACAGAATGATATCCAGAGTATGGAATAACTCGGAAAAAAATCTCTATTTTCAAACGATCTTTATTTTTACTCTTCTTTGAGCAGATTAAAAAAGGGAACTTTTTTTTCGATTAAAATTTTAATCTTTATGTTAAAAACAACTTGTGTGAATTATTCACTATAAAATTCTTTTTTGCATTTTACCCTTTCTTGAATTTTGCTCTTTTTATTTTAATAATTTTTAAGAATTAAACATATGTTCAAAACGCGATAATAAAAATAAAATTCCTTTTTTAAAATTTAAATTAAACTTTTTGAAAGATCCGATAGTGTGAAGAATAAAAAAAGAGTTAAAAACCCTTCCTTGATGATATTTGAACTTCTTTCAAAAGAAACAGTTCTTCTGGATAAAATGTAGGATGAATACAATCAATGAGGAAGGTATCCCCATATTATCCAAATATTTATTATCAGTTACCTGTAGAACTATTTCAGCAAAAGTTAAAAAATAATAAATTCAGCGCTCAAGCCAGTAGAGAGACGGTGGGCTTTTGATAAAAGAGAATTGAAGAGCACGAAAAAATGTGTTCAAAGGTATTGTACATTTTAAACGGAGATGTACTATCTGTTATATCAAACGGAAAAGTTTTCAAAAAAGGTTCAAAAAATAAAGTAAGAAATTTTTAAAGAACTATTACAGATCGAAATTTGTCCCAATTACTTTCCGAGAACCTGTTTTAACGGAAAATATAGGAGGGTTAGGTTTAGGGCCGTGAAAATATTAATTGTAAATATCTAAAAAAAAACTACTAAAGTGAGAGAATTAAGATTTTATTACAATTACTTTGTCAAGAAACAGTTTTACTGGACAAAATGTAGAACGGATGGAATCAGAAGGAGAGGTATCCTAAATCCAATTTAAATATTTTTTGGGATAGAGAGGATCATAAAAAGCCATCACACAATGCAGATATTAAAAATCGAATATGGAAATGAATGTATTAAGATTTCATCTGAATTACTTCCCCAAGAGGCAACACCTGTACAAAGACAACAGATTATTGTGTACCACAAAACGTTGGAATAACCAAATTACAACAAAATTAATTGCAGACATAATTTTATTTAATCTTGAATTAAATTTAAAAATGCTCATAAAAATCTTTAATCTACGAGGTGAAATTTTTACGAATTTTCCTTTCAAATAAATTTTAATTGGAATAATTTGAATTTTATGTATGTTATATGTATGTATGCATGTATGTATGTATGTATGTATGTATGTATGTATGTATGTATGTATGTATGTATGTATGTATGTATGTATGTATTTACGTATGTACCGATTTTCGAATTATTCGAAAAATAGAATTTTCAAAAAACCGGTTTCGAAAACGGCTTTATGTTAAAAAACTAATTAACCGGTTTTTGTTTGATTATAATAAATTTATAGAAAAAAATTATTATTAAAAGAAAATCTAGAGTTTAATCAATAAAACATATATCGTGAGGTGAAGCAAAAATAAGGGTTTCTTATCAAAATAGCCATTTGTAACAAACTTCATCAAATAATTCTTACACTGTTTAACGCACTGGACGTGTGGGATATAAAAGTAATGTGTCGAGATACCAAGTTTTTATTTCAATCCATTATTTTTCCTATACAGAAACCTTTTTTTTAATTTCTTAATATGTCAAAATTATAGATTTATATCACTTTACATAAAAAATGTATATTGCTAAACAAAAAAACATTCAAAATCTTATTTAATTATTTTTTATTGACGCAGTTATGTCTAAAACAGATGGACATAGCAAAATCAATTCAGAATATGATGTCTAAGAATACATACAATACTTTGCTTGTGTAACACACAATATTTCTTATATTGACTCAGTCATGGCAAAATATACAAAACTGAAGCCAACAATAATAGTGAAATGTTGAAAAACGATTTCAATTAAAAACCAGTTAACAGACTGAAAAAATGTTATGTCGAATAATTCGAAAATTGAAATTATTCGAAACCGGTCTGTTTCTGAAATGCAAATAACCGTTTAACTGGTTTCCAGTTTAGATTTCTGAATACACTAGTTACATGGTGAAATGCAAGTGTATATCTACAAAACCTGTTTGAATTCTCGAGCACTATAACTCTCGAAAAAGTTTTCACGAGGCATATAAAGAAAACATGCATTTATACTTCTGTTCTGTTACGTAGGGTTTAATGAATGACTGGCTCTGTGTGTAGTTATATTTATGTATATCAATAAGTATATGTGTGTGTGTTTATGAAATGTGTTGTTGCATCATGAAGATTCATAGTGACTACTACTGCAATATGTAGGACCAACATAATTCATTGTTGCTCTATCTGCAACTACAACTATAACGAGATGTGCTAAAATGAAATAAAACAAGTTAGAATACTAACGAAGACTTGAAGCCGAATTTTAAATATCATACAAAGAAAATACTTTGAAAGTTTAAGTGATTTCTCAAGATTTTTAATAATATTATTCTATATTCTATATTCTCTGTACCTCATATCAACTTTTGTCCCTTATAAGAACAAAGAATATATTTATATAAAGGTTTTAGAACAAACTAATTCTGGTGACCCTGCTTGAAAATGAGACAAGACTAGGGGGAGGCACTTAGAAAAAATAGGGCGATAGGACGCTGGTTAGAAGTACCCCATTAGAAAGCATTTATTTATCTGATTTTAATTTGAATATATTAAAAAACAAGTTATCAAGGTAATAATTTTGATAATGATAATGAAAATGATAATCATAGTATACCCTTCTTCATTATAAGCGATGTTGTAGGGTATAATAAATTTAGATTTTTTTGAGAGTAGAGGAAGAAATATACCAACTTACATGCCACTTTCACACTTACACGTGTTTTTTTTTCTTAGCGTAATTTATACACATACATTCTAACACATACATAAAAGAGTTATGACTTTTTTACAAATAATAAACAAATAAAATGTTTCCTTGTATAAAAGTGTTACTGATTTTAGACTAAATGGAAGAAATAAAAGTAAAAATTGTGTTAAAGTAACGATTATTGCATGTAAGAAAGTGCAAAACTCAGAATATCTAATGTTTGTCTGTGTGTACGTATGAATATACGAATATTCATATTTCTTTACATTTTATATTTTACATTTATAATATTTAAAATTGTAAAAAAATACACTTAAACATATTTACCCTGTAAGTTCATTTATGCACAATGGGTTTAAAAGTGTACATTTTTAAAAGAAATTGTAAAAAATTAAATTTTAAAAAGTCCAAATTTCTGTAAATGACAATATATAGGACTTGTTACACCTTTACCAGTATTGTAACTTCAAGAGTGGTTCAACTTGAAACAAGTCTTGATGACATGATAAAATAAAACAATGACAAATTACGACAAAGCAAATCCTCTCCGGAAAAATTCTGATTCAACAATAAAGAGTCAGGCTATAGGATGTCTCAATTATAAACACATTTATGGTAAAACATTTAATTGTATCCATAAGGGAACAGTCATGGATGTATTTTTCTGACCTGTATTAAGATCTAATATTATCTCAACAAGGCTTGCTGACCCATGCATACCTACGAGTAAAATGACAGACTTAGGCGAGGTTCATGTGACACCCAAAACTCATGTTGGCTCATGATTAGGTTAAACACCAGACCAAGAAATCGGGCATCCTGAATTAGATAAGTCTTCAGAACAGTAACATGAGTTTTATATAATATTAAACTTAGGATGATTTCTCCGATTACATCCTAGAAGGAATTTTTTACTGAACATTTCATTATGTTCTTTAGTTCTTGTTGGCGATGAACTGAGGTCATTTGAATGCAGCTTGTTACATTTCTTAATACTGTATTTTGACAACTTTGTGAAGGAATCCAAAGTAGAGCAGCATTATTCATAACTGACCAGTCCATCGTATTACATGTAACTAATAAGAACTACGATGCCCAAAATTTGTATTTACCTCTTTTGTCTAGGTGGGGAAGGACAGACGCAGACCAAGATCCTGCTTAATATAAGAAATGAGGAAATCTAATATTTCAAAGGGACTGTAATTTTATATGTTTATATACTGAACTGGTACTTTAGGAAATGAAATGATGTTGGAAACATTACCGAACTGTTAAGACAGAATAGAGAGCCAGTAGCAATACGCCGCAGTCGCTTTAAATTTACAAGCGGGCGCTACTTATAAAACATGAAGTGGAACGAACCCCGGATTATTAACTGGAATTTATCATTCTACTCCACTGTGCATTTTATGAGTAAATGCCTTACTCGTGCTTTTTTGTTCCAACAACTAAAAATACGACACAAACAACTTAGTTACAAATATAGCATGGCTTAAAAGGTAAATAAGTTGCCAGTTATTTTATCTGCAACATTTTTACGAAAAAAATATTCTCTATTTTTCGGAAAAAGGCAAAAAATAATTTACACCATAAAATGGTAAATGTACTTAAGAACAACTTCAATTACATACATGTAAATGTATTCTGTATATATGTGTGTGGTATATATTCATATGTATATGTATATCACACACAGTGATAACATACACGTGTACATAATAAAATAGCTTACTAACGAATTCAACAACAGTAACAACAACATTAATTCATATTTCAAGTTAAAAGTTATAATGGAAAATTTAAAATGTCATGTTACTTTTCATAACAAATATGCTGCTGGACATGTACTGAACATATTCAGTGTAGCACACATTCACAAAAACTTACTTACCAAGAATCCACTTAGAAATGTTGATTCAAATGAAATCATAACTCTCGACCAACAGGATGTAAATGAAGTTTTCTATTAAAAAATAAAATTTTGTATTTTTAATTAAGAAAACAGCATTTCTTTCCGAAGAAGATATGTTTTCGTTGTGAGGACTTAAATGTTTAAATTTTTAGATTATTAGATTATTTTCACCCTCCAAAAATGTAGCTCACATTCTTTAACATGAGTGAAGTAACTTCATCTAACAACATTTGCATCATCACTAATAATCGTTTACTGTGTTATCACCAAGTTCATATCCCTCCTCCCTTCCAATATCGATGTCTGCGTTATAATCAAGAGAAATTGACTCCAAAATTTCATCTCAGAATTTCATCTTTACCAAAATGTTTAAAACGAATACCAACCGTAATCCTAATTTTGATAAGTAAATATGTACAACACTAACATATGTAGCCCAATGATACTTACTGCTCGCGATGGAATATGTGGTCGCTAAGAAGACTGCTTTGGCTCCTCATTTTAATTTCAATTAAGATCTTCGAAGCTACAGATGTATGGAATGCTTAATGTACAAGTATTTAGAATTACAACAAAAGTCCCTTACAAGTAGTAATCCCGTTCGAGGAAATGGTTATCATTTTCACCCGAACCCACAAAGAAACTGGCATGTTTCTTGGAACCAGTATTACAACAGATGGATGATCTATCATCCGGACAGAGTAGATAAGCCACATGCCTTAGGTGGTTTCAACTGTTTCCGGAGTACACAACTCAAACTGAAGGTGTTACGAAATATAGGTTTAGGAAGCGATAAGCGGATGATGTTGTTGTAACAGCACAAATAACTTAAGGGTGCACCATAAGTGTTCCTGGGCGTAGAACTGGTGCAACTCTGCATCAAACCAAACTTTATGTGAAGGTGTGGTAGTAAGTCTATATCATTCCTTATTGTATCCAAATATTAAGGAAAATTTCGGCTATTGAACATTCAGGAATCTACTGAAATCGATAATTTTCAGGAAATTTGAAGAACTAATATTGAAAAAGCTTTAATAATTTCCTAGTCTGTCACCCTCTTTTGTGGTTCTTTGAGCTAACTGAGCTCCGATGAAAAGTTTAAAGAGGAACCAATAAAAACTTTAAAAGCAATATTTCATTCTGCAACAAAAGCCAAGAAGCGCTTCACTCATTACGAAGTTTTCAGTAAACTGAACTTCAACGTTACTGCGTGAAAAAATGTCTCTAATAAAAAATTTATAAAACAGATTCTGCTAAACGAGAGATAAAACGAAAGAATTACCGGGACTAAGTAAAATTCTTTAAGGCACACACAAATCAGCAGAAGAATGTCTCCTATTTTAATCCTTTGCTGATACGGTGGATATTCTTATGAATACGCAGTTTTCAATATGTGACAACGAGATGGTGACTGACTGTTATGATTTTGGGAAGTCTTATAAGATAACTGTGTGAAATTCTGGATTGATCCTTGTGAATTTTTTTGTTAATAGAAACAATGCAGACTGATATCACAGAGAAAATCTCAAATGTTAGTTATGGTTATTTGTGGTTAAATTATTTTGGAATTTGGGGTATTTGGATTTATGCAATATTTTGTTGCGGCGAATCTTATAAGATTTGCCTATAATATTGGACTGATTATTTTGAATGTTAGAAAGCTTCGTCCTTGGCCCGTATTAATCACACGTTCGAACATTTGCAAACACCTTTAGGGTATTAAACAGTTTGATCTTTCCAAGAAAAAGTCGAATTTATGCTAACATGTTTGTGTTTATGGATATTTCTAGAACAATTTCGATAGGATTTTTGAGGGTATTTAATATTTACCTCATCTGAATACAGTTTTTTTGTATATTGTTTCCTTACCAGATCTGTATTTAAAAATTGGGTTTTCTGACGTTAAATTACAAAAAAGTGTTAAAATAACTATTTGCATTTTATGCCAATTTTAATTAGAGAAGAAAGCAAAACCGCAGACAAACGTGGCTTTCAACTCATTACCATCACACATATCTCTAGATGCTCTTACAATAATTGTTCTTTTCAACTGTTCCATAGAAGTGGTTAAATTTTATTTTCTCATCTGTAAATATTTAGAAATTGTTATTGTTGTAACACTTGGAATGTTTTAAATTGATGTTAATTAAATCAAATTTTAAACATTTTCAAAGTGGGAATATTAAAAGAGAATAAAGATTTTTTAATGTTTTGCAACACTTTCAGATCTAAATTTCCATGCGTTCATTTCAAATTAAATTGTCGATAGTCACTAAAACCAAACAGAACTGTGAATTAACTGACAGAGAACGAACTTTTGATGTTAACACAATTGGAATGGACACCGAACAATGTGTTACATTTGACATGATGATGAATCCACATACACATTTCTGCCAAACAACAGCAGCAAATCCACAATGATTCCAACAATAAATTGAATCATTAGAGGTGAAACTACAAGTTAAAAAAATAAAAAAACAAGTAAGAAGTGTTGTCGGTCAAGCTCGAATATCTAATACCCTACACCACATCTTCGGTTAAAAATGGTAGTTACGAAAACTTAAGAAACGACTCTTATATAATTTGATTTTCTAATTTATTCTTAAGTGATTAGTACATTATCGTGACACTAAGATTTATGTTAAATTTATGCGTTTTAAAATGATTTTTTGGGAGGGACTTATATGAAGGCTGAAAGAAATTAGGAACCCCCCAAATCGTTTTTTGCTTATATTTATTTTAATTTCATCAATAAAAAGTAATATATGAAAAAGGGGTTTCAGTGATACCTATGAAAAATAATGGACGCTATTTTTGTTTCAACCTGCTGGATAGTCAGACAGTCGGACAGACGACCAGACATAATTAAATCGAAATTGATTATGAGTCGATAAAGATGAGTGTAACACATCAGCAAAAACGCATACTATTCCAACCATCTTCGGTGGTGTAGGGTACAAAAACTGGGTAATATCATGAACAACACTTTATCGGAAATAGAAGGTAATGAAGCACAATAAAAATGCTTATAAGGCGTGTTATTTAAACAACACATTTCCCTTTTTATTTAAAGAGTAAATAACTTACATGAGAGGAAAGTTGATGTCGATTCCATTCATCCTTCAAATTCATTCCATGCAACATTATTGTTATTTTCTTATACCCTACACAAAATCAGGTGATATAGGTTATTAATGAATCTTATTATTACAACTTATTCACATCTTCCTGGTAACATATGAATTCCGTAACAAAAGATACATTATGAAGTCTTATGAATGGAAGCAACTTTTCTGAGTACATACCTTAATGTAAATTTAAAAAATTATAGTACCTGTAGTAACTAATGATTGGGTTCTATTGCCACAATTACACATTGCTTGCCATACCATATTTACACTACTTTTGGATCCTAAACTTAACTTCAACTTTCCCTCGAGCGTCAGGAAGTAACCTCGAGTATTTTGACCATAAAGTTGTCATTATATAGCAACAATACTTTAATAGAAATTTTGACTTCTTTTTCCGTGATTTTTTGCCTCTAAATTTTTAGCAGCATTCTTGTCAAAAACTTTTTAATCTTATATGTTTTTATAGCTGCATAAGTTTTAACTTTTCGTACCAAATAGTATGAGCACTAAGCTAACCATGCAGCTTTCCTACCGAATGTATTGGTAGCTCTTTGAAAATGGGTTCTATTTTTGTTGGACCATATTTTTGACCTGAATCAGGTTTTCTATCAACAAACAAGTTCTTCCGGTATTGTTTAATGACATTGCCACAGTTTGTAGGCAGATTTTTGAATGCTTGGTCAACTTTTTGTAAGACCAATTTGAGTTTTATTGACATTTTTTCTGGTCATTCATTTTAATCAGATTAACAATATATTCATTTTTATAATAATAACTGACATATTTCGTTTCCGGAATGCCACACGTGTCGCATGCTGTATCAGTCCAAAATTTTCCAAAAAAAAAACAACCAGATACAGCCAAACTGTTACAACTACTGACAAGCAGAAAATATTTGGGTTAACATTTTTAATGAAAAAGGTGTGTTAAAATTTTTCGATCTTATAACCAAAATGGATTCTAAGATTCAGGAAGCCGTGGCAGAGACTCCGATATCTACTACAACGTAATCTCAAATGGGAAACGCAAAAACAACTGCAGTAAATCGTATATTAAAATAACAAGTAAGAATGCTATATTCGACTATGCTGAATCTTCAATACCCTCCACCACAAATTCGTGTGAAGTTAATACGTTAGGTTCCATAGGTATACATATATTCCATAGATACCCATACATTCACAAATGTATATAGCATATAATACAGAAAGAAATAAAGACTAGTTCCAATGGAATTAGTCTTTATTTGATTGTTTTATAAGCTCAAACCGGTTATATGGGAGCTATATCAAAATATGGACCCTTGTTAATAAAATTCATAACATATATTTAAAATGGATAAAACAATAATTGTGCCAAATTTCTAAAGAATTGGTTCAAATTTAAAAGTTTTATAAGCTATAAATCATATTCCGGGAAAGGGCCTTAAATGGGAGCTGGGTCAATTAATGATCCCAGAACAATATGACTTCTTTGGATCTATTGTTGTATCAAAATAAGTATATGTGACAAATTTCAGAAATTTTGAGGTTGTTTCAGATATCGGTCTATAACTTCCTTGCTTATAAACCGATATAGCTGGTTTTAAATAGCAAACTGCTTAGGACAATAACAAACAATGTGACCAAGTTTTATTGAATTCGGACAATAAATCTAGGCGTGAGAATGTTTCCAACAGACAGACAGACGGACATAGCTAAATCGACTGAGTTTTTGATTTGATGCAATAATATACATTGTTGGGTCTGAGATGATTCCTTCTTGGCGTTACACACGGAATGACAAACTTAATATACTCTCACCACTTGTGGTGGTGGAGGGTATAATAACTGGATTTAACTTGAATCCTCACAGCTCCCATAAAAGACGCTGATCCGAATACCAATTTAAAGTGAATAATTCTATGATGAGTGAGAATTTAATAAATGCCGGTACTTTTAAAATTTTTATAGTTATCGTTTAAAGCCTGCAACATAGTGTTGCATGTTTTATATTCGTCTATGTCTGAGTATAAATTTTCTTCATTGTTTTCTTATTATCCTTTTTATTTAGAGATAAAAACTCATGACTCTTTTAATTTAATGACAGTTTAGTTTTAAGTAACTAAATTGTCTTTACGATTAATGTATTTAATTTTCAATTAGAGTAAAATGAAATGAACATTTATTTAATTATAGTACTGAGATATTTTATATGATTTTGATACTTAAACGTGTATTTGTGTAGAATTTATATAGAAGTTTATTTCAGTTGTCCTTTGGGTCTATAAAATCTGAAAAACTAAGTTTATTATTTTAGTTGTACTTTTTATTACACTTTTCATTATGGAAGACTTTAGTTAAGATGAACATTAGTAGTTATTACCATGACATTTAATGCCATGAGTCAAAGTAATGAAATTGTGTACGAGTAAACTGGAAAAATTATAAATCAACCAAAAACATTTAATAGCCAGGTCCCATCGTATTCATTTAACATAAATAATGAGGAAAGATTTGTTCCATGAAAAAATAATTAAACTTTTTTCCAGTAATAATTTTGATTCATAAACAAAAAATGTTAATTTAACATTGATTCACAGTAAATACAGTTTCTTAGGAATATTCTTGAAATTTAACTACTTGAAATTTTACTACTTAAAAGTAATTTTTAAAATTTATCGTTATATAAGATTCTAATATGTACAATATTATTCACCACAAACGTAAAAACGTTCAATGAAAAATAAATTAAAAAATTCATCAATCAATAACTACCAACGTTGATTTTGCTTCATGTTTGTAAGATACAAATATTTATTATATACAATGTTCAACTGTTTTGGTTGCTTAACAACATGCTGATATTGGTGAAACCTATTCGATTATGATGTTGCCGTAGAATGCAGTATCCAGTTCATTTTGCCCACTCCATAATATTTTTGTAATTTCACCAACTCATTACAAAGCGGTAGCCTCCATTTAGATTTCATGTACAACACGTGTCAGGATACCCATTTATTCCATATTGTCGATCCAGATTTTCAATGCTGGTACTATCTGAAACTGATAAGGGAAACATTGAGATCCCTTTTTGTCCGTATTGCTGGCAAGGCGTATTCTTCCATTGTTTCCATTTTGGCGATCTTTTCATCCTTCCATGTTGCTGCCTCAGACGTCCTTCCCAAAACTTTAGATTTCTCTCGTTAACTTGGAGGACTGGAAATAGATTTCCCTTTTCGGAGAAATTTAACTGAAGCATCCGTTAAACTTGTTACTCTGTAATCGACATAATTTCTGCTTAGGTCAACATTAATGACTTGAACTTTGTCCGATTTGTTTTGGTTTTATTGCAGAATCATATAGAATCAATTTTAAAAAGAATATAACGGTGGTCCAGGCAAAAGTAGTCGTCTTAGACTCTCCAATTTTGAATTATGTGAATAATGTGCCCTACCTGTGCTTTTCCATGCAAGATGGTTGCGTTACTTACATCAAGCTGTTATGATTCAAAATAGGAGGTCGTAATAAATTTACTAAAAAAACTCATTTGATATAAAAATACTAGGGCGATATGAAACCTTCTTCATAAAGTCTATGGTATATAGTAAGGCGGAGTCAGGTGTTTTACAAACCATATAAACTACATAATATCTGAAGAACGGTTCCAACTAGAGCCTTTAAATCGTTTTCATATCGATTTTATTTACTGTAAAACTTACGGTAGGTAGGTCAGGGGGAATGGTTACCTTAAAAAGGAAATAGTTTAAATTAATTTCCAATTAACTTCTTAATAAATTCGCTGTGATACGAAACGCACCGGGTAATTGCTGTTTTTTTATAAAGACAAAATCATGTCACATTCTCTCTTTATGTATCTCAATATCGACCTTAACCCACAACAATTTATCTTTTCTTGTACTCATAGATTGAAGATGTATGAGATTTCCTTGTTCTTCATTCTTTTTTGTCTTATTTTTTTATAACTTTCATGATGCTGCCGCCACTCACTTAAATTGATATTAAATGCCTCTTTAATATGACATCATGCCGCGAAATGCAGCAATATTTAAAATATTCAACAACAAACACACACACACACGCACGTTTTCAACAAAGTTTTAGTTAATAATTTTCTTCAAGTCTTGAAGTGCTTTTAATTTAATTTTATCATGAGAAAAGTTTTTTTTTTAAATTCATTTAAGTTTCGAGGAGGTTGAGGAAGAATTAATTAAACAAAGAAATGACCGACAATTTAAATTTATTCTAAGTTTATGTTTAAGAGCTCTTCAATTTTAGTCAATGGTAAATATTTTGTCAATTTAATATTGTGACAATGACTTTTTTATTTTTATCTATTTTTTCAGTAACAGTTCTTATTTTTATTTTTTACAGTCTTTTTTCCAGCAGGAGGTTAATAATGGCGAAAGTGAATAAAAACAGAAAAAAATCATGCAGATGATGACCATGAACATTTTGAACTGATTTCAACTGAACTTAGTAAACAACTTAAAATCCCTGTTGTAAAATTAGAATATTTGCATTTTAGAAAATTTTTTCTCTCGAACTAAAGTTATTTTTCAAAATAAATGCAACCTTGTTCTATCGTTTGAGTGTCAATCTCATTTGAAATCACAAAACAGAGAGACGGAAAAACATCATAAAAAATATGTATAAAAAGTCTATTAAGTGTTGAATATTATTATTTACTAGCTTAGACCCGGTTCGCTTTGCCGGTCTTATAAAGTGGGTGGTATCCCTCTTCATGGTCCTAAACGTAAAAAGGGTCCTTGGAAAAGTAATTGAAACCAATTTGAATATTCCCCCTTTTATAGTTCTTAAGATATTCGATAATTAATACTTACTTTGTATGAGAGTACCTTTCGCCTGTAGAAAGTATTTGAGGTTGAATTGGAGGACTTTTGCTGTAGATATTCGATAATCAATATTTTTTTTTTTTTTTTGGGAACACCTCCACCTGTGATACTATCCGCCCTTCATTCTGTCTAGTAAAACAATTACTTGAATAAATCATTGAGAACAAATTTGAAAACTCTCGCTTAGTTAGTTCTTTTTCTTTAGATATTCGGTGATCAAAATTTGCTCCTCCTGATTCTATCCGCCCCACATTTTGTTTTGTAAAATAATTTTTTGAAAAGTTTTTGGGATCAAATTTGAAAATTCTCGATAAAGTGATTTTTTACATATTCGATAATCAAAATTTTCTTAGTACTTTTCCTACTAGTTCCTACTAGTTTTTTATTTTGATCAGAAAAAAAATTATTGAGAAAGTGCTTGAGGACGAATTTAAAAACTTTTGCTGTTATAGTTCTTTAAATATTCAGGAATCAACAGTTTCTTTGTATGGGAGACACCTTTCCCCATGAACTTATCTGCTATTCATTCTGTCCAGTAAAACAGTTACTTGAAAAATTTATTGGGACCAAATTTGAAAATTCTCGGTGTATTGTTTTTTTAGATACTCGATTATCAACAGTTTCTACGTATGGAGGCTACCTCTCCACTGATCCTATCCGTCTTTCATTTTGTCTAGTTAAACAGTTCCTTGATAAAGTGGTCGGATCCAAATTTGAACTATTAACGCTGTTATAGTTCTTTATATATTCGATTTTCAAAATTTGCTTCATATAGGGGCTACCTCTCCTCCTGATTTTATCCGACCTACATTTTGTCTTATACAAAAGAAGAAGTTATTGGGACCAAATTAGAAAATTCTTGATAAAATGGTTATTAGATATTCGGTGATCAATATTTTCTTTGTAAGGGAGTTACCTCTGTCCCTGATCCTATCCGCTCTACATTTTGTTTAGTAAAATAGTTTCTTGAAGAAGTGATAGAAACCAAATTTGAAAATTCCTGCTGATATATTTTTTTAAAATACACCATAATAAATATCTGCTTTGTATAGGGGTACATCTCGCCCTGGTCCTATAGAAATTTTTGATAGCATATGTTACTTTCGGGTATATAGAAATCATTCCGTGAAAATTTCACCAAAATCAATCCAGTATTTTAGCTTAGTTACAAACAATCATATAAACTAATAAACAAACACTGGTTCGTTTATATATATAGATGAAGCAGATGACTAGGCTATATTTGGCTATAACGAATCTTAGGTACACTGCAGGATATAAAATATAAGAACAACACCCATGTATGTATACGGTATTATATAATCTGTCTTAACGACTTTCAAGTAATGGATCTCGATAACCGTTTCAAAAAAAAAAATTTATTACATTTAAATATATTTTTCGCTTCTATTTTTTATATTTTTTGACAATTTAGAAATAAATCTTTGGACTAAATTTTGTCTTTCTATATGTTGGAAAGATTCTCATGACTGAACTACTGGCAGAATTCTATGAAATTTGGTTATACTGTTTATCAATATCAAATTAGCTACATCAGTCCAATAGAAAAAAAATTATAAAGAAATGTCTAATATAACCTCAAATTTCCGACGAAAAGTATGGCACTCTCATTGTGATTTTCATTCCGAAAATCATCGAAATGTAATTAATATGAAAAAAGAAAATCAGTGTGTCATATAGTCTGAAATTTATCGCAAACGTTTATTTTGGTATCAGATTGAACCCAAAAAAATAGATTTCGATGGGACCATTATTTGACCTAAGCGTTTTATGCTATAGAATTCTTAAATATGTAATAGTTCTACGAAAATCGGCGCAATTATTTTTCTAACTGTCTTCTTTATAAGTATTTAACCTACAGGATCACTTTCCGAAATAAACTTCTTAACTAGTTAAAAGCACTTAGAACTTTGTTGTCTGACTGTCACTAATAAGTAGCTAACGTCAAGAATGTCTATAGTAATTTATATCCCAGAATAACGACCAATTCTGTCCATATTCCGTTTTTTCTATTTGTTTTGAAAACATTTATTTCATGAATATCGTTCCCTTTTAGAATATAACTCCTATATAAGTCCCATTTTACAAATTTCCAATCTGGTGAAATATATTTCAATATTAGTGACGATAACAATAACTAATGTTATCAATGCAAAATCACAATGTGAGTAAACAAAATTTTTAGTTAAGGTAACAACATCTAATAACAAACGTAAACGTTACCGCATAAATGTTTTTATCTGCGTTTAGATAATCGATATTTGAAAATAATTTAGATGTAAACAAAATATGAACTAAAGTGTGCAAAATTTTTAAATATTCTCTTAATAGAAAATTTCTGTAACAAAGAGTCTAACAAACTAGATATTCTCACTTTAAATGATAGTAATAGTAGAGGGTGTTACATATTTTACATAAGATTCAGAATATTTATGTACTTTTTATCGTTTCATGTTTCTGTAATTACGAGTACTTTGTGCATTTAAACTCGCAATGACGAAGTGTACCATCATCGTATTCCGAGCTTCATTTTATTTTTATGTTTTAAATTTTATTTACATTTTTGTTTTTTATTTCTTTTTCTTTGTCATTCGATTTGCATGTAAATGACAACACAAATTAACAGGAATTGTAAAAAAGGAGGATAAAAATTCACTACGATATGAATTTATGTCGAATTTTAAATTAGAGATTTAAGTAGTAAATTTATTTAAAGCAAAATAACAACAAGGAAGAAGTTAAATTATTTTATAAAATTTGTTCAAAGTACAAGGACATAAAAAATTGAGTCCTAGAAATTTTTCGCTCAATTTATTACAGATTTAATATTAAACTATTCTCAGTTCGCCAAGATGGATTTCTTTTGGAAATAATTCTGTAAATTTGAATAAAGGATACCAAGCTTTTGGTTGGCATGAAAGGATAAGTGGAATGTCAGTTGATTTCAAAAAATTATGAAGAACTTTTTGCTGTATTTTTTTATAAAATAAATATATAAACTTAAATAAAATTCAAATGCATAATGAATTTAAAACTAAAGTTTAATCGCTACGCTTCGCTGCACAAAAATTGACTACATTCCTAGATCTGGAAAGAAATTTCCCTAATCAAGACGTGTATTAAAAAAATTTCCTGACCAAGTCCGCTTTAAAATTTTCCATTTAAACCGTAGGAAAGTGACAAAACTCTAGGTGAAATAGTTCTTCAGATATCAGATAATTAAAAATTTTATACAAAGAGTCAGCTCTCCTTTTTCTTTGTATGACCACATCCACCATTCATTTT
The DNA here is from genome assembly GCA_004302925.2 of Cochliomyia hominivorax. Taxonomy (NCBI): domain Eukaryota; kingdom Metazoa; phylum Arthropoda; class Insecta; order Diptera; family Calliphoridae; genus Cochliomyia; species Cochliomyia hominivorax. The sequence goes on along the minus strand of PYHX02000158.1, from coordinate 65,817,028 downwards.
CTCACGGAAAATTCCACAGATAATAGATAGTTATTAATTGCATTGCATGAACGCTACCCCTTGCTTTGATTCTCACTGTAATAGTTTTTTAAATATTCAATAATAAATGTTTGCTTTGTACGGGGGTACTCCTGCCCCTAGTTCTATTCTGTCCTGCATTTTATCCAGTAAAACAAAACATTGAGAAAGTAAGAAGAACCAAATTTGAGAACTCTTGCTGTTATTGGGTCTTTGATATTCCTATCTGTCCTTCATTTTGGCAAGTAAAACAAATCCTTTTGAAAATGATTGGGTCCAAATTGGGGAACTGTTGCATTTGAAGTTCTTTAGATATTCGATTATCAATATTTGATTTGCGTGGGAAGTACCTTTGCTCCTGGTCCCATCGAAATTTTATAGCCAATGTTACTTGATTTGAGATCATTCTATGAAAATTTCAGCAAAATCGCTTCATCACCGTAGGTGGTTGGGGTATTATGTGTTTGTGCAGATCTTTGTAATACGCAGAAAAAATGGCGTTACCCCACCTATATGTATACAGCCGGCCCGCTCTCTATGCAAACGTTGTGAACACCCACAGATCGCTATTTTTGAGATATCTTAATGAAATTTGAACATGTTATTTTTTGGCTCAAGGAAGAAGCCTATTGAATTGGTTTTGGATGTTGAGTAATGGGAAGTATTTAGTATTTATTTTATTTAAATCTGATAAATATTTCCTGCATAAGACAAAAAATGTTTGTCTTAACTTAGAGGAGACTCAGATATCGATCTATAACTCCTTTGTTAATTGTCTGATTTTGCTAGATTTAAATAACACACACAATATACCCCCAATAAATCGATATACTCCTAAGCATATAATCTGTGATTTATTTTAAAGAGATTATTTTAATTTATTTTAAAAATAATTAAAGTTCAAATTAAACATCTGAAAGCGTTTTTAAAAAGATTATTTGTTATTAGAACACAGGGATATGAACTGATTTTTTATAAATTCATTTTTTCTTATTATTTGTAGATGTTTTATTATTTGGCTAAAAACCGGTATCCGGTTTCTGAAAAATGTAGAGGAATCGATCACACTAATAAATATCGAATTTTAAATCAAGAAAAAGTTGCTTCCATTCATAAGACTTCATAATGTGTCCACTTTTTTTTGGCCTGACTTGATATCCTGTCACAAGGATAAATAAGCCCTTGAGTGGAACAACAACATAATGTGGTATTTGTATATGTAGAGGAAAATCCTTGAAACTGCCCGAAACTAAGGCCAATGGAAAGTAATTGGGGTTTGTTAAAATACAATTAAAAAGTGTGATAGATTTCTATCGCAGATGGACTACCAATTCGAGCAAAGTGAAAAACAACACTATTGAAACGTTAATGGAAGGATTGCCGAAAAAGGTTTAAAATTTCATCACTAGCGAAATAATTTCAATCAAATAAAAGATTAATTTTATGATGTTTAAAACCCTACACCACATTGTTGGTTATTAATGGTAGAAACCAATAATTTACGAACAGCTCTCGTATAAATATATTTACTAATTTGTGTACAAGAGTGCAACATGTTATGGTACTTATATTTATCTAGGATTTGGGCATTTTAAAATGATTTTTTCAGGGCGCTATAATACGGGAGCTAAGGAAAATTATGGACCGACATTCGTAACATTTCGTACATCGTGTTTTGCTTATATTTATCTTAATTTTACCTAATAATAAAAAAATAATGACATGATCCTCGTATGATTTTCTACATCATTTTAGAATATTATTAGACTTATTTATTATTTTGTGACCTTTAATGTACCCCACATTATACCAATTTCAATAAGCATCGTCCTTGGGCCAATTTTAATCAAGATGTCTCTAAAGTTGCGATCTGCATTTAATATAAAATATCCAGCCCGATGGACATCCTTAAATCGACTCATAAAGAGAGCAGTAATTTTCTTCCCGTTGTCCTGATATTTCTGGTTTTAAGCAGAAGACTGTTCAACGACCTTCATCACTACTTGTGGTAGTAGAGGATATAAATCATTTTGGAACCGTTATATAACTATAAGTCCACAATATTTGATAACAAGTTGTAAAATACGATAACGATAACATAACCTTGTAAATAATTTACATTTTTATTTAACTTATTTATGTTAAATAATTATTATCACAGATTTTATTACATTAAAACTTAAAGTCGATTAAAATTCAAGTTTTTGAAAGTGTTTAAATAAATATTTATCACACATTTAAGTCATTTTTTGCATTTAGCCTGTTTAGGCGTTACAGCGATTATTTTAGTTATAGTTGTTGTTGCTTGTTTTTTATTATAAAATATTTATTTTTTAATCTTAATGGTGAAACCATTAAAGTCATTTTATAAAATTTTGTGAATTCAAATGAATATTAACGTGAATTCAATTGAGTTGCGTTGCATTGCGTTGTATTGCGAAGCATTATTGAAGTATACTTAATAAGTGGAAGTGGTGTGGCCTGCAACTTATTATTAATTTTTGTTGTAGCTGTTGTATGAATATTAATATTAAAAACTACTTATTTCTTATTAAAGACATTTTCCCCCTTAATTTATTTAACTTTACGACGACAGTTTTATTTGCTTTTTTATCTTATTAAAGGAAAAATATGTATTTTGTCGTTTCATGTTTGTTGTATTTTTGCTAAATATGACAAAAAAAGAGCAATAACAGCAGCAACAGCCACACAGTCACAGTCACACAGTGGCAAGAGGAATTATGGAAAAAATACAGACATATTGCCACGCTCCATTAATCTTTTAGTTAAGAGACTAAGTAACCAACCACCAGGACAAGTTGTGTCGGCTTCTTGTTTGTAGCAGAGCCATATGCAGCAGCATCATCATTGTCATTGCTATCGTCATCATAGTCGTCCGTCATTATCTTTTTACAAAGTGTAAAATATATTTTTTTTTCATGCCGCTAAACGTTTGTGGAGGCAAAAAAAATATTAATGCCTCAATGATTAAGATGAGCATGTAGATTGAACTCCATAAATAACTGTGTTAATGATTCTTTAAGAAGTATTTTTTATTTTTTGTTGTTGGCGTTTCGCCTCCTTATTTTCCAATATTTAATGTTTACTGTTTGTCAAATTGTTTGTATTTTATGTGTGTCATATGTCCTTTAACTTTAAGGCTGAGTTTATTGATTTTTTTAAATGAACGATTTTTTAAATGACATGACAAAATTTTACGAACTGATATAAATTAAGATCAGTTAAAATTGGCGTCTGGTTTTGTTGTTAATTTCAGTACGTTTTTGTTTCGTAGGATATAATTTTATAGTTAATTTATGATTATTAATTGATTGAAATATTGACCTAATTGACTTTTGAAATGGAGTTTATTGAAATCTAGCAAGTACAGTTTTTTGTCAATTACTATAAAAAATCCAAATAGTACCTTCAGGAAATCGTAGTAGTACCACATAAATTCCACAATTTTTTTTAGCTATTTGGAGTCTTTTATAGAATTAAAAAAGTACCATTAGAAATTTCTTATAGTACCATAACTTTTATCTGCTTCGAACAATGAATCTTAAATTCCATGTACATAAATTAATTATTTTTACCAATAATAGAAAAAGTACTTTTAGAGTGTCCGAAACGTACCACAAAATCAAATATTGACATATGTCATGCAATAAATTATGTATTTTATTTAATATATTATTATGACAAAACCAAATAGTACCTTCAGAAGATACAAAAAAGTGCAACATAATGGTTCAAATTGAGTCTGTATGAGATATGCTTTATACACCAATAACATTCAAATATCTAAAAGTTATAAAATTTATATTATAAATATAAATTGACGAATTGAGTGCTAAAAAAAAGTACCAATTTATAGTTTTTACCCATATCTTTCTAAATAGGCCGAATTTAAAAAGGACCATCCACTTGTCAGCTAATTTGTTAAAAAGGAAAAAATAAGTACTGAATTTTTGTAATAACTATTACTGCTTAAGAGATATAAGGTTCCCGATTTTAACTCTTTTAACTTCGATATGTCTTGGGGAGAGATTTCCACTACAGAAATTTTAAGATTCTAGCTTTGCAATTTAGGAATGGCAACTTGGAATGGTGATCAGTTAGGCTGACAGTAACGTTACTTTTACTTAAATTATTGGATATGCAAGTTAATAACGTCGATTTCTTTTCTTTGAATATTCATTTATTTATTTCAATAAAATAAATTTATACATTACTCAATCCATCTATACATTATTGCAAATCGATATGTTCTGAAATTTGTACCTTTCTCTCTCATTCTCAAAGAACTAAAGACTTCCAACCAATTAGTATTTTATGCTGAAAAAAACTGGTGATCCTTCTTATGATGAACTGCAATGAAGAAAAAATACGTAGTGGATCAAGTATACAAAGTACAAATTTCTTTTGCGCCCCTCGAAAGCGCTGAATGATTTTATTCATACAATGAATAACAAAAATTTGGGACCCGTTATAAAAAATAAATGTTCATAAAACCCCAATGGGATCAAAAATTCCAAAAATTTTAATTAAATTATATGAGATTTTATAAAATTTCATCACCATTCACGTGATTTAAATAACATAACAAAATTCCAATTAATTGATTTCATTGTAACCACAAACTATTAAAACTTTTAAACAAGAATTTCATTTCAGAAATAATTAAAATTAAAATCCATGAATAGATTTTGAAATAAATTTAAGTGATTTGCATTTACTTTGTTGACAAAACTTAATAATTTTTTTATTTTACAATTCAAATGCACACTTTTACTCACTCACTACATGCGTGTGAGTATGTATGTGTATATATTCATTTAATTTCCGTATCCTTTACACATTTTAAGATGAACAACAAAAACATAAACGAGGTTTGTTTAAAAACAATATTTGTAATTAACTTTTTTTTATTTCCTCCATCCCTTTCAATTTTCACACTTTCACACTGAAATGTAAAACAGAAAAGTTTTTCATTTTCCATTTTTCTTTTAGTTTGTTCGTTTTGTTATGCATAAATTGTTTTCTTTCCATCGCATTATTATTTAAACCAGAAACCAACAACCGAGAGCTGAGAGAAAAGAAAACTTTACTTCAGTTTGTTTTTCAATTTTATTATTTTTGAAACACTCTGTAATTGGATAAGTGGTAGTTGTGGGTTGGAGAAAGGATTTGACAAGAAAAATTGTTTGTACCATTTTGATTGTTAGAAATGATGCTCGGACGCTTAAAAATTAAACAGTTTATACATGGAAGCCAAATCAACTCTGAGGGAGTACTTGTTGAACTACACATACTTGTTGAACTATACATAATTGATTCTTCTGAAGCCATAACGCCTATATTTAGAAACAATGGTAAGGCTTTTTTGATTCCTCACCTAACACTTCGCGCCATCTGCCTAAATTTCATTTCGATCGTTTCAGAATGGCTGAACTGGAATACGCTTTACTTAATTCCTTATTTACTTAAAATATCTGAGCAAATCTTATCACGGGGAATCAATTTTGTATCAGAAAGTAAATAACTATATCTCACTGCACTTAATGGGGAAGAGGTAATACGAACGCATAGTAGTGACATAGAATCTGTCATTGGTAACTACATTTCGATTATTATAAAACTTGTAGAGTCAATGATTCAGTTAGGACAAAAATAAGTCTTGTTTGGCAAATCTTTAGCTTTGCTGGAAACCTATGCAATGTTTATTGATGTACATGAATTCCCATCTCAAATTTAGTTTTCCCATGTTTGTAAGGCTGAGGCCCTAAGTAGCAGTACCGAGCGCCTGAACAAAAATAAGTTGCTACCAGTTCCCCTCCAGTGCCAATGACAAGTGCTATTTTGTCGTATAGTATTTTCCTACCCAAAGCATCATTAAAAACGACAACAAAATAAATGCGATGTATTACCATCCATATTAGCAACCTAAGATGTTCCTCCGGACTCTATCTAAGAGATACTAGTTAACCTGTCAAAGAGTGTACATACTGTAGTGTCAACAGAGCAATTGCTAGGATTAAATAATATTCTAATCTCAAGTATGGTCTTCTCATCTCAAGCCAAGAGATTGGACAATCTATCTGGTACTTAATAATATATTGGACATCAAAGCCGAACATAAGAAAGAAATTAAGAAAATCGGAAAAATATCTTCAAGGCAAAGATGCGGCAAAGCTAAATTCATTTTAGCAAGATCGCCAATTTCGACGAGAAAGATCGCTACACATATTGGAGGGTTGTATATGAGAGCCAAAAGCTTAGATAGTAAGTCAATTAAAAGGTGAAATTAGTTGAGACAACGGTCATCTTACAACAAGTACAACATCCAAAATGAAGTGGTAAAATGGCAACTCACAGATGCCTCGATCAACGAAAAGTGAGGCTTTATTAAATCTGTAGTAACTGAATCTATAACCATTGAGTCATCGTGAATTAAATGCATGCTAATAAATCTGGCATGGTTTCTGGTTTTAAATGAAGTGGGATACATTGGTGTTATTGGTTAATCAAATGTTTGGACGAATTCCCTGAGGACTTTCTAGTTGGAATGTCTGAACAGGGGAAAAATATAAATACTTGCTAAGATAGAAAATTTTATTGGATGCAATCCCTTTTCAGAAAGCTTTTAGTTGGGAACATCCCGAGAAGTGGTTCATATTCAACTCTCTTTCCAAATTCTGCTGAGAACCTGCAAAGAACCTGTCAGGTCGAATGGTCGAAAAATACTTTTCAAGACAAGATTAATTCTTGTTTAAATTTCCAATTTGTATTTGATTTTGACCAATAACATTACCAGTTCATATTACTTCATTTACCCATCCCGTAGGGTATTCACTACTTCAGTAAAACCTACAAATAAAACTCTTTCATTTACCATCGATTCTTTGAGGTTCTTTGTGTGATTGTGTCCAAAATTTGCATACTAAAGACCACTTTGGAGTGAAATTAAAAACATTAAATCAGTGTTGATGAGAACGATGCGAATGAATATCGGTCGTATACTTTTTACAACAATTATAAACAACAATAACAACAAAAAACTTTCTTCTACTTATTTGCCACCAGTAAAAACAACAAAAACCTCCAACTCATATTAACAACAACAGCAACACATTTAACAAAAGACCCAAAAGTAAAAGAAAAGCAAAATTAATTAAAAAGTTCATTTGAATAAAAGTACGAAAAATAATAATAATAAAAACAATAATACGAAGAGAAAACAAGTGAAAAGTATCTTTAACTTTTGACTGTTTGTCTGTCAACCTCAGTGTCTCATACCAATCAAACAAACCCATCCACCCACTAAACAAACCAACACTGGGCCAGTGGGTTGTTTTAGAATGCATTACTTAGTATTGGAGTATTGTTTTATGGAGCGGGTGCTGAAATGTAAAGGGGGTAATAGGATGCATAAAAGATAAAAGAGTTTTATTTACTTAAGACAAGTGGCAACTTAATTTCGAAAAACATTTGCATAAGTACCCTGAATGATGACGACGATGATACTGGCGAAGATGGTGATGGTGTATCAAGTGACACTACAAAATATTTTTTGTATATTTTTACATTTTTTTTCATTTCGCCTTTCAAAGATTAAAATTTAAAAAACAAAATATTTCCTTTTTCTGTTGTTCTTTGCCGATTAGTCCTTCATGATTGTTATTGTTGTTGTATTATAGATGCGACTGATAATCACTATATTTTCAAAAGTGTGTAAATGACATGTTAAATTGTACGGATGAAAGGTCATTTAATGCTTATGAGAATGGAACTTGAATAAAGCAGATATTTGTAAATATCTTTAAGTAAATATTTAAATTCTTTTGACCTTTTCATAAGTATTATATTGACTGATACTTCAATTTGGTACTTCATGTAAATCCACCAAAAATAAGATTTACAAATTATGCTACAAATAAAAAAAAACAGGTGTAAAGTCATCCAAAAGTGGGAAGCAAGTTCTGTTCTTATTCCTTATTGTATATTCCTTGTTCCTTATATATCATATCTTCACTATTCGGACTAGATTGAGGACCACATTAGGAAAGTTAAGTTGGAAGGTAACCGTTTACCGTTTACGTAAAAACTCATTAAAGTAAAAACCTAACATCGAAGTGGGGCTTCATACAATTATAACGAGAAATAACTGTTTGATATTGGAAGAATTTGGTTCAATAATTTGTTTTTAATTAAAAAGCCATCTTTTGTATTTTTACCCTTAATATTACTTGATTCCAAGGTAAGTAGGTAGGGAAGGGTGGTGTACATAAATAGCAAGAACAATACCTCAATTATGAACAAGATTTCTATATAGTTTTTGGTCCCAACAATCAATGTGCACTAAAAATAATCCTTTAACCCATACAGAAATTAGTGAAGATGGAGTCTCGGACATTTACAAAGCAAATGTTCCACATCCACATTCTGCAGATACCTTGTGAGTGTCCTTTAGCTTTATTTGATTTCAATATTATACCCCAATAAATGATAACTACCTTAAGAGAAATAATAAAAAGATTTAATCGATTTATATAATAAATAGTGTAATTACAATCCTATTAAAATAGTCTACAGTTGAGATGATAACTCTAAGAGATTTTGACAATGTTACTCGTAAAACTTTTAGATTTCTGAAGGATGTTACTATAAAAAAAGTAAAAAGATGTTGAAGTCATTTTGGAACAGTGTTCTTGAAAAAGTATTTTAGTATTTAATGTGGACAAATATTCGATTATCACATATATTCCTTGAATTTCCGGTAATAAGATATATTTCTAACATATATAATCACATAACCGCAAATCGTGTAATGTGAATAGAATCTCAGCTAAAATAATGCTACACTGTTGTATCTTGGTTCTCACTAATTATCTAAGCTTTCTTTGTCGCAGACTCTACGTAACTTGAGTTTCGATTCGGCTGATGGGGAGACATTAAGAGTTCTGGGTTTTCCATCAATTTATTAGGTCATTTCATCTTTTGTTTGGTTACGTTTAAGTTGAAATCATATTTCCGAATGATACAATTCTAATAGGTGATCATCTGTATGTTGAGGACAAGATCTTCTTTAGAATGGAAGCGATGTGCCACAAGAGTAGCCTTTTATCTTACCAGTATATCGGGTGATTGAATGCAGAGTATATAAAGACCCTAAAAATATATTTTTTAAGGTAATATGGAATTTTCTAGGTATGGATCCATGTTTACAACTGAACGATTAAACAAATAAACCGATTTCATGAAATACTTTTGAGTATCATTCCAAGACAAATAAGTATAATAGAGCCTAGTGGAATTTTGCAGCAAAAGTCCCAAATTTTCCAACTAAGAGAAGCGATGCTTCCAATACACATCATATATTAATTATCAAATATATTTAGTTCTAATGAAGCTGAAGTTGAACATAACGCCTTTGAAACAAATTTACTGGTAAAAATGTAGAACAATATTGCAGCCTAAATATTATAATATTGGCTGACAGTCACGCGGAAATTGTGATTCCAACTGGATATGTAGAGGAAGTATCTTTATCTACTTTATGAAAAAAGGAACTGTTTAAAAAAATGCAGTATTAAAAATATAAAGCAGGTAGAACCAAAAGTATCTTCTATTCAATGTGAATATTAACAGCAGCTTAACTACTGTACCAATTATATAGAAACCTTCACAGAATTATCCAAAATCCGAAAGTAGCATAGGCTATAAAAAATTCAGTAGGATCAGGGGAACGGGTAACCCCCATATAAACAAACTATTAATTGTCAAATAGCTAGAGCAATATTACAGCGAGAGTTTTGAAATTTGGTTCTAATCACTTTCTCCAACTGTTTTATTGGACAAAATCTAGGACGGATAGATTCAGAGGAAGAGTTAGCTCCATATATCATTAAATAAATTTTGTTTCATTTCAGGGGGGACATATCGGATCTCAGCTTGTTCTATACACAAAAATATTAATTGCGAACTTCTTCTAAACTCTTACAGCGTGTTGTAGATATTTTATCACAAAATTACTAAAAAAACTAATTTTCAGGAAAAAAATTTAGGGAAGGGAGGTTCCGGAGAGGAGACACCATTTTAAAAAGCAAATACTAATGATCGAATATTTAGCAAAATAATAATAAAAAGGCCGTTTTCAATCTGAATTACTGAAATTGTCACCTCCCTATAAAGTATTTATCTCTTTTTTAATAATTTCTAAAGAAATATATTTACTTAATAGAAATCTACGTTCAGTAGAGCCAGGGAAAAATGAAATTTGAATTATTTTTCTTTACTTAGGGACAAAGAAAAGTTCACTACGTTTTTTAAATTAAAAATAATTTAATCATTTTTAACAGAAAACTTTTATTTCCTTAAATATTTTAATTATTAAATGCATTTCTTTGTTAAAATCCTCGTAAAGCCCCAAAGCCGAAAAGAATTTAATAATTTTATGAAAACTTCATAAAAAAGTTCCTTCTTTTTAAATCCATAGGGAGACGCTCTTTTACTTTGTAAAACGTTTTTAACGGTAACTGGGTTATATATGAACTACTCATACTAAAAATATATACAACGATTTTTTTAAATGTACTTTTATGAGTATGACTTTAAGGCAACCAATGTTTTGAGTACGTTTTACTTTAAAATTCCCTTTTTTTGAAGCATTTGGGCCATGTTTACGTTGCAAGTATGCTAGTGAAGTGTTGCCTAGGTAGCTTTAAGGAATTTCAACAAAGTTTATTGCTCTTTCCACAAATTGTACACAGGGCAACACTTTGGTTGCAAGCAACTGCAGACATGTAGCCCAAAAAGAATTGCAAATGAGGCAAAAGAACCGACAAATGCAATGACAGACTGACGCACAAACAGACAGACGGACGGATTGCTTGGCATAAGGAAAAATGAATGAACATAATTATGCAAGAAATTAACAAATAGTTTTAAACAAAAAAAAAATAAAAAAAACACACAAATGTTTAATGAAATGATGCTTCATGTATTAAGAAAAAATATTTAATTGTATAATTAACATTTTAAATGTTTAAATTACACATGAACGAACATTCTTCACAGAAATACACTCTTTTTATCTGTAACAAAATTTTGAAGGCGGCTTTTTTGCTTTTGTTGTAGTTGCAACAGAGCAACAGAATCTTTAAAATTAAGATACAGATAATCGTATTCGGATTTAATAATGATTGCAAGTTTTGTGGGTGTAACCGCAAACATTACAACTTACTATCCATCTATGGCAACATACTAAAATCATTAACGTCCTCATCATTATCATCGTACTCCTTATCCTCATCGTCATAGTCATCGCAATAATTTCCATTTCCATAGTGGCGGCTTAATATGAAACATGAATTTACAGTTTGTAAGTACGAGTATATTGTACAGACGTGCAACATGTGTTGCTGCCACAAACTATATTGTGCTAAATGAAAACTCTTCTTCATCTTGTTAGACTATCCTCACTCAACTCATTTTAACATTTACAACGACATATCTGCATATCCATATTCCTTTTATGGTCCTCATACATGCATTTACTAGCTGAAATATGGGTGTTTATGTGTGTGCATCTATCACTTCATGCCTCATAAGTGTCGCATACCGTTAACTGTAATTATCATAGAAAACTTGCCACAAGGCAATAAATGCAACACACAAGTCCAATGGATGTATGAATGAATGATGAATGGATGATAGCTTGTTGGTTGGTTACCTTGTGTATATGAAATTTTGTATGCAGGGGGTGCATTCATTTTCCGTTTGTTATTAAAAGAAGTTGTACGTGTTTTTGAATGCTCCTGTTGTTTTATTTGTTATTGTTGTTGCTGTTTCGTTTTAAATCTGCCTACCGAATGTCTTGTGAAAATTTCAATTTCATATCTGTTATGGTGCTTTCATTTCTGCTTTCTTGTGCATTTGGGATTCATTTTAAAGGGTTTCCCGAATTGAGGGTGTTTAGGCAGTCGCAGTGATAGTGCAGCTTACTAGATTCTATAAGGACGATCCCTTTGTATTATTTATACACGGTTATAAAAATAAGTAATATGTCATAGTTCAGTCGTAATGACGAGGTGTATGATCTTGGCAATGTTAATATTCTGAAATTCGACCATGTCATATTTGCGTGACTTTAACAGACATGGTTATAAAGTCTTTTTTAACTTTATTATATGGAATACGTGATAGTATTACGAAAGCTGGGTAGTGTGGCGGAAAATCGAGATAAGATCTGTAACTTTCAAAAGCACTCGACTAATAAAATCCACGTATATGAAGATTATTTAGTTCGGTTATTAATGAACAGGTACACAAATGACATGGTTTTTGTCTGTTTTTCACATGTTTTATTGTAATCCAAACAGGTTCGTTTCGTTGTGCTTCTTTCATATAGACACTGAGTCCCATACTATCATATTGCTTCTAGCCTTTCGTAAAGTGTCCAACATGATAATAATGATAATAATATTATTCCGTTTTCCAATAGTATTGAGTCAACACATCGTAATGAAAAACCTCGATACACAAATGTATCATAATGGGTTGGAAAGACAGTATTGTTTTCAATGATCTGGCCTATTCCCTAAGCAACAACTTCATCATCAAGAACAAACTAACCACTCTTATAGCAGTACTTTCGGTTCTCCAATGTTTGAAATTGTTAACAATTTAATTATTTCTAGAATATTTTTCACTCTCTGGGATCGTCCCAGTATTGTATTTTTCTCATTTTAGGTGAAGGAATCAGATCTTTGCTTTGCATTAATCAGTATTTCTTGGTCAAGTTTCTAATCTTCGTTACTCTTAATCCTCTTTTGGTGTCTATAAAGAAGAGAGTAGCAATTATCATACAAATGATATCGAATCGAAATATAATCGAAGTTAGAAGAAATAAACCTCAAGTTTTGTCACATTGTGCAGGTTGTTAGTGGGAATCTCGGGTGTAATGTACTAGTCATGCAGTGATTTAAAATAATCTTCTAAAATAATAATCTTCTAAAGTCACTAAATTAATGGCGAAAGATTAAAAGTCGCAAGAGAGAATTTTATATCCGCGATTGGACACATAGTTGAACATTACTGTTAGTTAAACCTTCAATAATAACAAGAGTGTAATCAATGCTTCAATTTACATAGCCTGAATAGTCAGGCAATTGACAATATTTTGAAGCTTCTAAAATCATGCGATGCTTAACGTTCACATAATGGGTATCTGGTATAGATACCCATTATGTGAATATAGCAAAGATGTTTTGTATTCATTTACTTTCTCATCATTGATGTACGCTTCGGTGTTGATGTGGCTACTTTGCCAACCTTACATATCATTTTAGCACTTGAGGTTACTTATGAATGAAAATTTTCACCGAAAACAATACAATGAAAAACGACTTCTTTTTCTAGCTTTCCAATAGCGAATCAGAATTCAGTTCAGAGTGCACTCCAATCCAAGTTCTTTATGAGTTCAATAACAATCTTTATCGAGTTATCTTAAAACTTTTCAACTATCAAGGTCTCTTTCTATCACTTTTTACTGCAAGCAAATTGTAGAATTATATACACATTTTCAACTATTTTTTGAGAATTTACAGTTGCACATCAAGTTTAAAATATTTTAAATTTTTTTGAAACTTCTTCTGAAATTCTTAATGCTCTTTCAAAAGATCCCGATATCAATTAAATCACTTTTAAGCTTTTGGTTCAGGATTGGATTACTTTTTTATTATTACAGCTTTTTATTCTTTAATATATCGATGACATCAGTAGAAACATGAAAACTTTGGCCGAAAAAACACAAAAAATTTATCAAGATCAAAAAACTATATTAGAATTAGTTAAAAATTGGTGATCAGATATTTTGGCATATTTTTCAACTTCACATGAATGGATAACTCTGTAAAAATGTATGTTATTGTAAAATGACAAAAAAACTTATACGCAACTTTGGGAGTGATGCAGTTAACAAGAAGAAACATTATAGTCAACTAGTATGTCGCCCACGTTTTGGCCATTTAATGTTATTGATGTGTGTTCATTGCCTTTCTGGCTGCCGGGACAAATAGACGTTATTTTTGTTCAACTGCTTGTCAGTCTGCTGTTTTCCTTGCTTTCTTTCTTTCCTTGTCTGGCTATTTAGTCACATACATATCTGTGTGTGAGTTTTGTCTGTTCGATTGCATGTTTGCTGGAAAACAGTCATGTTGGTGAGAAGTCAAACTTTCCAATTACTTGGCAATTTTTTTTCTTCATTTTTGGTTTTCGTGGGGAAGCTCTTAAAAACTGTTGAGTTTCTTTTGAACATGAGCATAATTTCATTTAAATTGGGCCATTGGAGACTTTAGGCATAATAAAATGGAAAAGCTTTTAATTTTTCCAATAAAATGCGTTATGTTAAAAATGGTAAAGGATGTCAAGACATCGTCTACGACATTATGGTACAAAATAATGATATGAGATTTTATAATGTTTGCACGTCTGTATGCCATAAAGGATGTGGGCTTTTAAATATTTTGCACAAAACTGAAATAAAAATTAAAAAGAAATCATGTAGGACATTGTTTTCTTCTCATTTTTAAGGCCATTTAATGGATCCTTAAATGTTAACTTATACAGACTGAAATCGCTAAAGGCGTGTAATAAATATGTTTATTCTTTTTTTCATTAAAAAACTTTAAATGGACACTCATACATATCTTTTTATTTTAAGATGAGTAACATTTGCAACCGGGTTAAGAATATTAAAGAAGGATTTTCAGTTTTTTATTTTTTAAGTCATAAAAATATATTTAAAGTTGTATTAATTTATAGGAAAGAAAGTAGAACTGCCAACAATGGAATTTTTCGGAAACATTTGCAAATATCATATAGGGATTTTGGGAAGGAGTATTAAGCATTCTATACAAGCCAGATCTTCATATCTGCAGCTGCATGTTTTGAACCACTGTCCTGATAGAAGTTATAATTATTGAGAATTTTTAAATTTTCGTCATTTTAGTTAAGGTTGTTCTTAAGGATAATTTAAATTATCCGTTTTGTTCATTGATTCCACAATAAATTCTACCTTGCCCACACTTCAGTTCGACATACATCTACCATTATACTTACACTTCCATGTTTTACTGCTTTACGGATGTTCTTCCGATTAATCGCTTAATTTTTATATCCTAAACCACCATAGGTGGTGGAGGTATTATGCGTTTATGCAGATGTTTGTAACGGGCAGAAAATAGTCATACCACTACTTTTACGTATACCGTTTGACTCTTGAGTCGAGTTAAGCATTTCCATCGGTCCTGTTGGCTGTCCATGTGAAGTTTGTCCGCAAAGTACAGGTCGCTGATTTGATGATATATTTATGCAGTTTGGCATGTATTATTAATTTGGCCCATGAACAATGCCTATTGAAATTGGTTATGATCAGTCTACTTATATATATTGGTCCCATACAAATGTTCCCTCGTAATGGGATTTTTAGCCAACAAAATTCCTAAATGTACATAAATCTTTCCAATTCCCTTATAACCCTACAGAAAAAATATTATTTTTCATAAAAAATCATAAGGGCTCTTCATATATTTTTCGTAGCAGACATTTGCAATCAACAATGTGGTGCAGGGTATTAAATAGTCGGACTTGACCGATTATAACATTTTTAATTGTTTCTCTTTACTAAAGTACTTCCGTCCTTTGCAAAATATATTATATTTTGATTTGTCTTTACGAGTTTTGTTATTGATATTCTTTATTCTTCAATAGTTAATTTTTTAGAACGTTCAGATCTTGGTTCAATTTCAATTCTGTTTTTTTTTTTTGAAACCATTAACTACTTTCTATATTGATCATTTCACTATCTGTGCAAATTCGGAATATGATTTACCTAATTTACTGTTATTAATATTCATATTTCTTTTTGTAATTTTATAAAATTGCGAAGTTGCAATGCGTTTTCAAAAAAATATTTTCGGTAGTACCTACACTTTTGCAGTGCAAACTCAGGAGGTACATAAAATTTTTTCTTATGTTATTTTTTGTACACATTATTTTATATTTCTAAGAAATTTTCCCTTAAAATTCATAAAATTGTTTAGTTAAATTATGTTATTTTTTTCATATACTTTTCACATAAACTTTTTCCTTTAAGGTCACAAAAATTCGAAGCATATAGAATATATAGAACGAAGTATGAAATATATTGCGTACTATACACTTCATTGTTCCAAAGTGTATCGTAGGGAGACAGTGCATAAAGTTCTACAACGTGAAGATACAAGAGGTTGCGACTTAGGTAAGCCTATGTTAAAACGACCAGTCCGTTTTTAGATTGATGGATGATAAGTTTGATGAAGTCATCAAAAACTGATGGTGTTTTTAGTTCATACTTATGAGATACATAGGGTGTTTTAGATCCGTCCTTGCCAAATACCAAACTCTTACTTGTTAATTTTCATTTTATCAAATAATGTTCTAATCGTTAACTTTAATTTAAAACATATTTCTGTAACGATTTCCAAATACTTAAACTAAAACATATATATTTTCTCATATCTTTGATCAGTTTTAGGATTTTTTTTTTGCTTTATTTTCATGTAATTAATATCTTGGTTACAGTCATTCCCTAACAATTTTGTCATGTATTCCGCCAGATATTTTTCTTGAGTTTTTGTTTTTTTATGAATTTTGACAACGTGACTTCTGTTGTGCCCTTTTGCTACCTCACGTTAATTTCACATAAAGTTTTGCTCTTTACATTTTCATAGTTTTTCTTTGTTGTTGTGCTTTTTCTATTTTTCACCAATTTTTCCATAAAATTTTTCTTACCAGAAAAAAGTGGAAAAATTCGTGTTTGATGCTTTTTTCTATTAGTTGTAGAACTTACAACTACGAAATAGTAAGAAATTACGAGCACCAACATTGGCACGATTTTTACCGCAAGGTAAAGCCCACCTTTAAGTTTTCCTACAACCAGCTATGACTATGACTATTGCTGCTGCCGCTGATGATGATGATGTTGATGGTTTCATAGTTGATACGCTGTTCACTGGTGAAGTTATAAATTTTGTCTGATTTAGTTAGTGAGTCTATATTTTCACTCTATTGTCGTTGTTGTTTCTGGTACTTTTCCTTTGTTAAAGTTAAAATTTAGTAAGTTGTTCAAAATGTTTTTTTATTTTATAATATTTATAGCAGATTTAATGTTTTTTATTTAGTTTTTGGTTACTGGTCCTTTTGTGTTCATGTTTTTAATGTTGGTCATGCTGCTAGTTTGTCATTAACAAAACGAAGGAGATGACTATGATGACAAGAGTATTTTATTACAAGATCACGATATTACCAAGAGTATGAAGTACAGAAAGGTTACAGTTGCTGGAATCAAATATATATTTTTATATTTGTCGGTATATATTTCCCTTGACTAATTCTTTTTTCAAATATAATTACATGGATTTTAATTGTGAAATAGTTTAAAGTAGTTTGAACTGTAATTTATGAAAAATCCCTTAATGCAAATACAGAGTGAAATAAAATTTTACCCACAAATTTTAAATATGAAACATTCTATCATAATATTATATCAAGAAAAGATTTGAGAATTTTCCTATCGAACGATAATGTTATTCCTTCCTTTATCCTTCACCATCACAAGTGCTGATAGCAGGTTTACACTTGTGCATATATATATAATCGCAAATATTTTTTTAATTAGAAAAAAACAAGAAAATATTTAGTGGACGAATAATATTTTGAATGTATCAACTAAGACTTTATTTAAACTTTTTTAAGTTAATTTTAGAGTTTAAATGCAATTTTAAAGGCATTTTCCCATTAACGCATTCCTCTAAAGTACTATTAATAATGTGGATAACCTCAAAAATACGGTCCAAAGTCGATTTACTCCCAAAATAGAACATTTTTAGTTTTATCTCTGTTAAACTCATTATGCCTTAGTTTTGGGCATTATTTAAATAAACTGTACAAGACATGTGTCCCCCAAGTATCAGGACCTACGAAGTTAAATTTTTTCCTCAGAGAAAATTTCCTTTATTCACTCCTCTGCACGTTTCATATAGTTTCGTGAAAGTTTTAGACGATTTTCTTTGTGCAGTTTTTGAACACCAAAAACATTTGATCGCAAGAATAAGGCAAACACAAGACTAAGAAAAAATGTTTTTTACTTTAAAAAAGTACCGTTAAGTTGCTGCTTCTTTAAAACTTCAAGTTTACTTTTAGATGTGAACAACAAAGATAAAACACAATAAGTATGCAATGATAGTCAGTCAGGCCCGACTATTTAATACCCTACACTTCATTGTTGGTATTAAATGGTAACTTTAAAATATTAAAGAAGGACCCTCGTATATATATTTTTTTATTTGTGCTTAAAAGTTCAGTAAAGTACTAATTCTTATTTGTGATTTGCATCTTTTGAATGGATTATTTTGGGTAAGATTTGACGGGATCAATTATGGGTCCTCCTCCATAAAATTTCCCATATCGATTTCTGCTCATGTTAGTCTTAATTTGACCGATTCTTATTACAATACCAACGTTTATGTGACATTTAAGCCCTTCAGAGTGTTACTTGAAAGGGGTTTTATTGCACCTAACAGAAATAATGAACCGATCCTCGTATATTTTTGTACATCGTTTGCATCATTTTTGAATGTTAGAAGACTTATTCGAGTCAAATTGTTTTATATTTAGGACTTTAATGATTTTAGGACCATATTCCTGGAGGTATATAATAGCCCAATCAACATGCATGATACGATTCTTAAGGCTGCGTTCGACAATTTGAATATTTCACAATTCCACTGCGAAGAAGTAATTTCTGGAGCAGTATAATTTTGCAGGGTTCTTTATTTTCATTTAAGTACTGCCAGCTAGTGCTTGCAGAACCTTATTTCTATCGCACAATTTATATTTTTTTATAGTGGCATGAAATAAGCTTCGATAGGTAACCCAAAAGTTCTTCAGGTGATTTACAGCCGGAATTTTGAACAACTCATTCTATTATGGGTTTAATATGCCCACAAATATTACCATTATCTAAAAATTTATCTGTCCTTAAAGAATAGTCCTATTTCTCTCTTGTGTTCTAATTATTGGAAAAAATAAATAAAAATTGATATAAAAATCTGATAGCAACCTTCGAACTTTCACCAAAACTTAGCAGCATTGTTGTTGATTTAAGTCAATTCTTTTAAATTAATGACAAAAAAAAATAAATATTTATATCACCCGAAAAAATATGAGACTAATGAGTGCCGGAAAACATAGGGATTTCTTTTCCAATCATAGAATTCGTTAATTCCAAAAGTACTGCAATTTTCGGGTTTAGGTTTGGAATGTCTACGTTGTAACTGACAAGCCCAATGTTAATATCAATATAATATTGGGTCATCATGTCAAGAGTATTGCAATTTGAATATTGTTCGCAGTTTTATAAATAAGTACTTCGAAATTAGGAAAAAAGAAATAATTTAAAAGATATCTCTATGAATTTGGGTCTTCAGCAAGTTTTGATAATAGTTAAGTTTTGAAGATAATTCAGAAGTGAAACTTACTAATCAAAATCTAGAATAGGTTTTCGTATAATTATCCGAATTCTTTGTAAGAAATCGTTCATTTGCTGCAAAAGTGGATGCAATAATAAATAACGTGTTTTGTTATCTGACAAATTTTTGTGAATTCATTTTGAGAGAAATGAATCGCATAACATCATTATGCAATCAACCGCATTTCTAGTTTTCACCCATAATTTAAAAATTATGTATATGTTTCTCTCAATTAATATAATTTCATCTCCTGAAAAGAAAATAATTTTTAAGTTATGACTTTCTTACTGCTAATAATGAAATACATATATTCCATTCTTACTACAAGGAATTTATTCATTTCGAATTCAAATCACTAGTTCAACACTGCACCACTACAAGTAGTGAAGAGGGTATATTAACTTTGTCGTTCCGTGTGTAACAGAATATGTGTATATGTAGAACAGAGTTTATGCATATATATTTTGCATCAAGTCAAAATCTGAGTCGATTTAGCTTTATCCGCCTATTAGTTCGTCTGTCTATTGTTGGCACGCTCACATCCACAATAACTGACAGAGCTGTATAAAATTTGGTCCCATTATTTGTTATAGTCCTTAGAAGTTTTCTGTTTAAAATGAGTAAAATCGCTTCAGTACATCAAAATATATAGACCGATACAGAACAGAAATAAGATTTTGACATAATGTAAAGTTAATTGTACTTCATTTCATTCCAAAATTATAAAAATCGGTTCAGTAGAAAAAAGTTATAGACAAAAATATAACTAATTTTATCAGTCATTAAGTATTCCTGTTATTAAAACGTAATATATTATATCGAGTGTACCTGTAAGTGCGTATATACGAAACATAACGAATTTTCTTACAAGCATTTGTGGTCGAGGGTATTGAAGATTCGGCGTAGCCAAATATAGCATTTTTACTTGTTTTATTCATAAATATGCTAAGAAGCCAAACACATCACTCAATAATTGCTTTTAACGTAAATTTGACCTAAAAACACAATAACGGAAACAAAGACAAATAAAATGTCTACACAAAATAGAAACAATTCAATGAAATTTGAAGTACTTTAAATAAAAAAATAAGTTGATCAGAAAAAACATCAACTTCAAAAAACACTTAAGGTTTCCTAAGTTATTTATTAAACAAAATAAATATAAATTTATGTTCGGTTGAAAACGAATATTTACCACTCTATATCATACTTCATACTTCAAAATAGTTTTTCTGTGTGTTCTGGATATTAGAAACCTTAGATGTTACTTTTAAATTTGAGCAATATGAAATCCGAATAATACCAACGACGATTTGAAAAGAATGACACTTAGACCACTTCCAGTACTTACATTATATGCTGTTTTTAGTAAACTTTTCATGCTAAATATCTTAACCGATTGTCTTGAAATAGTATAATCCCAATATCCTCAGAGTTGTAAATTTCAATCTTAATTTCTTAAGAAATGGAAGGAAGAGATATGAAATTCGGTCTCAACAACGTTTTTATGAAACTGAATTATTCCAATATGTAGAGTGAAGAGGAACAGTGGTAATGTTAGCTCTCAAGCAAAGCATTTTTAAAATAACTTACCAAACGGCTTTGCTAGAAGAATCTTGATGATAAAGCGCAATCAATTTTTATGGGAATAAACTTATAATGAATGGGATCAGGAGGAAAGTCGCAATAATTTCTTAATGAAACTACTAAACTAGAATTAGTAGTTTCATTAAATTACTGTAGTTTTTTTATTAGATAAAATATGGGACGAATACCTTCAAGTGAAGATGTACCCTCAAACGAATTTTAAAATATTAATTTTCAATTAAGCAAAAAGTTACAATAGAAAAGTTTGATCGGACAGTTTACTAAGGGAGGTGCCCTCTCAGAATTTCTTTCTTTTCATACTCTTCTTGGAAACGTAATACATCCACTAAGTTTTCCCATTTTAATGGTTTGCTGGAGGTTTTTGCGTTTCCAACTGTAAGATTGCGTTGTCCTATTTCTTGAAGTATTAAACGCCTTCTTGAACGATCTTATTCTATTTTCTGCGTTTTATTTGTATTATTACTACTATTATGGATTCCTCTATGGTTATGTTCCAAAAATCCTATTTGTGTTATTTGGCCAGAGGTACTTATTGATGAAAACCTGTAGTTTTTAGCTAATTTCAGTTGCATGTTCTTTTCACCCTTTTGCCTGTACACCATTATTAGTTAGAAGTGCGCCACTGCGATCCGGACAGCTTCGGTCCTGCTATAATTACGAACGAATAATTGCGAACTAATAAGTAAGAACTTTATCATTTGGTATAATTTCCTTATATTATTTTGACTGTCTGCTTCATCTCGTGCCATTGCTATCCGTTCAAGGAGTTTTCTCTTGTCCTATTTTTGAGCTTTCTTTACTAGTTGAGCCAGTTATTGGCACTGCTGTGTCAAAGTATTTTTGCTTAGTGTATTTCTGTAGAATGTTCTTAACACGAGTATATTTTTATAACCTCAGCCTTGATTATAAAGTCATCCTGTATCTGGACATATGGCATCTTACTGTTATTATAGGGGCACAGACGGCAATTCTTAGAACCATACATTAGCACGGTGATACACAATAAATGCCAATATTTATAGAGATTTAAATTTAGGGAAAATACAACATGAAATAAAGAACTATCAAAAGCCTCTTGCAAGACTTATAGTGTTAGATGATTCAAACACAACCCATTTATTCTCTCCCTTAAGAGTTTAGTTTAAAATCTTAAGATTTAGATTCCTACTGTGGGGACATTACAGGACAAATTATATAAATAAAGAGAGATGAATTAAAGAAAAATTTAGACATTGCTCTACTGAACCACAGTAAAAGTATTCAATTACAGCTGTATATTCAACAAGATATAAAAACTGATAAAAACTTGTGATTTAATAAAAATTCTTATAATTTAAGATTTTTGGATATTAGTAATGTACTTGATGTAGGGTATACATCATATATAGAATACTTCAATTTAAATGAAAAGTAAATAAACAAAACAACAAAATACTTTATATTTTATAGAAATTATTGTATAATTTCAACAATATTTAGTGGCAACTATATCGACAGTTTTGTTAAATTTATTTTTTCTCTTATTTATAATTATTTCGATTATAATTGTTTTTTAAGGCCAATAAACTATACAAATTACGACCCAGAACTCAGTGGATGATGGTTGGCAAAACAACACACTATGAATGTCCATGGGGAAACAAAAGAATAACGTGGGCCAAGACAGCGTCTGTCTATGTGCCTTCGCATATAATCGACAAAAATATTTTGTAATTTTCTAAAAAAAAATAACGATAAATAAACAAAAATAATAAATAAAACGATAACAACAACAACAAGAAAACTTAAACACCAGAAAATAAAAACAACAAACATTTAAATCAATCGACAACTATTAAATAAAGCGCCATCCATGGGCCTTCTCCTTCTAATGGCAACAACAATTGCCACCAGCTCCAAATAAAAAACAAAAATAATGTTTCTAATCGAGCATATTCATTTATGGCAAAAGACATTAAAGAGTGAGAGAGGGTGTGGGTTTGATTGGTTCATTAGTTGGAAAATAGTCATTTTAGAAATGTTGTTTGTTGTTGTTGTTGGCGTTTTCCTTATTCTTTCTTGTGGTTTTAACTAATAGACTCCCATACAATATAACATTGTAAACTAGACATGATGATGTTCATTACAAGGAATAGTTAGTTGCTGTTGCTTTTGTTGTTGTTATTATTGTTTAAGTATCCTACTGTGATTATTACTACAAGTGTTAGAATTTCCATCACAAAACACTCACAAAGAAAGAAAACAGTGTGATGAATATAACAAAAACGCCAAATTTATAGTTCCAGAGATTTTCATTATTATACCCTACACCACCGTACGTGGTTGGGATATTATGCGTTTGTGCTAATATGTGTAAAATAATGAAAATGGTGTTATATCCATCTTATAGTATGCCATTCGACTCAGAATTACTTTTTGAGTCAGAATCATTTGCGATATCCGCCCTATGTATCTTTATAAAATTTGGTCATTGTGAAATTGGCCATGTTTTGTTTAGTATTTCAGGTACCACCCATACAAATGTCTTCTGGAATGTCATTTTATACTGGTAAAATTTCTAAACATAAAGCGATTTTAACGAAACTTGGCATAAGTAAATCTTATGATATTCTAAATGGATATGACAAATTTTGCGAGAGTCGGTCCATTGCTTCTTATAGGTCCCATAAAAGCCCATCCCAAATATAACTTTGGGAGCATAAATCTCACATATACGTTAGTATTGTAATAATTCGTCATATTAAACCCCTCTTAATAATTCCACATAAATTTAAAGTTTACAATAAGGTACTTCACACTTAGGAATAAATCAGAAAATGAAATTAAACGAGGATCGTATAATAACATTTATAACCAACACTGTAGTGTAGGGTATTACATAGTCGTCCTTGACCGACTATAACATTCTTACTTGTTTTAAATTTACGTTGTGAATATCCATGTTTAACTAAAGAGATAAAAAATAAACTGTTGCACTTGAATGTCTGGACCACCCTTGTTGCTGTAGGTGCCAAAGAAATTTTTCATAAAAAAATAAGAACTGAACTTGTAGCTCTGTGAAATCATAGATATCATTGTTGTTGTTGATGTTTAGTTAAAAATGAAAATAATTTGAAAAGTTAACAACGATTCCGTCATTTTCACTTAAAATTTATTCAAAGATAAATTTTATTAACTTTAACACTAACACACCCAAACACTCCCTAACAGTTGGAGTTTAATTGAGACATTAATAAGAGCCAATTTGAAATGATATTAAACACATACACACATATGAAATATCCATATAAAATTATATGTTAATATATTTTTTAAAGCTTAAATGGATTTTATAGAATTTAAGAATTTAACTTAAAGAAAATTTTGAGCTTTTTTTGTTAATTAAATACTAAAACGTGGGGAATTTAATGTCCTTTATACCTTCCATCACAAGTCGTGATAAAGACACCACATATCGTTTATTTTTTTATTCTAAATCCAAGTTTATTAAACCTATAATATTAAGAGATTCTACTAAATCGTTATGAATGTCGGTCAATATATTGCATTAGCTTCCTTTAAGGCCCTTTACTCGAATGGGGTCTGAGGTATATAAAAATTTTGAATATGTATTAATTCACTTGAATTACAGAAAATTTAAGTTAAAGTTTAAGTCTCTTAAATTTAGAAAAATTTTCTGAGTCGATTTAACAACGTCCGTCTAATAAATAATTATATGTTATATAAAACACTAATAAGTAAAATAAATTCTACGAGTTTCGGTCCATAACTGGGCATTATAATAATAAATAGTCATCGAGTCATATTTTTGCATTAAAGCAAAATCTGAGACGATTTAGCTATGTCGTTTGACATTTGACAAAATATTTTTTCTGTTTGAGAAATTTTCTATTTCAAATCGCCTTAATCGGTTCAGTAAAAAAAGTTTTAGACCGATATCTGAGATAACCAAAACATCGGCTCGGTAGGAAATTTCAAAAATATGCAACCACATTGCATTGAATTTTCCATATCAGGTATTTTTCAGAATCTGAGTTTAAGCTGATGAAAAATTAAATTAGCGTTCATCGTCAACTCGCTCAAATATTTCCGTAATGTAAGTGCTCTTGTGTATTTAAGATTAGGATGGTGTTAAGTATTTAAGATTCAGATACACAGCCGAATACAGCATTTTTACGTATTGTTTTCCATATTCGTGATGGTCAGAATTGGAAGTGTACGTCACCTAAAAACCCGCTAAGTATCATTTGAAAAGTACATCGAAATTATTAAAAAAACATTAATAAAATATATATTTAAAAAAGCTATCAACTTGGTTAACTTTGAGAATTGAACCTATAATGTATATATAAGAGTAACAAAAATTTGTATCAGAGTCCAAAAATAGGATATCAGAAATTGCGTTAAATTTAAAAGTTACATTTTTTCGCACATTTTGGGATATGAAAGGAGTGAAATATATTACGTTACCCTAAATGTAAAAAAGGTACCCAAATAGTAACTTCGGAAGATCCAGAAAGTACCACATAATGACTCAAATAATTTTTATCGATATTTATACCCTACATCACTGAAGGTGGCTGGGATTTTATGCGTTTGTGAGGGTATTTGTAACATGTAGAATAAATGGTGTTACCCTACCTTTAAGTATACCGTTCGACTCAGAATTACTTCAGAGTCGATCCGTCCATCTGACTGTCCATGTAAACGTTGTGAACAATTTTTGTGTGCAATTTTTGAAATATCTCGATGAAATTTGGTATATATTATTATTTTCCACTAATGACAAATATTGGACCATATTTGGTTCAATATTTCAGATACCTCTCATACAAATGTTCATTCCGGAATGGAGATTTGATGTCATAAAAAAACCTAAATAAGTTTTATAATATTCCTTAACTATGCGCCAAAAAAAGTTGGCCCATTATTTCTCATAGTTCGCTACAAACTCCCTTCAAAATATCACTTTTAATGGCATAAATCTAATATATACGTTGGAATTATAATAATTGCTGGTCAAATTAAAATGTATATAAGCAAACATCGATGTGCAAAATTATTCGAGTTCCATAATTTCTTCTTACTCCAGAAAAATTATTTTTAAAACACCTAAATTTTACATAAATAAATACTGCACATAAATACCCTCCAAATTAAAATACTGCACAACATAAATTGAAGTGTAATGTTATACCTTAGTTGGGCTTCACCCACTTTAACATCCTTAATTGTTAAAAATCATATAGAAGAATTGAAAATTGCCTCCTAATGTCCTCAAACTGTGTTTAATCCATATATACTAGATTTCATAATTTAACATTTTTATTATAAAAAATTCAAAAAGTACCAAAATATCAATTTTTAATTTTGTCGTGCACAAAGCACTCTTTGACTTGAATTGTTAGAATATTCATATGTCATTCGGAATATTCACATGTCAATGTTACAAAAGAAGTAAAAAATGTATAACTCGAATTACCAAATTAATGACTTTTTTAAATATTGACAAATTTTCCCTTTTTGATTATATTATTATTATTATTATTATTATTATTATTATTATTATTATTATTTTTTTTTTTTTTCAAAAAATGGAGTGTTCTGAAATGGAAGATATACTTTTTAGAGCCTTAAAAACTTCTCCTTGTAGTCAAATACCAAATAATGAACTTAATATTCACTATTTTATCACTTCTTATGGTGGGTTGTATAAAAATAGTGTAAACGCAAATTTTACACCTTTTTCACTAATTTCACGTATAACTTAAACATGCTTTTTATTAATTCTGATTACAATTAACAAAATCTCAAATCCTCTTAAGTGACAAAAAAGTTATTTTGAACAATAAATATTTTCAAAAAATTGAAGACACTAAAAATTATCACTTCAATTATAAGTCTTCCTTTCTTCAATATGTATTGGAAATCCCATTATAGGATACCATATTTCATCAATGACTTAAAAACATTTTTATATGTAAAGATGATGATATAATTGAGTGTGTTTGTGTGTCTTTGTAAATAAATTCTTTATGTGTGTGTGTGATTGTGTAAAAATCAAATAAATCCTTTTTGAAATTGAATTCGATTAAAGGTATTAAAGTACATTTACAATATCCGACCTACGTATATTGTACCATCAAAGATGTGGAAAGAAAAACAGTAAGAAGTTATAGTCGTAAACCCGACTATTTAATATCCTACAACACATTGTTGGCTACCAAATGTAATGAACCACCCTCGTAAAAAGTTTTTTTTTAATTTATGATTAAGAACTTAGTATATTAAAATGGTACTTACATTCATGTTGGATTAGTGCGTTTTAAAATGAATTTCCCTAAAAGTGGTTTTTGAAAGAGGGGTTGTGACCTATGAATAATGATGGACTGATCCTCGCATGATTTGGCACATCGTTAGAATAGAATTAATTTGTGCCAAATATCATTATCGCTTTATATTTCTAATTTTTGTGACCTTAAATTTCCATTCCAGGAGGAACATTTGTATGGAGGCTAGGTGAAATAACGAAACCATCATCGCCAATTTCAAAAGATATCATCCTTGGGCCAAAATAATGACACATGTAAAATTTCATTAAGAAATTCTTAAAACTGCAGCCTGCTCTTTGTTTACAACGTTTACATGGACAGCCAGCCGGGCAGACGGACGGACATAATTAAATCGAATCAGAAAGTGGTCCTGAGTAGTATATTTTTTTTGCATGCTATAATTTTAACATAAACGCATAATACCCCAACCACCTATGGTGGTGTAGGGTATAATGATATATTAAAGTCTTCATAACCATGAAGACAAATCAGTGCAGGTGATATTAAATTAAAAAGTCAACAAAATCAACATCAATTGAACAGATGGTAAAATACATACTTACAAACACACTCCCATACACACATAATTATATTAACGTATGTATGAGTGTTCTGATAGTAAATATAGTATTATGGTTATAAAGATATCAACATGAGACTTGTATAGGAAAAAAGAAGAAGTATCATCATCAATAACATGTTGTACTCCAGAACAAGAAAAATGATGATCCAGATAAGCTTCTTATATGTGAACAAAACAGTTCGTCTAATACATGAATCTACTTTTAACATTTAATCGATTTTTTGGTTTCAATAGACAATAATTTTTACTCTCATACACACACACTCACCATAACTAAATAAACGCATACATACTTAAGAAAAAGCCCTATAGATCCACACAAACATGCATATGTTGTATGTAGTTTTCCTAAGTCAACTATGTTATCGTTTTTCTTTACACTTTTTAAATCCCGTTTTCATGAAACTCTACAGCAAGTAAGTAAAGTCAATTGATTTATTTGTAACATAAAACAACAGATTTGCAGGCCGTCTGATCATCCCACAGTCTATAGGACTGAATCTAGAAAAATGACAAAAGAAACCACAATTCCTCCAAAAAGATCTCCAGAGAAATTATTTTTGAAAATATAAGATCATCAAGCAGAACTCGTTTATTAATGTGCACAGTATAATCGGAATCGATCTTTTTGAATATTAATCTGTAAATGTTGAACTTGTGATTTTAATTGAAGTGTGCATTATATTGATTTTAAAAGTCAAGGATTTTATTATGTTCCTTTCTTACGACCTATAGCCTCAACATTTATTGGAGTTTTCAAAATTTCATCTACAAACACCTTCTATATGAAACCCTTTAGTGCTTTCTATCAATATGCCCGAAAATGCAGTCCATCTCAGTTTTAAATCTACCACAATTTTGGCCTTAGATCCGATCAGTTTAAAGGATTTGCTACCCTTGGTACAAATACCACATTATTGTTCTTGAACCACTCAAGGCCTGTATAACTTAGTGACAGAGTGCCAGTTCAAACCAAAAAAAGTGGACACATAATGAAGTTTTATGAATTGAAGCATCCTCTTTTGTAAACATTCTTTGATGTAAATTTCTGTATTTATGGGGCACGTTGCCGCAACTATATTTTGCCAAGAACTTTTTAGGAAATTTTGACTGCTTTTTCATTCTAAACATTTTTTCAACATTCCCTCGAGCACAAGCGAAATAAAATGTTTGATCAGAATGTTGTCAAATCTGTCAAAACATATGTTTCGTCTTCCATTATGCAGCGAAAATATTTTTGTAGAAAACTTGCATTCAATTTCCGTGCTCTGTATTCAAGATTTTTATAAATATCACATGAAGGCAAGTTTTTTAAGGTCTTATCAGGGGCTATTTGTGGAGAAAGATTGTGGTTTGTGGAGAAACAAAAATTTGGCAAATGTTATAGTTTTATTTCGAAAAACATCGATTCTGTCACAATATGCACTGTATTGCTGTCAATAGTCAAAAGGTGCTAAATCCATCTCCTGATTGCTGTACTGGCCATTCGCAAATGCAGTTGCAAAACCTTTTCACTTTTTCTGTATTTGAATGTTTATGAAAGTGTTTAATAAAAAGTAATCTCTGTCTACTTACATGTTTCCCTTAACGGCAGTGTCCTGTAAATACTAAGATTAAGACCGATATATTTACAGTTGTGGTTCAGAAGTAATCTAGACCATCCCAGGTTAAAAGTTGGCCATATCTTCTTGTCGACTCTCTACGAACCACCTATTCCGAGACTGATTGAAAAAGTATGAGAAAAGTATGTACTGCATATTGGATATGTGAGATGCAGAACCAACCCTACTCCGTCTGTTAGTTATTGAAGTGATTATACGCACAGGAATTCACACTAATCTCAGATATCTGAAATTGCCTTGGTAACACCTCTCTGCTTAGGCTGACATTGCATAAATGTTCCATTTCCAATGCGAATATTTATTCCACTCAATAAATCCCACACTTATATAGTGGACTGAACTATACTTATATGGAAAAAATGTTGCATTCTGATGTCCAATCTATTTTGTTTACACAATTATTCAAAAAGTAAATCTTGATTTCTTAATCCTTTCCACACCTTTAGTGGTTAATCGGATAAGAATATCAAACTGAAAAAATCGGTTGAGATTCCATCAGTTGTCAGTTAACCTGTATGCAATGGTTTAAGTCTCATTCGTTAAGTACTTACATTCACAATGCGCAACGTGCATCATTCTCACACATTTATTTGATTAAGATCCAGACCACAGTCTGCCGCAAAACACAATAATACTAGTATCTTTATATCGCCCGAATAGACAACCACAATTATCCTCTTTTTCTCCAGGAATAGAAGTATCCAGTTTACAACAATAAGTCAAAGTAGGGAATGGATATAGGATATAACTTTCAACACCTACATTGTTGCAATCGACGCTACGTTCCTTAAGATTCTGCATCAAGGAAGGCCGTCAATGTATTCTGATGTAATTCCTGATATCTCTCTATGACCCTCACAAAATCTTGTAGTGCGGATTATATAGATCAACACTTAAGGTAGGCATGTTGGCTAACTAATAAAAGAGTACAACCTTCTAGTTTTATGTGCCTGGCAATGAGACTTTTCTTTTTAAAATTTACTAGAAGTGAATATAGTAAGAAAGACTTCAACACCAAGATCTCTGCTGACAGCTAAAAAATGAACTGTGGAGTTGGATGTGGTGTTTTCTAAGACGATATTAAAATATCTTCTTATTAAAGTGCGATATTTGCTATGTATAAAGCCTGTGAAATTTTTTACATTACTTTTTACAATTCATTTACTGAGTTTTTATAGAATTTAAGATCGAAATATCACGATTTTACCGACAACAAGGTCGCAATTCCTACCTACTTTACAGCACGTCGTACATACCACGCATTTCGTCGTAGGAGATCTAAAAGTCAACTATAACTATTTACTAATTTTTCAACTTGATATTACTTGTCCTGTAGTCTACACTTATTCTTCAGTCAGCCTATAGTATATGTACTCATTGATATTGGTATATATGTGTGTGTATGTATATAATTTCATGTTCAATAGATATTATAGGTATCATTTTGCAGTTATACTAAATCAATCCTTAGAGTGAAGGCATAAAACTCGAAAAAGGAAAAAAATAAAAGAAAATCTATAATAAGAGTTTTGCTATAGTCTTCAACTATAATGTATTTGTGTATGTATGTATGAATGTGTGTGTGTGTGTGAATATTTGAAATACATCAAATTTAACAACCAAGAGGCATTCAGTCATCCATTGTCCCATACTCAAACATTGTTTAACAATCATTTGTCATAGAACATATAACGACTTGGCAGATTACGAGTGAGCACTTGAATGCATCTAAAGCACGAGTAGTCCTTTATTAATCTTCACTTAATAGGCTTTACTTTCGAAGTAAATCCATGAATGTATGAACGATTGCTCATATTAAAAGATATCACCTTTTTACTCTCTTCTTCTATAGAGAATGAAAGTTGAAATATATATTAAATATTCTATTCTGATTGAATTGGTATTGGTTTAGTTGGTTGGTTGGTTGGTTGGAAGGGTTTTATGTATGATTAATTTTTATCACATTAATGTTCGTTGATTTGGCTTTAACACTTAAATTTTGTTTAGTCGTAATTCGTTATAGATGTTCAAAATCTAATAATAATAATGTTCATTGAAAATCATGTTTCATTAAGTTTCTAATGAACACATTTCGTATTAGTTCTTATTGTTGTTGTTGTTGTCCTTGATGTTAATGAAAGGGATTCGGACAACAATTAATTTACTGTGAATTTTATTACTTTATTATTATGGGAAGAGATTAAAGGGGTTTGAAATTCGGCGTGTTGCTTTACAGTGACAATATAATTAATAATACAATTAAAACTCAATTATGGTTTTTGTCACTATGATTCAAGTGAATTGAAGGATGTTGAGTTCACAGATAATAGATGTCATTTGTTAGTAAAATTATTGAAACCCATAATAATTTCCTGTATTTAAGACTTTCGCCTTAACACGAAGATCATAATAAATTTAAAATTTCTTCCATTTGAAGTAATTTTCTGAAGTGGGAATAAATAAATCTCGTAAAATTTGATACATTGAATTTTATAGTTAAACAAATTTTAAAAATACGAATTTTTTGGTTCTTCAACGTGATTTTTGGATCTGGGTCTACATAGAAACTACGGTCGATAGTGGACCAATCCTTTTCAAACTGAATCAAATATCGTAGGTAATATTAATATTAAATTTTCGTAGAACTATAACGAAAAAACGGAATTAAATAAAGAAATTTTTATTCTAATTTTTCTTCAAATGGAAGAAATTTCTTCAAATTGAAGATTTTTTTTCAAATATACTTAAGAAATTAAAAAAGATTAGTAAAATATGTTAAATTGAATAAAATTTCGTTTAGTAAAAACGTAAAATAAAATACAAATTTATTCAATTCCACGTACTAAAATGTAGTTAATTTGAATAAAATTTTTGTTACTTTACTAATTTTTCGTGAAATAATTTTGTATATTTTCTCTGATATATTAAATGAAATATGACAATGAAAATGTTAACTGAATATAGATATATACATATACAGGAACATTTTAATTAAAATGATTGAAATTAAAATAATATTTTGTATAAATTCATGGAAATGAAAATGTGAGTAATTTTTAATCTGAAATATGAACCAGTCGGCTCACCCCCGTCCTATTAACATTGCACTATCTTTCGTTGTCTATTACGTCTTTAACACTATTTAATTATTATCTAAAACTAGCTTTTACCCATTGCGCTGTAATAGATCTTTAGATATTCGATAATCAATATTATTTTGTACGGGAGCTACTTCTCCCCATATCCTATCCGTCTAATATTTTGTTCTATAAAACAGTTCTTGAGGATGTCATTGGGGCCAAATTGTCGCTATTACAGTTCTTTAAATATTTTTTAATCAGTATTTGCGTTGTGTGGGACGTACTCCTTCTCTTGGTCCTATCGGAATGTTTCATGAAATATTAAATAATTAATATTTTATGTACTAATTTACTTCAACAATTTAACGTTCCTCAATTCAACTAAAATTTCGTAAATTTAACTAAAATATGGTATTCAAATTGAATAATATTCATCAACATAAATAATTTATTTTTGTCAATTTGAGTAATATAATAAATAATATAAACGAATTCAAAAAGTCATATTGACGATTTTTCGTCAATTTGAAGAAGTTACGAAAAATTAACGAACATTTTCGTTATGATGAATTAAGGTTTTGTTGGCTGATATAAAAGCAACTTTTCTTCAATTTTACATCCTTTTTCATTGCATTTACTTCTTTGTTTGGTTCAGTGGGATACCCTCCTCGCTTTGTACGTGGGATACCCTCTTCCATGAATGCGTCCATTATAATCTCTTTAGTTTATCAGTTCTTTAAGAAAGTTGTCCTGATAACTTTATTTTTACATTTTATATATATTTGGCAGTTAATGTTCTCTGTGTATGGGGGGCAACTAATGTCCAACATTATTCGATCCTTAAGAATTTGATTGGAATTAATTGTAAAATGGTGTTTAGAAAATCAATAAAGCAAAATTTTGTATATCTATAGAAATTAAGGACTCGTATTACTGGTTACATAAAACTTAACTTGTAGCTATATTTTCAAGATCAATTTGTGGATCGATCATCTTTAAATTTATCTAAATTAATTTTAAATTACCATTGACATTTATATGGGAGCAACCAGATTTAAGAACAAAAAACGATCATGCAGAATAACGTAACACCCAATTCCGTCAAGAGTTATTTATAAACTATAGAAAAAACAAGTTAGAATGTTATAGTCGGTCAAGTATGACGAGATAATACCCTTCATTATAATACCAGCATAAACAGTTATAGTCGAAACTCAAAGAATTTAAATTTATAATTTTTGTTTTATCTTCTTCTACTATATTATATAAATCAATATGTATTTGTTTGTATGTATGTATTTTTTTTGTACGTTATAGACGTCCTACAACCGTTTAGGCTGGACCGATTTTATTTATAAATTTTCACAGTGTCTTCCTGTATATCTGAGGGGAAAAATAGGCAACATTTCTTCGGATAAGACCAAGGAGGGAGAGGTACCACCCATGCGAAGCAAATGTAACTTATTGAATATCTAAAGAATTTAGAAGCAATTATGCTACTGGGAGAAGAGAGGTAGCCTTCATTCAAAGCAATTATGGACTATTATGGCGAAATTTTGCAGCAATAATGCTTCTATAAATTTTAGTTCCAATCATTTTCAAAATGTAGAACCGATTGAATCATATAAATCCAATTTTAATTATCAAAAATCTAAAAAACTATTGAGTCAAGAGTTTTCGAATTTCACTTTCTCAAGGAACTGCTTTACTGGATAAAATATAAAACGGATGGGATCAGAGGGAGAGAATGGTTTGCCCACATACAAAGCAAATATTAATTTTCATATATCTAGAAAACTATTGAAATTTTAGCATTCAGTTAATTATTGGATCTAAATTAAATAGTTTTAACTGTAAATGTTCTTTAAATATTCGGTAATTATAGTCCTATTATAGGTGGGATCAGGGAAAAAAGTACCTACCATACAAAGAAAAAAAGAGTGTTTCCAAAGTTTTACACTTCTATAAAAAACAACTTTCTGAAAAAATTAAGAATGGAAGGGATGTACCTTCTATCCAAAGGATAAGAATTTTTTTGCAGCAAAGCGCACAGGGTAAATGTATGTAAAAATTATACTTATTTAAAACATTTTAAGGATTAAAGTCTATATGGGAGATTTATACCATTTAAAATGATTTTAAGAAATAGGTTTTATATGAGGACTAAAGAAAGAATCGGCTGATCTGGTATGTAGGATTTACGTTCATTTGTTGACCGATCATTTTGAAATTTGACATGTAAATTTGGATTTATTTGCACCAAATTAAATTAAAATATTTTGATAGTTGGGAATTTTATAAGACATAAAACCCATTTCGGGAAAACAATTGTATTAGAGCAATCTGAAATGTTATACCAAATATGACCAATTTCAAAAGGCTCTGTCCTTGACGCAAAAAATTGTATGTACCAAATTTCATCAAAATATTGCGACTTGTAGAGAGTTCACAAAGTTTACTGCCAGTCAGCAGACAGACGGATGGACGATTACCTCTACAGTGGTGTAGAGTAAAATTTCAATGGTCAGAGAAAAACGTGATTTTATCAATCAATAAATCTAATAATATTTTGGAAAAAAAAATAGAAAAATAATATTTTTTCAAAGTTTCAATTTTAGATTAATATAACTTTTAAAGGATATTTCTATGAATATTGCCACAATATTTTTAGGACTTTAATAGGTAATATAACACATCATTAAAAAATTATAGGACTTATGTTCAACCCGCTTACGAAAAAACCGGAGATAAATAGATTAAAAATTATTGCCGTCTTGAAGATCTCTGAAACTGTTGAACTTCCATTGTGACGTCTTTAACGTTAAACGAATTATTTTCATAGAAAATCTATTTAGATATACTGCGCATTAATAGCCACTAATAGCTCATCGCGTTTTTGGAATTTTTAAAAATTCTGTAGAAAATTAATTTAAAAAGTCTGTCTAAATTTGCAAAATTCTTATATAAGACTCGATTCCTAAAATTATAAAGACACCTGTTCGTAATCGGTCATTTCGTGTTACAGAAGAGCAAAAATGCAAAAAGGTTACTGTTTCTTTTGAACAGAGTTTTCAACAACGATTTGAATATTTAACAAGATAAACGTTTTTGTGCACATCATGTATTTTGGTTAGACCACCCTTCATAAGTTTTTTTTCCAATTCTTCGTTTCATAAAATAAAGTTTGAATTTTATAATAAACCTTGTTTATTGCAATTAAAATTCTTATGAAACCAATGGGAAATAACAGTATTTCTTTTTATGGCCAAAAACTAAATCTATTGTAATCACAATAACTAACGTATGTCCAAATATTTGTACTTAAATTTTATGTTCCTGGTATAAATGCATTTTAATTCAAATGTCTTCCATTTGTAACAATTTATACCTGACATTTTTACAAAACTTTTATAGCAACAGAATTTTAAATTTTCAATTCTATAGAGTTTCTGGCCAAGGAATACTTCACATAATTTTGGATCTGGAGATTTGTGCTATTCCACTTGATAGTTTTCATTTTCGTTCTTGCCTTATCAAAAAATTGGATTTCAAGTGAAAATTATTCCGATATTGAGAATATAGATTTTATGCGTATCTGGAATAGGTTTACTCTATCACTACTTATGTATATCCCTTAGCTTAAGGACCAAACATCATATAATTTTATTCATTCATTTGTAAATAAAAACACATATACGTATATACAATTTGATTATTGTTGTATGTGTTTATGTAAATAAATGCCTGTGTTAGTGTTATTGTGTATATGTGTTCGTTTGAATGTAAATTGTATTACATCTTGGCCATTCGCAAATTGTGCGGTTCATGTGGTTTTTAAATTGTGTTTGTAACATATTTTTGTTAAAGCAACAACCGACCACAAATTGTTGAAAAGCCGGCACTATTGTGAACAATATCCTCGACACACGCACACACATACACAGTTATACAAGATGATACAGTTACACTGCAATTACATATACAACAGAACTACCACAATTACAATTTTATATTGACTTTTTTTCTGTGTCGGCTCTAAATACGAATGAAACTTCTTCCTAGCACTCACACACACATATAAACGTACGCACGCATTTACAGATGTGAAGGAGGAAGTTTGTGTCTTGTCGTTTTTTTTTTTAATTTTTTTTAACAATTTCTCTGTTCAGTTTTGTAATTTAGATAAAGTTTTATTGTGATGTGATGCATAGGAATGTGTCTATATAAAAAATATATACAATTATATACATAACAATATCAATGCATTTCAATATTCTGTAAATATACGTAGGCAGACTTCACAGTGTCAAACTTTAACATTCCTCAGTGCTTCATGTGGAGAGTAACTCTTTTTCCTTCGATTAAAAATGGGACATCTGTTGCCTACAGTGTAATATATAATCGATAATTAACATTTGCTGTATATGGGTAATCTGTTCATCCTGGTCCTATTTCCTCTACATATATTCAGTTAAATAATTCACTAAGAAAATTAGGTTATTGAGACAAAACTCTCAAAGGTTCTTTTGTAGGGTACTTCTCCTCATGGTCCTACCAAAAAATTTTATAACCTATGATTCTTCTAAGAGTCAGTTAAGTTACTTCTGTATACTCATTTTCCGAGAAATCACCATGGACATGTTTTATTAACATAGATGTAAGATGGGCCAAAAAGAACTTTACTTGACAAGATGGAATAATTTTAGCAGACCTTTAGACATACATTTAAATATAAAATATATATAAGGCGTGTATAAAAGTTCTCATATGCCAATTAAATGAAATTTATGTGAGGTCAATATGATTTCCTATAGGGGACTAAAGGATTTTTCATCATTTATGCTGCAAAAACTGGAGAGAATCATTGGCATGCACATAAGAATATCATTGGACTGTCGACTTCTTTCATAGTCTCAACATGTCTATACCAAAGTAGATCGGTTCAGACGGCAATCAATCATTAGAACTCGGTGAACACACATAGCCAGCCTGGATATTGAAGGTTCCATCAGCAACATAATACAACGTAAATTTGCCAAGCTTTGTATAAACTAGGATCAGATTATTCCAAGGTGTTGAACGTAATAACTTTGACTCTATCTATAATTGCTACATACCTTGGAATAATCCTCATAGCAAATTGACGTGGAAATTACATGAAGCGCCCTAGGACTACTCGAAATATGACTCAGTCTTTCATGGAATGAGACTGCTGCTTATTGGTGCACTAAGGTCCACATCGACTAGGATTATTTTCACGTCCTCGACTTTGCCGGTTTTTTGACCAAGATATTCGCTTTTGAAATGGTCATTAAGCTGAATACCATGAGAAACTGAAGATGCAGGAGGTATGGTCATGTATGTATTTTGGGAACTAATGGAATAAAACCAGAACTCATTAACCATCCCTGCTTCTGTACAAGGTATTTACTCACCATATGGGAGAAACGTTGCATGTCTATCGTTGGAGTGCATCATTAAGATGATCGAAAAAAAACAAACAAACAACCGGATGACTTTCAAACTTCCGAATGTAATATTTTAAAAGCAAACTTCCGAATGTAATATTTTGCAGCAATTTACAGAGCGACCAATTGAATGAGGTATAATAGGATATACGGTCGTTTCGGGACCGTACATTGACATGAAACTAGCTTGGTGGCTGACGTGAAGAGGGTAAACTATTCCTCATCTTTCCTGCTACTCTCTGCTTTTAAAGACATGTGGACGTGCTTCTTTGGCAGCAGCTTGCTGCTGGTTTCAATTTCTTCTCTTTAAGGTAACACAAAGTGGCCTTCCATAGTGGGCCATACATTGTCCCTTTATTCTTTCGTGGCCTGATTGTCTAACATAACCTTCATTTACAGAACCTAGAAATTGCGAAATTGTATTGCAAGACAAAGGAAATATTTAGTAATGTAAACATAAATACTCTACAATTCATCTAAATGCAAAAAGTAATGTAAAACAGTATATGAAAAGTTCTAGTTCACTCGCTACATAGTCCAAACCTCGCTTCTTCTGACTACGATTTCTTCCGAACGCCCTTATTGGAATATTCTCTATTTTAACGAAATTCATATAAGATAAATATTGAAAAGATATATAAGGTTAACGAAAACGATATGAAAGAAATTATTTTTGACTATCAGCTTAATGAGATACATCATAACTAATGATGAATTTCAGGTTTAATCTTACAAGCCCGAAAAAACGTTCATTCGATATAAGAATATTTAAAAATGGATCAAATTCTTGATTTAACTTTTTGTTACCTCTTGCAAATTTGATTATTTAAGCAGCTGCTCTGGATAATTCATTTTAGCTCCAATAACGTTAATGTTTCTTAGAATGTCACTCAATACTTCCGCACTATATAACAGATACCTTTACGACATCAATGTTAATGTAGGAAATGAAATAGCGAGAAATCGAGGATTACGCCTTCATGGATTCTGGACACAGAAACTTTGCTGTAAACGATATTTCTGATGAATAAGCTACAAAACTCAAGAATGTCTCAAAATACAAGGCAAAGTTTAAAAGGATATCGCATATATGATATATCGTATTGCTCGCATGTTTAGTCCTCTTATGTCTTTTATAGAAGATTTTGTGTCAATAATAAGAAGATACTGTAAATGGGGAATTCTTGGCTGTAAGTTGAGTCATGCCTTTGAAGATTTTTGTCGGAACTGCTATGATGAGATAGAAGAGGAGACATTTTACAGATTTATGTGATTATCCAGTACGGGCAGAATACTCTTGGAATTGACTATAACTCCTTTCTTCCTAAAAGTCGAAAATATAACGTTAACGGCGAATGACCGTCCTATGTAATAAAATAAGAACAACAATTATTGAATCAACTAATCCCTTCTATTTCGACCAAGTTAACAGCGTTGTAAATAATGCTTAAAATTAGATGATAATATTTTTTATTGCAATGCAGCATAATTTAGCACTCAACCCTCGTTATTTTAAGTAAAATTACTACGCTTGTATGAAATTTTGTAGCTTTTTTATACTTAAAGAATGTCTGCAATGTATCTAACTATTCTTATGTTGCTGCTGTTATTGTTTTCGTATTGTTGCTTTAACTACTGTTGCTGCTGTTATTGCTGCTACTTTTGTTATTTAGTTCGAAAATAGTTTTCATTTTAACAATTCACTTAACGTGTATTGTGGGTTGGTAGAAAGTCATGTTATGTGGGCGTGTTATTTTCCCTAGAAAACACTCCATTCCCATGTATGAACTTTCAATTTAAAGCAAAACTTTTGTAATGTTTGAGAAAAAACTACAAAATATACACAGATATTTACATAGATTCATATGTATGTATGTATTAGTTGTTGGTATATGGCATATGCAGCAAAAGGGTTAGACATTGGTGGCACAATCGTAATCATATTAAACTTGATATGTCGCCAAACCCAACTAAAAACCCCTTCTTTTCTTCTATTTTTCCATATTCATTCATTGAATGCTCTTTTTTCTGTGTAGTTTGTGTTGTTGCATGAAATATAAAGTTTGGTGTGCTTAATGGAGTTGAAGTTGAAACTTTAAGTTGGGAAAAAAAGTTCCTTTTGAAATTATGCGGTCAACAGAAGTGATGAATGTGGCAAGCAATAAAAACTTGAGAAAAAGTGTAAAGTTAAGATAACTTCCATAAGTTGCAGTATGTACATTTTGTAACTAATATTCACTTGCTAAATTGTATAGTGTAAATATTTAGTAAAACGTTAGTAAAAAGCATTTCTCTACAGGGTGGGAGACAGAAAGAGGATATCATTTATGTAATTGAATTTGTATAATTGAAATTTTAGTGTTGCGAGTATCTTTTATACCCAACAGATGATTCATTGCAACAATTATAGTTCCATATGCATTTCAATGCCTTCTGAGACGTTTTTAGTTACAGCTGTGCTAAATGGCTTTTAATATAGTTTTTCTGAATTCTGCTATTTTTGCCATTTTTTAATTAATATCATTTTAATTTATTTATAGAAAAAAACACTTTAATTATTGATCTAATAATGAATTTCTAATTTTTGTTTTTGGTTCACATCTACACTACCGTGCATTTGCGTTAATGTGAGTGAGGCAGCAAAAAATTACATTGAATGAATGGTGACTCGATTCAGTTCTGCTAATGACAACGATTCATCATTTAAGATTGAGTTCTATTTTGAACGTGATTATTGTACATGCAACACCCAGTTTCTTGTAACTTTATCAAAGTCTATTTTTTTTAAGAACTAAAGGTTTCCAATTCTTCAAAATCAAAAATAGAAATAATTTTCAAAAACAATCCTAAACGAGCAGTCCGGTTAGCTCAGAGTTGGGAATATTTGTTACGAAAAGTTAAAGCTTTAAAAACATACAAGGCAGACAAAATTTCTGACAGGAAAGTCTTCAAAAAAAATATTCTTGCTGTATAATGGATTACGAAATGTATGTTCTAACAGATTTTTCGCTATTTCCTGGACACAATTTTTGTGTTGCAGATGCTCGACGGAGTGTTAAAAACAAGGTGTGGACCAAAAAGATGTCAACATTTTAAAAAAAGTTCTTGGTATAGCAAGCAATATGTAGTTGCAGCAGAAGAAGTCAATCATTTGTTACATCAAGGAAAGTTTTCAAAAAGGCTGCTTCCATTCATACAACTTTATAACGTGTCCACTTATTTTTGGCCAGAATTAATATCCTGTCACTACGGTTAACAAGCCCAGTAGTTGTACAAGAACAATAATGTGGTATTTGTACCAAGTGGGGTAAATCCTCTAAATTGCCCGGAGCTAAGGAATCAAAAGAGATTTGAAGAGCACTAATAAGGTGTCCAAAAGTGGGGTAGATTTTAAACGGAGATGGACTCCCTGTTCAAGCAAAGTGACAGAAAGCTCTAAATTCGAAATTTCATCACTAAGGATTAAAACCATAAAGATATTTTTTTTTTTTTGCATATTGTAAGTGGAGGATTTCATTTTGATTAACTTATATAAATGTTAAAAATTTTTCGATCTCACTCCTTATTTTTGTGAAAGCTTCCACAGTCCTTAAACTCTTATATTGTATACTTATTTCGATGGTTCAATTTGTCAAATTAAGTTTGAAATGATGGTAGTACTCACAAGTAACTTTATGCATTATTTTCCTTATTTACAGAATTTCTAGTGGAAATTCAGCTCCTTTTTCTACGCTACTGCCCTAAACTAACGTGCTATTGTATGTTTCAGTTTAAAACTCGTATAAATGTTTTGAAAATTTTCAATAACTCTATATAATTTTAAGAATATTAAACCTAAATAAACAAATGGTCTTCGAGATACTAAATAACACATAATGGAGCAAAGAATAAAAGAAAAACGAAAAAGAAGAATAGAAAAAAAGAAAAAAAAAAGAATTTGTAGGAGTTTACAGAACATGCAAATTTTCAGTTACTTTTAGCCACTAATGAAACCATAAAATAAATGAAGTTTTATGAAACAAACAACAACAACAACTATAAAATATTTTTTATGTGCCAAGTTAAGAGAAACTAGAAAATTATAAAAAAGTCAAATAAAAAGTTTGCAGCAATTGAAAATTATTACTGAAGATTTTTTTCTAAATAACTGCAAAACTAAATAGAAACAAGTAAGAATATTATAGAAGGCCAAGCCCGACTGTGTAATACACTACACCACATTGTTGGTTGTAAATGGCTGTTACAAAAATTTGTGAATAATTTTGCATTTATGCTTATGTGTGCAATAGATTATAATAATACTGGAGGGTTTTATTGGAGTAAGAGAAAATTGTGGGCCGACCCTCGAATAATTTCCCACAACGATTTTGGCTTATATTTATCTCAATTTACTAAATATAAAAAACCACGTATATGTGCGATTTATGAGTTTCAAATGATATTTAGAGTGGTGGATGTAAAAGATCTATTGCAAATAATGGACTGATCCTCGACACATGGTACTGGAATATAATATATAAAAATTTGAATAAAATTGTTTTATATATGAGGGATGCCGTCACTGAGCCAAAAAAGTAATCAATAAAGATAAATACTACGTGTCATCATTTCATTTAAGATATCTTCAAATTGTGACATGTTCTTTTGTAAATCGACTCAGGGAGTTTCTATAAAAACAATTTTTTCTGCACGTTACAAACATCTGTACAAACGCATTAATTTCCTTACTATCTATGGTGGTGGTAAAATAAACAAGTAAATAATTAATAGTCGGTCAGGCCCGCTATTAATGTTCTACACCACATTATTGGTTGTAAATGACTGGTACAGTGAAATGTTTGAACGGCCCTCGTAAATTTTTTTTTAAATTAATGCTTATGTCTGCAATCAGACTTATAATGACACTAACATTTAATGTAAATTAAGGAGTTTAAAGGAACTTTCTTGAGCGTTTTATAGGACAAAATATGTTCCAATAACCAAGTGAATATTGAAGGCATTTGTATGGGACCCTATGAGAACAATAGAATCCGTACCTTTGTTTAGATTAAGCACATCATTTTAGAATTTAAATAAAGACTTATTATCACTAAAAGTTTGATAAATCGTTTATATTAGGAATTTATGAACAAAAACCTTCATTCCGGGAGGGCATTTCCATGAGGCCTATATGAAATAGTCCTTCGGCTAAAATAGTAATTAATAAAAAAATAATGCTACGAGCAAATCGTTAATATATCTTCAAAACTGTGACCTCTACTTTGCGGAGAGGCTTTACACGGAGAGCCAGCCTAATGGAAGGACAGACATATTTAAATCGACTAAGGAAGTGTTTCTGAGTGGAACGGTATACTCAAAAGTGGTAGTTACAAACATCTGCACAAACGCATAAACATATACAAACAATTTGATTTAAAATAATTTAATGTATTTTTAGATATTTTTCTTATAAAAGTAAAATGTTAATGTAAAATAGTTAATTTAGAAATGAACTTAAGTTATTTAAAAAAATCAAATATTTTATTTTAAATAAATTTTATTAACAAAATATATAAATTATCAGAGTCACCCCTGGAAACACACAAAGATCAAAATCTATTATTTTTCTAATCTGGTTGATCATTATAAAATTGATATCATAATGTGAAATAAATCTATAACTTTTGAAATGTTAGAGATAAATTAATCACATGGTACGACCTGAGGTGCTTTCGGCTGGTTCAAAAAAGTATAGACCTTTTTCTGGTCAGGGGCATGTAGATGACTTTCAAAAGTTCTCCATCTCGGGTATGTTGACTTTTTGAAAAATCGCCAAAAACTCATTAAGAAACAAGTAAAAATTGTAGAGTCCGTCAAACCCTACTATCGATAAGACTTATGTGCGCAAAATTTGGTTGAAATCGTTTAATATTTAGGAATTTAAGGGACTGTAACTTTCCTTATGATATTTTCAAAACTACGAGCTGCACTTTGCGAACAAGCTTTAACTGGACAGCCAGGCGGATCGTCCACGTAAATTTTTGCTTTTCTTTTTGATAGATTCTTTGATTACGAGGTAAAGAAAGAACGTTAGGAAAAGATTATTCCCTTAAAAGCGTTATGTATAGATTGAAATAAATTTTTTCGGAAAAAGCAATTTCTGGACTATTAGCCAAGTAAGGCAAAACTAACCATTTACAATTTTGCAAAGAACTTTCGACCGGCGTTGTAACATGTGATCGAACGCTGTCATGAATGAAGATCATGACCTAGTGTTTGGTAGTTTTTTATTTATTTTTTAGAATCCATGTGATCATCTTGCTCAATTTAAACAGCTCACAATAGCCGTTTACGAATGTCTCTACCAATACCCTACACTACGACACAGGCATGAACATTTATCATGAGACTCACATATATGAGGAATTATTAGATTTGATGTAATTTTTAGGA
This sequence comes from Cochliomyia hominivorax, assembly GCA_004302925.2. NCBI lineage: Eukaryota > Metazoa > Arthropoda > Insecta > Diptera > Calliphoridae > Cochliomyia > Cochliomyia hominivorax. The sequence continues at coordinate 65,772,311 of PYHX02000158.1, read as the reverse complement.
GTTGTGTTATATCAGGGCCATAGAAAACTATAGAACGATTCTCACAAAATTTGGTATGATGTCCTCTGGTTGTATAAAACTTAAACATGCGAAACTGTAAAGTGATTTTCGTAACTGGGTCAGTATGGGAACTATTTTCATTCTTTGATTAATATACACTTAATTTCATCAAGATAACTTCAAAATAAACTGCAGTATGTTCACAACCTCTAGAGTGTTCATCACGTTCAAATGGATAGTTAGGAGGACAGGAAGATGGTCGATCGGATGGACATTATAAGATTTATCGATCGGTTTACGTGAAAACGTGTACAAACGAAAACACGAAACTTAAAGTTTAAATTTTGGTTTTTTAATTTTTAATTATATTTTCGGATAATCTTATATTAACGTTCTTTTAGTGCTTTCTGTCACTTTGCTCGAACAGTTATTTCATCTTCGTTTAAAATCTACCACACTTTTGGACACATTTATGTTCTTTAATTCAGTTTGCAGTTTGGAAATATTTCCTCTCTTGGTACAAATACCATATTGTTATTGTAATTGTTTTTAGAAAACTTGACTTCAATTTCCGTGCCTCTAAACTTTTTGAGCCTTGAATGTTTTTAATTTTCGTACCAAATAGTTTCAGCACTGAGCTTACCGGGCTGCTATCCTAATAAGAGTGTTGGGAGCTCTTGAAAACGCTTTCTACTTTTTTGCTTTAGAAACATAATGCGGACCATTTCTCTATCAACGGACAAACTCTCCCAGTTTAGTTTAATAACATTGAAAACATTTCGATGGCTGAACTTTTAATTGCTTGGCCAACTTTTTACAAGGTTTTTTAAATAATTTTTGGTACGCGTTTTTTTGTGATCACTCATTTTAATTAAATTAATAATATATTCATTTATTTGACATAAAAAGTGACATATTTTACAAAGGTAACTAGAAAAAGGAAAGAGTAGAACATTTAATAAATAACGTGTGTTAAGAATTTTTCCATATCAGTCCTTAATATACCAAACAACTCTGATAAAGTAAAACGCCTTCTGACCAATCAAGTGCAGTGTACAACCTCGACGTCATGGATCTCAGAGCGGACTGTATGAACGACTTATTGAATTAAGCGTTTACATAGTTATAAATTTTTCATTAATAGTAAAACTTCTATAAAATCTTTTACCATTTCTTGACTTCAATTCAATTTCGCATACTTATGAATTCATCCCAACGCTTTTATCCAATGTAGAATCATGATTTTGCTTTGGCATTCCCAATGTATTATTCTAAATAATCAACTTGTGATTTGAAAAATCACTTTTGAATTGGGCAAACAGCCGCTTTAAAGTTTTGGACCTTAAACTTCTACTAACATCTGATAACTTTTAGCAATAGCATTGTTTGTTAGTTTTAAATTGAATTCCGAATCTCCGAGGGACACCCATTAATAAATCGTATTCGAAATCAGATTGAATTTAAAACATTTATTATACACATGTATATATTTTATATACATATATGTATGTATACATGTTTCTGTGGGCATTTATTTATTTATGTTTATTAAATGTTGATGTTCATCCATACATAGATTCATTCATTCATTCATTTATTGGTTCATATATTCATATACATATTTATTATTGGTGTGGTATGTAACAATTTGTGTTTTGTATTCAAATTTTACATTCAAAATCATGTTATTCGTAGTCGTTGTTGTTCGTAGTCGTAGTAATAATAAATGTTTATTCATTAACATTTACTAAATTCAAAATTAACATTAACATATAACAAGTAGGACTTATTTGTATTTATGGCATTTGGCTTATAAATGTTTGTATGTTCGTAGTTCCTCTTCTATGTTTGTATGTGTTTTATTATACCCCTATACCACCATAGGTGGTTGGGGCATTATTCGCTTGTGCTGATGTTTGTAACATACAGAAAAAATTGTGTTATACCTTTGTTGTTACCATTCGACTCAGAATCACTTTCTGAATCGATTTTACGATGTCTGCCCGTCTGTCTGGCTGGTCGCAATTTTTTAAATGTTTTAATGAAATTTAGCATATGTTACTTTTTGACCCAAAGACAAAGCCATGCTGTATCCAATATTTCAGGTATCTTCCATACAAATGTCTTCCCGGATTGGGATTTTAATGTCATAAATATCCTAAATACAAAGACAATTTAACGTAAATTGGCATAAATAATTCTTATGATATTTGAAAACAATGTATGGTATGAATGGTCAGTTGCCTCTCATAGGTCCATACAAGTCCCCATCCAGCTATCACTATGAAGGTCATAAATCTCATATTTACGTTAGAAATGTAATAATAACTGGCCAAATTAAGATAAATATAAACAAAATCAATGTGCAAAATTATACGCGGTTCGGTACATTATTTCTTCTAGTTCCCATATAACCCTCCAGCAAAATTCATTAAAAAACGAATAATTTTATAAATAAATCAGAGAAGTAAATTATACGATGGTGGTTTATTATATTTTTATAACTACCACTTATAACCAACATTGTGGTGTAGTGTTTTACATAGTCCTGCTTGACCGACTATAGCATGCTTACTTGTGTTAATATATGTATGAATGTGTGTATTTCTATATTTGGCTAAGTGTTGGCAAAGTGTTAAATCTTTAATACATGTAAGTACTTGTAAATGTATGCATTTAACTGCCAAACTAATTTGAATATTGCCAAATAGTTAAAAGCTAATAGAGGCCGTGTACACTTATACATACGGGTATAGAATACATATTCATACATTTATAATTTTGTATTTATATTGGTAATATTTATATTAAACATTTGGATTTAATGCTGGAGCTAAAACATAACTTTGTTGGAAAATTGTTTGATAAATTCTAACTTAATGGGAATTGTAATTCGTTCATAAAATTTATCTTTAAATAAACCGGATTTCTTTTATAATTTTTATTTTAGGCAATTTGAATAAAACGTTAACACCACTTTGTTCTTTTAAATCTTTTGAAAAAATACAGATAAAAAATTCATCCATTATTTCCGGAAACAAAAAGTAACAGATGCAAAAGAAGTAAGAACGGCAAAGGCGAATGTTTAATCACTTCCACCGCAATCAATTTGAAATAATTGTAGGAACAATTAAAAAATTTCGCTGGTAAGTGGATGTACTCCCCGTGCCCTATACGATATTAAAAGTATCCCCCATTCTCTATCCAAATATTTTATGAAGCGTAACATTTTTACTAAAGACAATATTAAATAAGACATTGAATCATAATTGTTGTTCAAATTTTTAATACTAAATCCATTTTCCTGTTTTAAGTAAGAAACTTTTCACGACAAAAACAAATATTTAAGACAAATTTCATTGAGGTCTGTGCGACCGTTCCAAAAACAGACAGACAGGCGGACATTGCTAAATCGGTTCAGATTTTTAATGACTCAATGATAGTTTTATATAACTTTATTTTATATACCCTCATCACAACAAATTCAAAGGTTCATATTATAAACAAAATTTTGTTTAAATAGCAAATATTTTTAACTAAAAAATGTTGGTGTTTAATAACAAATTTAATAACAAATTTTTATTTGTGCTTAGACTTTTAATGTAGAAATGAGTGTGTCAACAATAGAAAGGCGGATATAAATCGAACCAGATTTTAACATTTTTAGTTATGACTGATATCTACCAAAAATTAATGAACGACTCTCGTATAAATTTATTGGCGTTTACATTTTATGGTATTTATGTATTTAAAACCTTTTTTTGGAAGGCAATATTGGGAATTAAAGAGCGACCATAGTAAAATTTCGAACATCGATTTGTTTACACTTATCTTAATTTTAACACCATATTATTACAATACAAAGACACATGTCAGTTTAAAGCAGAGTATGGAAAAACTGTGAGCAAAATTTCTATTTTCAAATGATCTCTCATTAATCTTCTTTGAGGATGTTTAAAAAAACAAGTAAGAATGCTATATTCGGCTATGCCGAATCTTAAATACCCTCCACCACAAATTCGTGTGAAGTAAATACGTTAGGTGGATGTGAGCAGAGAGATTGACGAAAATCGACTGAGATTTTGACTTCATGCAAGAATATATACATTATGGGGTCTGAAATAATTCATTCTTAGCGTTACACACAGAATGACAAAGTTAATATTCTCTCTCTACCATTTGTACTGTGGAGCGTATAAAAACAAAAAATATGCTTGTTATAAGATCAAAACTATTTTTCGGGAAGGGGTCTTATATGGGAGCTACAGCAAAATTTGGACCAAGATTGTTCATATTTATAATATACTTTGATTATAGTTAGAAAAATCATTGTGCTAAATTTTAATGGAATTGATCTTAATTTAAATGTTTTATAAACTCTAACCGGTTTTCCGGGAAATCGCGTTATAAGGAGCTATAGGAAAATTTGGACCGATATAGGGAAAATTAATATAATATCTTCAGAACAGTTAGCAAAATAATTGTGTCGACTTTCAATAGAACTGGTCTTTATTACTCAGGAAGGGCCCTTATATAGGAGCTATATCAAAATGAATATGGACCCATGTTAATAAATTTCATAACATATATTTAAAATAGCTAAAAATAATTGCGCCAAATTTCAAAAGAATTGTTCAAATTAAGAGTTTTTAAGCTATAATCACATTCCGGGAAGGGGCCTTAGTATGGGAGCTATGTCGAAATATGGACCCATGTTATACAATTATAAAATTGATAATTATAATTTACCATATTATTACAATACATTTACAGTTTAAAGCAGAGTTATGGAAGAAACTGTGAGCAAATTTCTATTTTCAAATGTCTTCTTAAATCTTCTATGAGGATGTTAAAAAAACAAGTAAGAATGTATATTCGGTATGCCGAATCATAATCCCTCCACCAACAAATCGTGTGAAGTTAATACGTTAGTTCCATAAATACACAATACTCACAAATGTATATAACACAGAAATACATTCATTGTCATAAAAGTAGTTACCCTTTAGCTATTAAATTTTTCTACTAAAACTGCCTTTCTACCAAAATTTCATTAGCTTTCCTCAATTTTTTGGATATGAGCAACAGACAGATGACACAACCGATAGATTTTGATTTGATGTCAGAATATATATACATCAGGGGTTTGAAAGAATTCATCTTAGAAGTTTATACACAGACATAGATAATATACTCTCTTCACCACCTGCTATTGTGGGGTATAAAAGAAAAAAAATATGCTTTGGACCGATATAGGGCAAATTAATATAATATTTTCAGAATAGTTAGCAAAATAATTGTCTCTAATTTCAATAGAATTGGTCTTTTTTATTCGTTTTATAAGCTGAAAACTGTTTTCCGGGAAGGGAAAACAGTCCACATTTTGCTGTAGTTCCCATATAAAAGCCCTTCCCGGAAAACAGTTTTGAGCTTATAACAAGCATATTTTTTGGTTTTATACGCGCCACAATACAAGTGTTAGAGAGAGAATATTAACTTTGTCATTCTGTGTGTAACGTTAAGAATGAACTTTTTCAGACCCCATAATGTATATATATTCTGACATCAAATCAAAATCTCAGTCAATTTTCGTCAATCTACTATATACATTTGTGAGTGTATGTGTGTATATGTATATCTATGGAACCTAACGTATTAACTTTACACGAATTTGTGGTGGAGTGTATTGATGATTCGGCATAGCCGAATATAGCATTCGTGCTTGTTAATATTTATATTTTTTTAGAATTCAACTCTTGTTCAAAGAGCGATAAACAAAACAAAACTCTTTTAAAAAAAGTTAAAATTAAACCCTTTTAAAGATCCGATAGTTTGAAGAATAAAAGAAATTTAAAACCGTATCCTGGTTATAGCCCATCAAGTAGATATTTGAAAGAGAGTATGTATGAGAGTTAAGAGAAATGATGAATGGTGAAAGGTTGACAAGTCTGGACAAAAATATTTAGATGAATTTTGAAGTTTTATGAACGGAAACAGCCTTTTTGTAAACATTTCTTAATGTAAATTTTGGTATTTATACCTAAATGAATATAACCTTCCCTCGAGCATAAGCAATTTTTAGCAACGTCCTTGTCAGAAATATTTTGATCCTTGTGTTTCTATTTTCTGGCTTAAAAACATCATGTGGACCATTCCTTCTACCTGTGTACAGAATTTTTTGAACGCAGTTCTTAATTAAATTTACATTTATCCGATTAAATATTTAGTGATTTAAAACAAATTAGGTTTAGATATTTCATTTGTTTTAAATCTAATTTTATTTCATTCGAACTTTTAGTACAGGATATGACAATGTATACACTTCTTTTTTATAAAAATTTTCTATATCCTTCATCATCACATATTATGAATGGTAGTATATTAGATCTGAAATAAAGAAATTTCGTTTAGTTCCAAACAATCATTAATTTGTTGCGTTGTCCGTGTTTAAAAGTTTAACCTCTTTGTGTGATTATGTCAAAAACAATAATCTGGTATTAAAATAAATATATATTTAAGATATCTCACTGTGCACTCCATAAAAGTATACCGAAAAATACGATATTCTGATTCTAATAACGTGAGTTTTTTTTAATCATTTAATGATGTCCTGTTCTGAAGTCTGGATATTCGGATTTGCATGTTTGGATGAATTTTGTATGGGATTTTTTGCAGGACGTAATTAGGCTTATATTTATGCGTTTAATTCAGTATTATGGTGAAAATCGATGGAAGTGAAATGCAACATTGAAATCTTTTAAAGAAAGTGCTGTTTGGGATTAAGTGGTGAAATGAGAATGATACTGACCAGATACTGGCCTGTTGAAATATATGCTGCCCTTATAGCCTATCGACTCCAAGTTATGGGAGACACAAACCGATCCTTTACATGAATATCGAATTTATGCAGAAATTATTTTTAGGTACGGGTACGGATGGTCGATCCTTGTCGAAAGAAAACCTGCAACATATGTCATACTCATAGCTCTAAGCAGGATGATAAGACTAACATTTTTTATAGATGATCAAGAAACTAGAATGTATCTCGGACTACCAGACCATAATGCCTTAATAAAAGCGGAGGTTCGTGCGATCCGGGGATGTACAGTCTGGGTTAGGGAAAACTTGGTTGATTTAGTACACAGTAATCTTGATATAAATACCGCCATCTAAAAGGCAATTATGACATTAGAATCCAAGTAAACGATTTTATGAAATTTATTGGATTGTAAGGAGGCTATAAACGATTTCTCTCCGAGTGGAACGGTACATATCACCTGGTTACCAGGTCATGAGGAATGATCGGGAATATTGAGGCAGAAAAATTAGTTAACAAGGTTAGATTTGAGCTAGAACAACCCGATAACATTCATTCATGAAAGCCAAGATACGAAATGAAGCGACAGAGTCACACATAACTATGTGTAACACTGATGTCACCGGCGACATCGAATGTAGTGCATATAGGAAAGACATCGAAATGGTTGAACATTACCTATGTCATTGCCATTTGTAGTAAATCGAGTAAAGAACGTTTTACTGAAGTTATAACTCACTAAAAATGGTAGAAAATTCCACGAATTTGATTCGCTCTTTATAACTTTTTATAACCGCCATATGAATACTGGAGTATCATAAGATACTATATGGATCGGCCACGGTCTGCCACGACTGTCGTACTTATTTATTTTGATTCCGCTCCTTTCTTTTTAAACTTAATTTGTTAAGAATTATTTTATTTATTTTTTCAAAAATATAAGAAAAAGTTCCTGTTCTCTTCGAATGTTAAGAATCACTTCACAAACAAATTTTTATTTTCTTTGAAAATTATAAACTTCCGTTTTGCACATGTTTCCTTTTATTTTAAATGAACTTTATATTTTTCAACAAATAAATCAAAATGTAAAAAAAAAAAATAAAATAAAATGAAATAAAACAACTTTAACTTACTTGGAAGTAACTTGGACTTGGAAACTAAACTAAATAAATTTTACAATTGAATGGAAAAGTTTCTCTTATGAGTTTTTCATCTTTTTGTGATTTAATTTCTATAATTAAATTTCATATTTTCCAGAACGACAAAAACGACAACGGCAACAATAATAGCAAAAGAGACGGAAATTCAATCAAATGATATAAACAATTTTTGTCGAAAAGTCCAAAACAACTCAATTCATTAATACCGGATTATTAAAGATAATACGGTTAAAAGAGAAGAAACATTTCATTTTATTAGTCATTTTGTTATAATACACATACACATATATACTAACACACTTACACACAAATCCTTAACACTGTTCTAATGTTTAATATTATTATTTAGGTGCGTCTGTGTGTAGCTGTATGAGAACAAGAGGGATCCTGGGTTATCTTTTTCATATCAAGAGAGAGAGAGGGAGGGAGGAAGGAGGAAGGTAGATAATAGAATTACCGAACAGTAAAAGGGAGTTAACAATGATACAATACATTGAAAAAAGCGACAATATTCAATGGCAACCTGTCGTTAACTATTGTCAACCAACCTACCAAAGAGAGGAAACGAATGAATGAATGAATGAATAACTGAATGAATGAAAGGATGATGTTTCATTTGTGCCTTTTTATTGTTTGTTGCTACTGAGTAGGGATTCGTTGGATTAAATTTGGTGTTTCTTTATTCCCCTATTGAAATTGATGCTCATAAACTAACACATGTATATACATGTGTGTGTGTTTTAATATATATGTATATGTGATTTTGTTAGAAAATTGAATGAAATTGAATTTGTTTTATTTGATTTGTAATTTTTGCTTTATTCAGCAAAATTTGTCAACAATCGTATATCCATATTTTACTTATACAAAGACAACAAACTACCAACAACAACAATAAAAATAACAAAAAAATAACAATAACAATAACAACAATATTTAATATTATTCCCTTTTCTAAACAAAATGTTTATTTTGAAATAAAAATACCAAGAAATTTTATTTTTTTGCCGAATCGTATTTTATATATATTTTTTTCCTAACATGTGGAACCGCCTTTTATTTTGAAATTTATTACTTAAGGTTTCAATTTAGTTTAGTCGCTGCTCTTTTGCCTATATGGAATAGGAGTTCTTTGTCAACAAAAAGTGTTATAAGGAAACCCTTTGAAGGTGTAACTATAAATAGAAGTTAATAGGAAATAAATAAAAAGGTTCATCTGACTTTTACTTTTGTATAAAAAAGGATTAAGGTTACTTTAAAGGAAACCACTATATTCAGATAGTGGTTACACTACCATAGTAGTTTGTGTTGATGTTTGTAATATACAGAAAATATGTCTCATCCCATTCAAAAGGTCGAAATTTGATAAAGATTTATTGATAAATGAGTAATTATTTTGACTAATAAAATTAATCATGATCGTTCGAATATTTCGTTTAGCTCTCGCAAAATTGTTTTTCTACAATAAAACAAAAAACTCATAGGCACCACAAACATATAGAAACTTTGAGAGACAGTATAAATTTTCTTTTCTAGGAAGATCTGACTTCCTTTTCAATTGTCCTCGTCTCTTAAATTAATATTGAATATTAAGATGAGTTCTTAGCCTTATTGTTTATCTTATTCCTTAGAACTTTGGATACAATATATCCATATTGGTTTTAAAACGGTTTTTATGAAGATACTTGGTTTCGATATGGCAACGCCATGTAAGCCTATCCAAATGAATACCAAAGTTATATAACATAATCAGACCGAGAAATATAGACACCATTAAGAGAAACTTCACTTCAAGAAGCCAAGGTGACGTGCTTACTCTTCAATTTGTTTTCTGTTATTCTCCAGTTCTACAATCGTATTTCCAGGCATATGCCCAGAGTACGAAATACTAATTGGGGTCCTCGTGTCTACTATGAATTGAGAGCGGCAAATGTCGAAATTGTCAGTTCAGTGCATAAAAATAACTCAGACGTGTATGTTATGAAAAGAGTTGGTTCTACATTATATTCTTATGAGATCCTTATTACATTATTTAACAAAGGTTTGCGCAACATCCAAAAATATTGCTGATTCTTTCATTCTCTCTCTAATTAAGCCGTTTACTTGTTCAATCTGTAGGAAAATGATATTGTCAAATCCTTTCCAGGTTTCAGTATCGATGCAATATTAAGATTTGAATTAATAATTAACTTTAAATCAAATCTCAAATCCACTTGGCAACTTCTAAGAAGATTCGCCTAATGTCATTTAAAATTTTGAAAAATCTTTTAGTCTTGGGATTACATTTGACATAATTTTACCTAAAACGACATAAATCATAAAATTTCATCAATAAAAGTTCCAGATTAGAAGCGAAAGTTCACTTTGATATATCGGGGCTTGCAGCATTTTTTATATTTTTCCAGTCTTCGATAAAATCTCCGAAGATTTATTAAAGTTATTAACAGATACACAATTGCATATGCACAATATGATAGGGTATCAAACAATGAAGTTTTTGTTCCATTAAACTCTTGGATCATCCAAATTGACCAGAAAAAGGTATGGACTAAAATTATGAGCTGAAAATTAGTAATAGAAACGATAATGCAAACGGGTTCGGTACAATTTTAACAAAAAATATAAAAAAAACAAGTAAAAATGTATAGTCGGTCAAGTTCGACAATCTAATCCCTACACCACGTCGTCGGTTAAAAATGGTAGTTACAAGAAATTAATGAACAACCCTCCTATAATATGATTCTCTAATTTATTCTTAAGTGTGTAGTGCAATATTGTGACACTAATTGTGAGAATAAGATTTAAAATTAATTTTTCTAGGGGGGCTTCTATGGGATCTAATGAAATGAACCACCCTTTTGCACATAGATTTTTGCTTATATTTTTAATAATTTGCCCAATTATTATTATAATACCAACGTATATGTGCGATATTTGCCCTTAAAAGTAATATTTGGAAGGGGTTTGTATGGGACCTATGAGAAATAAAGCACCGACATTTCCATATTTGGCACATCTTTTTAGAATATTATTATATTAGATTTACCTCTGCCAAATTTCGTTCAAATCGTTTTGTACTTATATGTGTATTCCGGGAAGAAAATTTGCTGAGACCAAAATAATATGTACAAAATTTTATCGAGATATTTCAAAAATTTCGACCTGTGGACTTTTGACAACGTTTACATGGGTAAAACACAATTTTTTCTGCATGTTACAAACATCAGCACAAACGCATAATTCCAACCAGCTTTGGTAGTGTAGTGTAGTGAAGTGTAGGGTATTAAAATGAAATAAACTACTTGGAAATTATAATAATTTGAAAATCCGCAAGATTTAAATATTCAGAATATGGAATATATTTCAAATTTAAAACTTCAATAAATTATTAACTTTTACTAACTCATCCTTTCATACGTACACGAATGTATATGTATCAAATTTCTGCAACACTTTTCCTTGTATTTGTTATTTTTTTCCAAATTTTGAAACATATTGAAAGAAATTTTAAAACTCATTTCCTAGTTTCATGAATTGTCATGACACACAGCTGTGGTCATTGTATGGCTCAGTTGGCCATAAGTACCAAGTAATTATACCAACAGGAAAGAAAGGAAGAACGAGAAAATGGCGACTATGACTCCTAACTCTATCATGGCCAAACTCCATTTGGAATGTGCAGTAGACTCTTCATTTTCCTTTTAACAAATGAATAAAATGACCATCATTGAGAATGGTCATCATTGTAAATGTAACGGCCAACACATGTGACATTAACTGCCAAATGCAAAAGGAAAGAAATTTTCAAAGTGACAAGGAAAACCTCCAGCTAAAAGTATGAACTCAAATACATTCATTCTAGAAAAACCATATGGTTTTGGGTAAAATTGAATTTCCGTTTTAGTTTTTTCTTCCTTCCGTCATCCTACATCCTATAAACAGAATCGTTTGTTATTCTGAACAAAGTATCACTTGATGCTACAGTATTCATTCCGAAACGTACAAAGTAAGGACAGAGGAAAAGAGAAGTTAACATTGTCATGTGGGAAAATTATATTTTAGATTATTTTTCTTTTTCCTTTATTCATTTTATTCTTATTTAAAAAATAAATTCTTTATTATGACTTTAATTAAAAATTTAACACATTTTACCTAATTAGAATTCAGAAAATAAATTTTAATATTGTCTTTTATTTGTTTGTATGTTTGTTTACTTTTACACATTGTTTTGTTGTTTTTGTTTACATTAATGTGGAGATTCTTTTTTGTTTTTTTCTGTCTTTTGAATTTTCAATTTTATTTTTTTGGCAAAAGTCCCCTCCATGTTATGTGTTATGTGGCATATAATTAGAGCAACATGAACAAAATAACAAGAACAATACAGAATAAAATGTCTGTCCAGTTGGTGTTCATTCATAAATACCCCTGCAATTTGTAATTATTTGTTGACAACAAAATGCTCCATGTAAACACATTGTTTCACAAAATATATATATGTATGTATGTGTGTATATATGTAATAATAAGTATATTTCCAGAGGGAATCATATGTAAGAGATTAAACTGTCAAGGCCTTTCAAACCATGTTGAAATTTTATCAATACATTAAAACCTTCCATTCCCATGAGTCAAATATATTCTCTATTACGATTTAACACCGCTCTAATATTTATTAAGATATAATTGAACTTTAACCGTTTTTTATACACTCCACCACCGCAAGTGGTGAAAATGGTATATAAACGTTTCATTCTACGTGTAACGCCAAAACGTATAAGTAAAAAGTATATATCTATTATTGTATCAATTTGAAATCTGAATCGATTAATCTATATCCATCTGGCTTACTATTTGTAATTTTATTGTGGCTATATCGGTCTAATAGCAAAACAAGTATACAAGTTATATCGATAACTGAGACAGTCTCAAAGTTCCGAAAAAAAACTTTCTTTATTTTAAAATGTAGCTGGACTCAAACAGAATTTAAACATTCGATACAGTTGAATGTACTTCATTATACGATAAATCATCAAAATATACAGTGTATCATATAGACACTGATTTTGGGGTGTCGCAATTTTAATAATAAACTTAACGAAACAAGAATGTGTTGGCCATTATTTGACCTATATTCCATGTACAAAATTCTCTTCCTGGTATGTGTTTTTAGGCCTTTAAAACTACTAAGTATGGAGCCATTTTATTGAAATTCATCACGATTCTGTTATTAATTTGGTGAATATCGGTCCATATTTTACTATTTAATGTCACCTGCTTCGATTTTTAGATAGAGAGTGAATCAGGCGTCCGAACTAAAACGCTTTTCTAAATGGATTTTGTCATAGAGGAGTTCCATGGTATCGAGTCAGGTAATTTTCTTGTTTATTGCTCACTTCAAAGTAACTTTCGATAGTGCTAATTGTTAGATACATTTTCAACAGTTCAAAATAAAAAATACCTTTTTGATTCCGCTAAACACGGTGAGAAGCATTGATTTGACTGAAATGTATTCAAATTTCACTACCAAAAACTGATTTTTGCGAAATTGCCATTGGTAACGATTTTCGTCGAGTAATCTTTCCAATTCAATATCTTAAAAATGTTTATCATTATTGGTCATACCTTCCATTCTTAAAAAGCATAAGCCCCAATTTAAAAGATTTTTTATCGGTTGCCTCCACCAATAATGACATTATAATAATGGTTTTCTTCAAATGAAAGAATATGATTAGATTTCAAAAAAAAAAAAACAGTTTTTAAGACGGAAATGTGTGTTTCATATTAGTTGGACAACTCTTTACAACGTAATTTTGACCTGTGACCATTCAATTTAAATATTAAATAATTGGACTTCTAATTTATCACAAGTGAACGGAGCTATTTCAACATGCTTTCAATTTTTTCTCACTTTGTCGAGTTTTCCCTTTCTGGATTCAAAGTAGAGTATTTTCAACAAGAAATATTTTTGATGGTTTTAATAGGCATTTTAGAAATTATCATCGATATTTAATTTTCCTTAAGATTGTTTAATGTTTGTGTGTTTATGCAAGTTTGTATTTGTTTTCATGAATCTAATTATTTTATATAGTTAAAGCAAATTTCATCCGCAACAGTAAACAATGATGATGTCGTTCATGTTGATGATTATGTTGCCTCAAATGATTGTTGGCAGGTATTTATTATTTTCTAGTGATGTTGATTTTTCAGGTATTCGAGAATTTTTTCGTATCTACTGGAACATTTGAAGAAATTTAAATTAAGGAGATACAGATTCTATAAAGCAAATCCGAGGACATAAAGGGAAACAATTTCCTCCAAAGCCCTATTGGAATTTCAGTAATTTCCAAATATTTTTCTTTAGTTTTTTTTTGAGGAGCCAAAAATTTCAAAGCCTCAAATTTGATCCCAATAATTTTTTAAGTGACTGTTTTACTGGACGGGATGAAGGGCGGATAGGATCATAGAGAGAGGTGTCATCCATACAAAGAAAGTATCGATTATCGAATATCTAAAGAACTAAAAAAGCAAAAGTTTTCAAATTTGTTGAATTTGTTGTACTGATCAAAATATATGACGGGTAGGATCAAGGGGAATGGTACGAATATCAAAAGAACTGTAAAAGCGGGAAATTTCAAATTAGTTCCAATTACTTTTGCAAGGATATTTTTTACTGTCCAAAATGTAGGACGGATAGGGCCAGAGGAAGAGATTCCCCATTACAAAGTAAATAATGATTTTCAAATATCTAAGAATTCTCACTTTCCAAAAGGAACTATTTTTGTGAACAAAATAGAGACAGGTCTAGGGGAAGGGATACCCGCATACAAAAAATAATTATTATCGAATCTCTAAACAACTAAAATTTGGTTCCAAACATTTTTACTTGACAAAATGTAGGACGCAAAGCAAATATTAAATGATCTTGGTCTGAATGTGCAGCAAAGCGCAACGGGTAAAAGCTTGTACCTTACAAAATGAATATACCCTCGTAGCTGAAATATTCCAAGTATTACAAGTACTGTTTTGTCATCTAGTTACTTCTTTCCTGATGCGCGTTACATAATAATGTTGCTGTTCATATTCGAATAAAATATTCGATATAAAATAAAAGTTCCATTTTTAACATCACTCGCCCGGTAATAAGGTAAAGTAATTGTAATTCATTATTACAGTTTGCATTAAACAACGAGGTGTTGAAGCTCTATTGTTTGATATTTCCTTTTTTTAATAATAATATTATTATTTTATCACAAAAGATAACATTAAAATACTTATACACAGATACAAAAGTGTAAGCAATATACATGTATTTCTACCACAGGATCCAAAAAAGAAAATATTAATAAAGAAAAATACAATATTGGAGATGAACAAAAAAAAGAGAAGAATAAAATCATAATCATTATCCATCTAATTGTCTACTGATGAGTGTCCAGGTGTAAGCCATACCTCAAATACCCACAATAAATTCCCTTACCAAACATTAGAAAATCCTGCAGTATGTTAATGAGGATTCTGTGGTGGTAAATTTATTCAAAATACTCTGGTCTTTATATTTCACACTGCATATTATTGTGTATTTATTGTGTGTTTGTATGTGCGTGTGTGCCATGATGAAGCAATGACCAGGGCTTTAAAAATATATGAATATGAGAATGGAATATTTAATCTGAATTATTTTATATTCGTATAATGTCATAAGCAATTTTAAAGATTTATGATGTTATTAAAATTGTAGTTGTTTATTATTTTATACAATTAACAACAGTGTTACCATGTATTTGTATACATACATACATACATACATACATACATACATACATACATACATACATACATACATACATACATACATACATACATACAACATGTATTTAGGTTAAATCTACTGCAGCAGTAATAATGGTTGTGTGTTATAATTTTATTAATTTAATAAATGTTTTAATTGAAATTCCTTTTTATGTTAATAAATTTAGATGTTTTAAACTTTTGAGTTGAATTTTTCTAACAAAAGTATATTTATACCCTCCACCACAGTGGTGATGAGAGTATATAAACTTTGTCATTTCGTGTGTAACGTTAAGAGGGAATCATCTAAGACCCCATAAAATATTTTGCATCATATCAAAATCTGAGTTGATTTAGCAATGTTCGTCCGTCTGTCACTCCTGGACTAATTTTCCGAATTCAATGAAATTTGTCCCGAGTATTTGTCATTGTTCTAAGAAGTTTGCTAATTAACATGATCTGAGACAACCTCAAAATTCCGAAAAAGGACTTTTATAATTTTTTCAACAAAAAGTAACCGGACTTTAACAAAAACTTAACTATAACTATAAAGTACAATTATATAGACTTCATCATTCTACAAATAATCATCTAAACCGCGTCGATAGTAACCAAGTTATAGGCTAAATATGCAACATTTCGATACACTCCAAAGTCTGTGTGTCATATAGGAACTAATTTAAAAAATAATTTTCTGAAATGTGCCATATATATTTATTTCGAAACTGAAATTAACTGAAAAAAAAAAAACAAAAAAAATTGTACTTAGCTATTATTTGACCTAGTTTCCATATAAGTCCCCTTCCTGGAATATAGCTTTTAACTTGTAAAACTGTTAAAAATAAACCAATTGAAATTTGGCACAGTTGATTCTCTAACCATCCTGAATATATGTTATTAATATGACCAACGTTGGTCTACCTTTTGCTAAAGCTCTCATATGAGGCCCTTACCCGGAAAATAGATTTAAGGTTATAAAACTAATAAACTAAGAGCAATTCTATTGAAATTCGATACAATCACTTTTCTAAGTGTCCTGAATATATATTATTAATTTGATTTAATTGCGGTTCATAATATGCTATAGCTACCATCTTAGGGCCCTTCCCGGAAAACGGGTTTTAGGTTTTAAAACTAATAACTTAAGTCAAATTATATTGAAATTTGGTATAATCACTATCCTAGATGCCCTGAATATATATTATAAATTTAGCCAATCTCAGTTCAAATTCTGCTACAGCTCTCATATAAGATCCCTTCCCGGTAAATAGTTTTGAGCTAGTCAGTAATGATCTACTATACAATTATATTATATTATATTATATTATATTATATTATATTATATTATATTATATTATATTATATTATATTATATTATATTATATTATATTATATTATATTATATTATATTATATTATATTATATTATATTATATTATATTATATTATATTATATTATATTATATTATATTATATTATATTATTAAATAAATCTGGTTTGATATTAATCGGATCATATTTGGTTATTTCTTTCTTATAATCTACTTCCTGGAATAATGTTTTACATTATTTTTTTAAATCCTCATAAAAATAATTCTGAATCAGTTAATAGTAATACCCATATTTTGAGGGAGGAATTTTACAGTCTATATCACAAAGAGTCTTGCCGGATTAGAGATAAGTGTTCCAGATCAAGTTGAACAGTCCCACAAATTCCACATTAATGATAAGATAGTATACAAGCTTGATATATGCAAATTTAATGAAATTTGACGTATTGTTGTAGCAAAAATGCAATAAATTACAGGCAACACTATTTTGGGACAGGGCAGAATAAAGTGAAAATGCCCCAACAGCATTAACTAAATTCTTTGCCTAACTTCACCTTTCATAAACGAGAGCTTTTCCCTTATCTTACAACCTTAACTTTAAAACAAAAAGCAGTTTTGGATACATTATACGTTATCCATTTTGTGGTGATGGCTATTTATTAGCCTCTATATAATATGAACCTTTTAGAACAAAAAAAGTAATAATACTCTACACAGGCAGGAGTTATTCTGCGTCGAATACTTAAAATTAGAAAAAAACATATATGATGAAATATTAACATTTTAGACAAGCAACTTTAGAATTTGTATACCCTGCACCACCGAAGGTTGTTGAGGTATTATGCATTTGTGTTGATGTTTGTAACATGTAGAAAAAATAATTGCTACAACCACATTCTGACTGTCCATGTAAACGTTGTGAACCGTCTATAGGTCGCAATTTTTAAAATATCTCAATGAAAATTGGTACATGTTATTATTTTGACCCTATTTAAATTGGTTACGTCCTGAATATAAACGAAATTTGACACAAGTAAGTCTTGTAATATTCTGCGACGACGTGTCATTCATCATTTTAATGAGGAAAATCTCATATATACGTTGGCATTGTAGTAATAATTGGTCAAATTAAGATTAATATAAGCAAAAAATAGATGTGCAAAAATATACGATGGACAATTTCGTGTAGCTCCCATATAACCCCCTAGAAAAATTGATTTTAAAACGTTTAAATTTAATATAAATCTTAGTGTCACAATAATGTATTACATACATATTAGGAATAAATTATTAAATCAAATTATACGAGGTTCTTTCATAAATTTTTTGCAACTACCATTTTTAACCTACAAAATGATAAAGGGTATTAAATATATCTACTTTGAATTTAAAAAATTAATATACAGCATAAACTGAAGCACAGTGTTTCAAATGAAAAACGAAATGGAAATAAATCTGCAACTTCCAAACGGCTAAAACGATTTCAATGAAGTGATAGTAGAAGTGTAGGCGAGTATAAGCTTTGAGTTTGGACTTTGAAGAACTAATGGGAGTTGGTCCACAGGGTAATAAATGCGTCTACACTTCTTCCATCACATATGAAACGAACTTATTTCCATTTAAAATATAAATTTTATTTGTGAAGTCTCAGTTTCTCCATGTTTAAAATCGATACAAATTGATTTATATATAAATTTTTAAAATTTCTATATTAAAAATAATTTGATCTCAAATTATTGCTATTTATTGTTTTTTATATATTATAAGTTTAAGCATTGATTAAAAAATTCAAGCATTACGATATAAATTATTTATAAAATGTGGGTGATTTATGTTCACATATTTAGATATGTAACTCTATATGTATGTTGTACTCCGTGTACTCCAGCAAATAAAATGTTCTGTTTGAAAAACAAATATATTCAGATATATAATTCACATAATTTAGTTCCCACAGTTTAAAAGTAAAGGGGATGCTGTATGTTTGATTCTGAAATGGGACAGTATTTTGATATTTCCTAGAGGGCCGATTTGCTAAAGTTAAGACAAAATCATTAAGCTTAAAATGTTTATTATGCTGAAATGATCTACAATATGCATAATTTAATTGTTATGCTCATTTAAGTAGGAGGAGTCATAAACTTCGAACCTATAACTTTGCGGTACCAGTACATAAGTAAATCTTAATTTATAAGAAAAATTTATTTGGTACATATTATTATTTTGGCCTGGGGACAAAGCCTATTAAAAGTGGACATGTTCGTTCTAATATTTCAGGTCAGTCCCATACCAATGTTCTTCCTACAATGGGGTTTAAAGCGATTTAATTTGGCATAAGTTGGTGTCTGTGACGTGGACATATAAATATACCCATATAAGGAACTTAAAGAATTGATATAAAATATATATAGATCCATACAGATAAACAGTAATTTGATATCCGATGTGGCATTTTCCGAATTTTCTGATGGTACAAAATAAAGATTTTGGACACAATTGGAAAAAATCTAAATCTTGGGATTTTGTGACACTGTTAAAAGTTTTTAATAACAATAATTTTGTATACAATAATTATTTCTATATAAATTTATTATACAATAATTTATGGAATTATATGATACAATGAAAAAAAGTAAATTTTTGAAACAGTTTCTGTACTGATTATCATTTTGAGTATTTCTGAATAGCAAAGTGGGAGATTTCTTTAAAATTCTCTATGAACTCCAAGTTCTAGCGTTAAAATTCTACTCACACTAAATACTTATGTACGTAGTTTATATCTTAGCTAGAATCATAAACTAGAAATCCAAATTTAGTTATTTTCCATTCATACATAGGACCAGTAAAAAAACAAGGATGAAAAGGTTTAAGCATTAATTTCGGCTTGAACATTTCTAAAACCATAAGACATAAACGTAATTTAAAATTATTAAAAACTTTGGATGATCAGCGACAACACCACTGATATTGACCTGCAACATAAATTAACTCACCTCTTTTCTTACCATGTAAAATTTCATTATGATATCTGCAGCGGTTAGAAGAATTACAAAATTACTTCCGTTTTAAACACACTGTCCCCCATTGCTATGTAAGCACATTCGTCCCACAAAACTGATCTGGGGGTAATTTTCATTTCACATCAGATTCTTTTATTGCAAGACTCTGTGACTTTTTAATTATTTATTTGAGTCATAAAACTAAAATATATGTCAGAGTTTGAAGGGTGGCATGTAAGTCTTAAATCAAAGTTTTTTATTCCTCAAACAATGTTTGCTTTAAAACGACCACCCAATCAGTATAATGGAGCACAAAATAATTTTAATTTAGTTTTTTTTTTTTTTTTTTTATTTTCTTTGTCGACTTAATCATCTTCCCACTTATACAAATTTATTCGTCCCTCATTAAAATTATTACTTAAAATACATTTGTGTAGCATCACTCTCGATTTACATAAATAATTTACAAAAACAACAAAACAACAATTTTGACAGTTTATGTTTATTTGGTTTATTTTATTCGTTTCAATCGTTTTAAAATAATTTTTAAATTTAAATAAAAAAAACACAACAAAACAATTAAAGATTTTACTCAACTCAGATGTTAAATAAACACAAAATACTTAAAAAATAACAACAAAAATAATAAAAACAACAACAAGAACAACAATACAAAAAATTATTCACGTAATTTGAGAATCCTCTTAAATACGAAAAATTGTAACATCGCACAGTGGTCACAAAATGCTTTTTATATCCTACACCACCATAGATGGTTGAGTTATTATGCGTTTGTGCAGATGTAACGAGCAGAAAAAATTGTGCTGCTACCACTTTTAAGTATACCGTTCGACTCATGATCACTTTTTGAGTTCATCTGGCTTTCCATGTTAACCATGTGAAAAAAGAAAAATATCTAGAAACCGGAAATTATTTTAGATTTATTTTGAATAGAGCCACCAAATTTAAAAAACTAAAAAACTTGTCTCTTAACCTATAAGTGATATATGTAAGCGTCTTTTGTATAGAATTATATTATGTATTTAATTTTTGTCTATTAAATCAAAAATAAAGTTTTAACAATTTTTAAAGAAATCGCGACCTACTTTAGAGCTCCACTTCCCGATTCCAGGACCTGGACTAGAAACGTGTTACTGACTTTAAGCCAACACCTTAAGAATGTTCATATAAACTTTCGTAAAAAATTATTCATTAGTTCCAAAGTTACAAAAAAACATTTTTGGACCACTGTGCATCGTTGAATCATATAAAAATAAAAAACACCAGACTACAAGATTTTTTATGTTTAAAAACGTTCATCGTTTGTTGGTTTGTTTATTTATAAATTTATTTATTCATTCATTCCTTTATTTATTTATTCCCCACTTTTACTCAATTTGCTTTATGAAAATTTCTAAAAACAACAACAACAACAAGATTTTAAATAGTAGTGAAGAGGAAGAAATAAATGTAATTTTTTTCACACAGATACATTTTGCTCCGGCACTTTATTTTACAAATGGCCACAAACGGAATGGAAGTGAAAATTCCTTAAGTCATAAAAAATACATTACATAATTAGAATTTTCATATTTTGTTATTTATTGTTATGTGTTTGTTTTATTTTATTTTGTTTTTATGTGAAACTTTAAATTTGTCCACAGTTTTTCCTTCCTTTGGAACCCTACATCAGGCAGGGTGACAGGAATATTGCTTGCGGTGAGAATTGAGTATTTGTGGTATTTCTGTGGGATTTTTTAGGAAAATTATCGAATTACACTTATAAAGTTGTGAAGGAGTTTACACATTTAGTGTAGTACATATGAAAGTGACATTCCATAAAGCTGATAAAATTCAATTCTCATTGGAATTATTATATTATTTACCCACTATTTGATCCTGACTATAACACATATGTCTAAGTACTCACCTTATTATATCCTCTACCATTGCAAGTGGTGAAGAGGGTATACTAACTTTGTCATTCTGTGTGTAACGCTTAGAAGGAATCATCTAAGACCCCATAATAATAATGTATTCTTGCATCACATGAAAATCTGAGTCGATTTAGCTATGTCCGTCTATCTATTGACGGCACGCTTACATCCGCAATAATTGATAGAGCTTAATGAAATTTGACCTGAGGATTAACTATAGTCCTGAGACAACCTTTTAATTAAAGCGAAGAATTTCCGTAAAATTATCAATTTTAAATCGAAAAATTAGAATAAAATTAATTAAAATAAATTAATTAAAATTAAAATAATATCAAAAAACATGTACCTCATTCATTTATGAAGTGAGAAGGAATTATGAAATCATATAAATAATTCTTACAAATTATTACAAAATTTACGTCTTTTTGTGTATGTTATCTTTTATCTTTTAGATATATTCAGTTAGAAATTAATGTTTACCCATTTTAGCCTTCTGAATGGCTAGAAAATACTTATAAATATTGATGGTATAACCATAGAAACTTTGTAAAAAAGAATAGATTTTTTCAGATTCTTAAACTTCATAAAGTATATATTTTTGCATCAAATCAACATTTGAGTCGTATGAAGACAAAACGTCAAATAAGCCGTACCCCTACAAATGTTACATATTAATATAATTAATCTTCTACGACATAAAATCTATCTCACTTTTTATACCCTCTACTATTACAAGTGATGATGTAAATATAGTAACTTTATCATTCTGTGTGTAACGCTAGAAAGAAATCATACAAGACACCATAAACTATATATATATTCTTGCATCATATCAAAATACGAATTTAATGGACTTTGAAAATTTTTTGTTATTGCCATAGTTTCCTATTGAAAATCAGCTATGCCGGTTCACTTGCGAAAATGTTTTTATAGCACAAAAAATCAAAATCGGTTTAATAGTAAAAAGCTATAGACTAAAACTTCCAAAATTTTTAGCTTATAGCTAAAAATTTGTCACGATTATTCAAACTATCTTGAATATATTTGTGTTACTAATTTGGCGAATATTGGTCTACTATATTAAATTGATAATTTAAAGATATCTGGCCATATTTAGCGAATACTCCCGGGAAAGGGTTCTTATATATAAACTCTTAAATTTGAAGCAATTTTATTACAATTTTTTGTATTTTTTGAGTCAACTACTACTCAACTTGTTTTGGAGCCTTTTTATTTTCTAACTAATTTTGGAACGAAGAATTGTTAAGCGGTTTTATAAATGTGTCTAAAAGGGTTTACAATCCAGCCCTGTAAGCATTAATCTGTTAAA
Source organism: Cochliomyia hominivorax (assembly GCA_004302925.2). Taxonomy (NCBI): domain Eukaryota; kingdom Metazoa; phylum Arthropoda; class Insecta; order Diptera; family Calliphoridae; genus Cochliomyia; species Cochliomyia hominivorax. The sequence goes on along the minus strand of PYHX02000158.1, from coordinate 65,748,950 downwards.
ATCTAATCTTAGGAAGGGGAATGGTGCTTTCTTTTCTGTATTAATATCCCTAATTCATAATTAATTTGAGAATTTAATCTTAAGTCAGAACAAAATATCCCCGAATCGAATTAGCGAATACAGAGTAAACTGTAGCTCACAATATAGTCGATCATTTTCAATATGACCATATTATGATAAAATACATTTTGAACATTTAATACCAAAATTAACAAAAATTAAAAAAAAAAAAACATTCCTAATTACAACAAATAAATGTTAACATACAAGAAATACAAAGAAAAACTATCTTAAATTTAGCAAAGTTTCGTTTTGGACATGAATTAATTATACCAAATGAGAAATTCAATTCGAATTGAAAAAAGAATTAAAATACAATTATAACGTAAATAATAAAGAATTAATTCAATAAACTGAAATTTTGTTGTCATTTAAATGTTTATTAAATTACTAAATGTTTGTATGTGATATAATTTTTAATAAAAAAGAAATTTAATATAGAAATTTTTTTTTTGAATGTGAAATTTTATAAAAATGAACAAATAACGACTGTTAATGCATAAATAATGACAAAAATCTATAAACAAGTAAGAAGGAAGCCCGAATGTTAAATACCCTACACCACATTGTTGGTTATAAGTGGTAGCCACCAAAAAAGGATTTGTTTGTGGGTGTTACGTGGGAGCTAGAAGAATTGATGGACCGACCTTCGACCGACCTTAAATCCCCATTCCGAGAGGAGTGGGGATTAAAGGTCACAAGGAGGGGGGAGATAATGGACCAATCATCACCTCGTCCTTGGAACAAATTTCATTCACAAGGCCAGACAGTCGGCCGGCCAGACAGTCGGCCGGCCAGACGGACATCTTTAAATTAACTCAGAAAGTGATCCTAAGTTGAACGGTATAGTTAAGAGTGGTGGTATCGTATTTTTTTTTTGTCCTTGCAATTTTTGCATAAACACATAATAGCCCAACCACCTGTGGTAGTGTAGGGTATAACAACATGACATGTTGACACAGAAATGGGATTTCAAGCTCACAAAACTTTTTAATATAAAACGATTTTGACAAAATTTGACACAAATAAATCTTACAATATCTTAAAACATATAAAATATCTTTTCGCGTGTTAATTGATATTCAGATTAGCCAATTCCAAGCTATGGTGCACGGTTTTAAGCCCAAATCCTGTAATACTCAAAAATTCCTACAAAATTATTAAAGTTATCGGGGTGCAAAAATGTCTACTTTCAAAAATTTAAGAACGCATAAAGCTATGCAATAGCAAGTAAGTTTGTTTGAGACCGACTATATAATACCCTACAGGTATTTGCGCAGAATTGACTTATTGAAAATAAGTTGAATTTGAGAAAACCTCGTTCTTTCAAAATTTAAGTTTTTGAAACTTTTTTCTATTACAAAAGCCTATAAAATACTGTAAAAGAAATCTTTAGATATCAAAGAGTAAAGTTTAAAATTTTTGAAACTTAATTTCCCCTAAAATATAAGAGATAACCTACAAATATGATCAAGTCCAGTGATTCATCCTGTCCTCAGATTTAAAATTTACAACACTTTTGGGCACCGTTTTGTCCTTGTACCACTTAAGGGATTGTTTAGTGACAGAATGCCAAGTCAGACCAACAAAAAGAGGACACATTAGGGAGTCATATGAATGGAAACAGCCTTTTTTCTAAATATTTCTTCATGTAAATTTTCATATTTATAGAGCCAATTGCAACAAATGGTTGGCTTCTTTTGCGGCAACTGCATATTGCTTGTCATATTAAGAATAGGAAGTTGCGAAAAACTTGCCATAAAATACGTTTCGTCACCCATTATACAGCAAGAATATTTTTCTAGAAAATTTTCTAGAAATTTTACTTCAATTTCCGTGATCAGTTTTTGGCCTCTTAATTTTTAGCAGCATTACTGTGAGAAACTGTTTGCACCTTGTATATTTTTAGATCTGCTTTAGCTTAACAAATAGTTCGAGCACTGATCTAACCGGTCTGCTTTCCCAAAGGATGTTTTGGAATCTCCATTCATTCTAAAGTTTTTTATCAACGGGCAGACCCTTGAGTGCCTGTCCATCTTTTTGTAGAAGCATGTTGCATTTTGTAGCAAATATTTAATAAAATCTATTCCGCAACAATATATTCATTAATTTGTCATTAAAATAATAACTGACATGTTTTAGAAATTAGGTAACTTGATCAAAAAAGGATCAAATAATATTTCCGAAGTAATAGAAATGTAAAGAGCGTTTAAGATCCACTGTGAGATTAAGGGATTTATAAGTTCTTTGCGCCTTTTGAACAAAAAACATTAGAAAGAATTAAATTCCTTTTCATAATTTAAAAAATTGCTGACTTACTTAACCCATAATAGAAGGGATCGATCCTATTAAGATCAATGAGAGAAATCAACACGGGCAGTGGTTTGTATATGAATACAAAAGTTTGTTGGAAGCTATAAAATGACCACAGCAATTAAGACATTATATGAGGAATTAATTAAGTTTCAATTAGATATATTCAGTTTATCTATGTTAAAATTTGTAATAAATTAAAAAGATGCCTGGAAAGGCACTGGTGTCCTTTTAAGGGTTAAGATGATTAAATTTTTATTCTTGACCATTTCGTTACGATCGTAAGTATTGATGACATGAAGATCGTAAAATTTCTGCATTTAAATTAATGAAAACGATTTAGATGTTAAAACACGAAATCATAAACAATAAAATAAAAAATTCTATATTCAAATTATCTGGAATCGATAAAAACACCAACACAAACACAATTAACACAAAAAGAAATCAATAAATTGAATTTGAAAAAAAACCGCAGAAACAGTCATTCAAACATTTCGTTATTTTCTGTCATTTTCATGCTAGAAAAAAACATTTAAATGCAACAACTGCACACCAAATGACGACAACTGACTTTAGATGTCGTAAAAAATTTAATTACAAAACATAAAGTCAATATAAAAAATCAAATATCAACAGCAACAACAACAACAAGAGAAGAAATAAAACAATAGTCCCCGGCATTTTAACAATCAATATGAATATTTGCCAAAAAGGACAATAATATCAGAACGAGCATTCACACACACACAAACAACCAACAGAACCCACCAGAACATTCAATCAAACAACTAACCAACCATCCATTCAACCATCAAACCAAACAACCAGTAACGATTTTCATTTCAAATGTGTCAAAGTTGTAAAATCGTACTTAAATTTTAAATGAGAAAAATAATTGCAATAAAATCGTCGACATGTTTATTTATCGGAGATACTTTACGATCAATGGAAATTGTAGAAATTTATGGGCTTGTAAAAAATTTGTTTGCAAATAAAATGTTTATGAACTCATACGAATTCAATGGATTTTAAATCTAAAAAAAAATATTTTGTATTGAAATTGAAATGAATCTGAAGATTGAAGTCCGTTTAACACTGATCAAGTGTTGCTAGAAAGGAAAACATTGAGGTATTAAAAATTATCAAATCATATTGGGTAAACAAGATAATAATTTTGAATTGACAATATAACGTAGGATAGATTATCAGAAGAGAAAGAATGAGACAGAGAAAGAAGTAGAAAGTGGAGTGAAGCGCATAAAAAAGAAGAGAATGAAGAGCCTTCAAGTCCAGCTGCCAACATAACTGATATTCTGAATCCTAGGGAACGGTTTCATCATTCCGTTCCAGTAGGATATCTCCCACGTCTGCAGTACCCAGATCATGTTAAAGATTTCATTAAACTGCAACATAGAAGTGTATCCCCAAGTCTCTAAATTCTGAATATTAAAAGAAAAATAAGGAATTGTTTTCAGAAAAACCCATTTTTGCCAAAAGCCCAGATTATCCAAATACAGCAGCAACTGTGTGGCTCAAAATGGTTCTTGAGATGTTGAGTTAGAATAGCGCCTAAGCCCCATCCAGTTTTGGCCCTAAATTTCTCGTAAGCAAACATCTGTACTTTGTATACTTTAGTGCTAAAGTCACTTAGAGTTTTAAGCTCTATCAACAAACATTATCATAGAAATATCCTTCCAGTAATCCAATTGCAAGAACTATAAAACAGGTGAATCGTAAAACTGACAAGTTAAGAAAATCTTTGGAATGAATATGGTATTGTTAAGATGTCGACCTAAGCATTTATCCCGTGTTTATAAGTTTTTGCAGATACTAAAAGGACTATCAAGTGCATCTCTCTAAAACGAAAAATGTGTACATATAAATAGTTCCACATAATATTTACAACTTTATTGAAGTTTCAATTTTAGTATCCTTCACATTACCACAGAAACCTCCCCCAATTTTCCTTTTTGTCTTTTTAAATGGCCATAAATTTCAGAAATGCATAAATATAGGTCTCACCTCATGTTTAGCGGTTTTCCATGACCAAAACATTTAATCCTAGATGAGAAATTCGAAGAGTTTTCGAATTTGTAATTTGCAAATCAGAAAACATATCCATCACAGGCATCATAATTCAACATAAAAGTTAACTGAAGATAAACACAGTCCATAAAAACTTTCAAAAATAAAGATTAAATGATGCCTCCATTACTGTTTGTTACCATAATAAAAACACACATCGTACTAATCGATGATGATCGGTCCATTATTTCCACTACACCCCATTGTTAGTATCCTGATAATATTTGACATAATGAAGATTTATAGAGATAGAAAATTATGTTGAGATTCTACGAAGATGTTTTATGGAATTGCGATATGTGGTCTACCATGAACAATACATAAAAATTAATTAAACACTTAAATGTTAATTTAATAAAAGTATGGTGTCATGCTCATTAGCATAGAATTAGGCCACTATTTCGACTTATTGTGCGCTCAATCACCCTTTGAAAACAGATACCCACAAAAGTGAGGAATATTTGGGTTGTGAAAGCTGGGCTACTATAAGAAATATTCGTTTTGTTCGTTATCGGTGACACCTATTTGCCTAAGATTTAGCCGTAAAGTGTCCAGTAAGACACCCATTGTTCTCAGTATTATATAAAGACATCAGAATCACATTTATGCTCACATCCGGCAAAAGCCCAGCCTTTTTCCGACCACTCTTTCATGAAACAGACTTTTATAACAATCGAAGTAGTCTGTGAAATCGTATCCTTGGATACTTTTCGTTTGACTGTAGGTAAAGATGTATAGATCTTTTTGTAACAAGTTTACTTAGTTATCTTTAGACCAGATTACACACACATACCGTCGCTAGCAGAACCATGGTCAGGCAGTCAGAGACATATTAAGGCTGCTTTTTCTTCTATGTAGGAAACGAATCCAGTCCTATGTTCTACATTATTCTACATCATTCTTTCCTCTAGATGTTGCCTCATTTTTTAGGTCCCATTAAGTACTACACCGAGATATTTAACTTAACTGTATGTTATAAATTCCATGTTAATAAATTGAGAAATGTCTCACTAGTCAACTTTCATTTTCCGTTTAAACAAGCAAATTTCGGATTTGTCGGAATTCACATTTAATTCCTAAGTACAAATGAATTTGAAGTGATACGAACTTTAGTCTGTTAAATGCTCATTTTGAAATCTTTTGCATTGTCAGTTTATATATGAGTTACAAGTAAATATTCCAAATTTGTTTTTCAGATAAAACATACCCATATAGAATATATGTCTTTAATTTTCCAATAATTCTCAAACTTTATTAACAATTTATCAATAATTTAAACATAATAAAAGTATTTCCAAAGTGTTTAACTAAATTTATGATTATTTATAATTTATGTACATATATCAACAGAAATGGTTAGAAAAATATAATTTGTTTAGATGTGAATTATATAACTGGTGTTATTTAAATTTTCCTAGATTTCTTTTGTTGATTACTTTACCCCGAAGAACTCTGTTTAACGCCACAGGTAACTGTGATAAATGTATCTTTTACTAGCACCATTACTATTTATCAGTTTATTTACATTTACATACACATAATCTCATATACATATCTTTTCATAATTTCCAAGATAAATATTTTAGATACAAGAGAAAAAAGGAAAAAAACGGAATAATGATCATTTATTATTTACTGATCACTCGTTAGTTTAGTCTATTAATGAATGAATGATTGGTTGCATGCTGAACAATGTTTGAGTCTATAGCCACAGGTTGTCTGCAACATTTTTTTTCGGAATTTTTGTAAATACCTGGAGCTGACAATAAATCAAATATTTATTTTAAATACTTTTCATATTCCTATTCGTCGCACATTGGAAGAGACATAGAGAGAGAGAGACAGAAGAAAAAACTTAAGACAACATATGAGTTAACATTTTTAAGACGCCAGTTTATTTAAGAATTCGTGGATATCTGTTGCCAGACTTGAAATTCCAAAACTAATTAATGAACTTGCAACTGTTTTGAAAATTGTACAAGTTAAATAGAAATAATTGTAATTAAGTATTAGAAATATCAGTTTAAGAATTTGAAATAATCTTTTAACATTGATCTTGTTAAGAATGATCAAGAATCCATAACTTTTTAACAATTATTGCGATCATTAATTAAAAAAGTCATTAAAAAAACAATTAAAAAAATTATCAATTTCTTAAAATTCAACAGATGAGATAAAAATGTTCGATCATTTTAAAAAATGATATATTCAGAAATTCAGAAAAGAAAAACAAATAAATATTTGTCATTCTATAAGTCAGGGCTGGTAATTTTATTCAATTAAGAATTGTGAGTGGCAGTAAAAAAATGCTTGCAAAATATTCTGATATTTTAAAAGATCATCAGTATTACCATTACCTCTGATATAAATGTCGCTCTAGAAGCAAGATATTATAGTCGAAACCATGACGATTTTATCAAAATGCACAGTTCACTGTGGGTAGAATCGAATTATTATTTAAAATAAATCTGTAACCTTTTATCGGCACAAGAATGTAGCAAAATAACCTTTTGTGTTTAGGGGCTCTATTGGGTTCTCGTAAGGTACCATGGACTTTAAATTTTTTAAGCGCGTTCCAAATTGTCTTTTCTCATTCAAGTTTAAAAATATTTTTTAAAAAAACATATCATTAAAAATCAATTTGAAAATCACGATCTTCTTGTCGAGAAAATGTTCCATTTTCATCTAAAAAATAATTCGATATAGGAAATTTATTTTTTTTTCGAAAGTTTTTCTAATATAGAAAATTTAATTTTGAAATTCGTATTCAAAAACCGTATTAATTTTGACCCCTTTTTATAAAAATTTAGACCTTGGAACATATATGTTCCAAAATCCAATAGTCTGAACTTTGAAATAAAATACATTTTATTTTCAACACCTAATTTAACGAGAGATCACCATTTCATTAAAATATGGAAAAATCCCAAAATTTGGAATTTGGTCTATGGAGTTTCAGATTTATTTAAGGATTGAGCAGGAATGGGGAACACTTTCGGGCAAATATTAAAAAACTAACAGATAGCTGCGATACCCATTTTGAGGTTCCATAACTCAGTATCTCTTATTATTATTTAATATTCTTTAAAAGTTCAAATAGCTTTTCAAAAGCTTTTCGATGAAACTGAGCAGTACCTAAGGAAACTCTCAAAGAAAATTGAAAGGTATTAAATCCAAAACAATTGCTATAGAAGAACAATTTGAGATATGAACTGTTCACTATAACAAAAGGAAATCTTTTTACAACATTAGTGGGAGTCACTTAAAGATGGCTCATGTATCTTTTCTTTTATTTATTCATCATAGAGGATAAGTATTACAAGGTCTATTGCTTTTCTTCCGGACTTGGCGAAATTCCTTCTGAAGGTCAACATCATTGAGATTTGAAAAAATTGCTGATTGATGAAATATATCGCACAAGAGATATCCCATTGTCTCCAATTACTCAGTTTTGCGTTATAAGTGACGTTATATATTTGTCATATGCAAGCTAACATGTGATTATTATCTCTTCAAAAATTCAGTCAGTTCCGATATGGTTCAAATTTTATATAGAAATAAAATTATTATTAATTAAGAAATAAAATTATTTATTTAATAATTTCAATTTGAAAGTTCAAAAAATTAATTATGTTTTTATTTATTTTCATCAAAAGTAAAAGTTTTCTTGAAAACATATATTACGGGACTATTTCCCATTAGTCTAGAATCCAGACCATCTCAAATTAGACCGTTTTTAATTGAACCTATACGTTCTATAATCCCAAAAACTGAATTTTGGAGGGAAAAAATACCATTTTCGGATTTTTCTTCACGTTTTTAAGTCAAATTCAAATAAATAAAGTTTGCATATTAGTACACACAGAAAAAAGGTGAAGAAAAATCAACATTGAATATAGTTGATTTGAGATTAAATAAATGTTTTTAGCCTCTACCACCACAAGTTGTAAAGAGGGTATATTAACTTTGTTATTCCGTGTGTAACATTAAAAAGAAGTAATCTCAGAACCCATAATATACATATATTCTTGCATTAAATCAAAATCTGATTCGATTTCGCTATGTTCGTCTATCTGTCCGTCTGTTATTAGCTCACATCTACAAAAATTAACAGAGCTCAATGGAAATTGATGTAAGAATTCATTATAGTCCTGAGAAATTTTCTATCTAAACCAGCAAAATCGATTCTGTATATTAAAAGGTATAAACCGATATCTGATGTAACCTCTAAGTTCAAGTCTTTCAAATTAGAAGAAAATTTTGACGTAAATTAAGTTATGTGAACTTCATAACTATTAAATAATCAAAATCGGTTCAGTAGAAAAGAATTTATAGCCAAAAATTTTATAACTTATTAAATGTTTCTGTTTTATATTTAAGAAAGCGTTTAAGAATGTATACGTTTGTGAGCATGTGTGTATATCTAAATCTACGATAATTAACTTTAATACGTTAATAAGTTCACATGAATTTGTGGTGGAGGGTATTGAAGAAATTGTATTTACTGTGAAATAATATTAAATTATCACTTTATTTGAAAATCATAACTGAAAAGTTAAATTATTTCTATTGATTAATTTTTTCTGCGTGTAGACATCATTTAAAATTATATACAAAAGGATCCAAGTCAATGTTATATCGCCACCCTTCTCTGCTATTCTTATGTTAAATTTCATGCAAATCTATACAGTCGATCAAAAGTTACAGATTTATTAAAAAAATGATCGATTCTGCTCCACTGTGCAGTCGTTAACAATTTTTAATTGTTAATCCTTGTGTGTCTCTTAATGTTATTCCTTCATGCAAGAAAATTATCTGCAATTTCTGGTGGAATGCATTTCAATGAATACAGAATACTAATTTTTATCCACTAATTTCTGATTTACATTTTCTTTATTTTGAAGATTGTTGACTATTTTAACCATCAACCAGAACTTTTGAAACATTTTTCCTTTGCTTTTGATATTAAAACGATACCAATTAACTGAAATTTAGATACAATCGAAGAAGTTTCTCTTTTACAACAACTTAATTACCCCTTAAACAATTTGTAATCATTCACCTATAAATTTAATCTTTTATTAAAGAACATTTACAAGCAAAAATGATTCCTTGCGTATCCCACAAATTAGCTTTTCCTTTTAATGAAACTTTTGCAAAAAATAACAAACAAAAAACACATTCACTCTTATGCCACCCCGACCCATTTCAGAAATTCACACTAAAACTACTACAACATGTTCTTATTGTGATTATTTTCCGCTCTAATTCTCACAACTTTGTTTTTGTTTTATTTTATTTTCAGTACTCGCATATTCGTTGTGTTTAATCTCAATTGTGGCAGGAATCAGTCAAAAGGGATACAAAATTCAACATACAACCAACCAACCATCCAGTTATCCAACCAACTAACAATCTCTTCTTTAACGTACAATTCTCTGTATATGCGAAACTTTAAGCCACAATTATTTTATTTCTTCCTGTAGTGTGTTTTTCGAAATGACTAATTAAAGTGTATGCGTGTGAGTATTTCTCAGTGTATTTGTGTGTACGTGGGCGTGGTGAGAAAAGGTGTAATGAATATAATGAATGTTTAGATGTAGATGTATGTATTTCAGTTAAACACATACTAAGTTGATATTGTACTTAGTAATGAGTTGTATTTAGAGCATCAAATGCAAATGATTTAAAGGGCAAATTTTAAGATGTTAAAACATCTTCTTAATATATGTATTAAGATTGGCACAATTATAATTAACATTTACATTCATACATTGACATATACATATGTAAAATGTAATACCACATTTGTGCAATTGCATTATATCTGTGGCTTTTTGTTAAATATTTTGTATTATTTTAAAATTAGGACACGAACACGAACAGCAAAAGCTACATGATTAACTAAAATACCTTTCATTAAATATGCTAGAAATTCTTCGGAAACTTTGAAGTTAATTAAGAAAAATATTACTTCATGGATTTAATAAATATCAGGACAAGATATATTCAAGTTAAGATATCATTAAGATATTTCGAAGGCACAGTGGTCAAGAATTCATTTTATGGAAATAATTCTGTTATAGTATTCAAAACTGAAACCGGAAATCCGTTTTTCATTGAAAATCCCGGTTTCGAATAATTTAAATTTTCGAACTTTTAGACATGACTCTTTTTGCGCAGTTGATTGACTGGTTTTTAATGAAATTTACTTTTAAACTTTTCCCTTTTACATGCAGCTTCATTTTTTTATATTCCTTCAGACTGAGTAAATATTTAAAATTTTTCATTCCATGTGTTACACAAGCAAAGTATTGTATGCAATTTAAGACATCATATTCTGAATCGATTTTGCTATGTCCTATGTCTGTTTTAGACATAATAACGTCAATAAAAATAATTTAGTAAGATTCTGGAAGTTTTTTTGTTCAGCAACATATATTTTTTAGGTAAAGAGATGCAGATATATAATTTAGTCATATTCAGAAATTAAATAAATTAAAGTTCCTATAAATCAAAAAAAGAAATGGATTAAAATAAAACTATGGTACCTCGACACATTATTTTATATACGATACCGAAAAACATTTACAAAAAAACTTTTATATCCCACCCATTTAGGGCATTATACAGTGAAAGGATTATCTGATGAAGTTTGTTACAAATGGTTACTTTGATAAGGAACCATTACTTTTACTTCATTTCATATAAATGACATTAACGATATATGTTTTTTTTTTTTTTGGTTAAACTCTATATTTATATTAAATAATAATTGTTTTCTATAAACTTATAATAATCAAACAAAATCGGTTTTTTAACAAAAAACCGTATTCGCAACCGGTAAAAATCCTCTTTTGCGAATAACTCGAAAACCGGTTGTGTGAAAATGTCGGTTTTTTGAATACTCTATCTGTTATTTTGGAACTTTTTAATATTTTTTTACAAAATTTCACATAGAAATTGTTGAAGTGTTTTACATAACATGTTTATAGTAGGTTTTGTGTAGGGGAAGTTGATATCAAAGTTGAGTGGAAGTTGATAACCACGATGTAAAAGTAACTTCGAAAAATCTTAGTTTTGAAGATGTTGATTCCATGATATTTTATTGAAAGTAGAAATAAGACTTATGCATATTTAGTGTAATAAAAACAGAGTTTAAAAAGAATTAGACAATTTTGAATTAACGTTAGATATAATTATGTATTAAACTTAAGAACATAAAATTGGAACCTATAAACCCCAGACGTCCCTTAACTGATTCTTTACCCAAGGATTGATATATAAAAAATGCAATATTATATTTCGACTGGAATTGAATTGTCATTAGCCTGATTTATTCAAATGTTTACAGAATGATCCCAATATATCAGAAAGCAATATAGTCAAAAAAAAAAATCGGTAGCATCTTTAGGGCAAAACAAATATTATTAGTCAAATTTTTAAAAACTCTTACAGCGACAGCTTTCGAATTTAGTCCCAATCACTTTCTCTAAGAACTGTTCAACTGGAGAAAATTTAGGAAAGATAGGATCAGAAGAGAGGTATTCTCTATACAAAACCAAAAAAATAAAATTTTATTTGAATTAAGGAACCATTTTAAACAAATTTTTTATAATTTATTTTTTATTTATAACCAACAATGCTGTGGGGGTATTAAATAGTCGAGTTTGACCTGCTTCAACATTTTACTTCTTTTGTAAAACTCTACTGTTAATTGCATTACATCACTTTCATAAGATCTTTCATTATAGCATTATCTTTAAACAACTGAAATTTTCATATTCATCTTTAAATTGTTACACTTAATATAGATTATAACTTAATGGATTAAATACAATTATTTATTACAATTATGCATACTAATGACCACTCACACATTTATAATTTAAATACTAATATAACTACAAATACATATAGTATTTTGAAAATTATATACTAAAAGTTATAACAATCTTTACCTTCCATAATCAATAGATTAAAATCATTTATTTTCAATACGAATGGAAAATTCTAGCAGGCGCTATAAATATCGTTGTGGCATCAATCAAATGAAGCATTAATACAAAAAAAAGCTACTCAAAACCGACCTTGTTCTATTCCTCGTTAATGATTTCATTATGCAAAGCCAATATTAAGTACCATTTTGATCTACTCTACTTGTGCATTAGTTTTCATAATTATGGTTATTATTAGTGTATTCGATGGTGGTGTGTTGTTGTTAATATTTATATAGAGTTATAGTTCTTTTCAGTGTATTTAATAATTATTTTTAAGCATTTTAATGGTAAATGCTAATTATTGGAAAATCATTAAAATGAAGTACAAAACAAATAAAAATGTAGTAGTTGGTCAAGCCCGACTATGTAATACCCTACACCTTTGCTTTCCTTATTTATGCTTATGTGTGCAATAAATTATTATGATACTACAATTTATGTCAAATGTATGAGGGTTATATGAGATTTAAAAAAATTATAACCGACCCTCGTATAATTTTGTACGGTGGTTTTGGCTTATATTTATCTTAATTTGACTAAATAATTTTACAATATCCACATATATGTGCAATTTATGAATTTAAAGTGATATTAGGAAGGGTGGTTGTATGGGACCAAACCTCGTATAATTCGACACATCGTTTTTTAATATTAAATAACATATTTTCGCAAAATTTGGATAAAAGTATTTTAAATTAACAATTTTATGGACTAAGGCCCCATTCCGGGGTGACAAATGTATGGGGCCTCTATAAAATAATGGACCGATCATAATCAGCCAAAATAAAAGTACGTTCCAAATTTCATTGAAATATCTTCCAAATTGCGAACTTTACGAACAAATTTTACATGGACGACAGACGGACCTACTTAAATCGACTCAGGAAGGGATTCCCAGTCGAACGTTATACTTAAAAGTAGTAGTAGAACTATTCTTCTTCCCGTTACAAACATCTGCACAAAGGCATATTAACCCCACCACCAATGATGGTGTAGGGTTCAAAACTAAAATAGTTTTCACAATTAACGAACGGAAAACAATATAAAACTTCTTCCGCGAAATATATTCCGCTTGAATAAATTTAACCCTTAACTTTGTGTTTGCTTATAATGAAAATATGCACAGCTATTATAATTATTGACCTATTGACCCCTTATAATTAAACTTTTGATAATTATTTAAGTGCTTCTTTTTTGCTCACAAATTTTTACTCAATATTTTAATGCAAAACTTGTTAAGTGTTGGAAGAGTAAAAAAAGAAGGAAGAGGTTCGCGTACCTTGAACTTTTTCTTTATGGTTCAAAATTTTAATTTGTTTTTATTGCCCCAAAAACAACAAAACAATCATGATAATAAAGATTCGATTATTTGTTAGTCTTTGTTCTTGTAATATTGACATTTTTAAGGCGGCAACAAAATGTCTCATAAACTTCTTTGCTAAAATGCCAAAAGAAGTTGAAGCGAAAAGTTTCACGGGTCTTGCTAAATATTTTGGGTACAAGATACGGCAGAGTCAGATGTGCTGCTACGTAATAAACACACAAAGTGTTGGTTATCGTGGTTGGTGATATATTAATAATGTTTTAATTTCGGGGGGTGGTATTAAAAGGATTTTTTAACTTAATGTGGAACCGTAAAACATGTATGTTCCATGCGAAATAACTTGTTACACTTTAACTGCTGAATCTGAGTTTTGGAACTTTCATTTATGCCAACTTTTTTTTTTTTTTAAGTTATAATCTCCTCTCTCAGCTAACATAGTTGGTAATTAAGGTAAATAATGAGTCTACCAATTTCTGATATCTGGAAACAACAATGATAATAACCACTTTATCAGTTTATCAAATGAACCAATGGTCCTCGGTACATGACCCTGTGATTACCAACAATTCCCTATATCTAAGCTCTATTAATTATACCATTAATATTTTGTTTCCGACCATTGTTTGGTGATCAGATTTCCAGGTAACGTACAACATTTCATTTGCGAAATAGTTTATTCGAAAGCGTGCTGTAATATCTGTTTCACTGCCGGTGAAAATAAACGAATCCATATGTATAAAACTTCTTGGAACTGCGTTAAATAAATATTAGTTTTCTTCTGTATATACTCAGCCTCTTCCTGCCCTTATACATTATTGTAGCAAAGGGTTGCCATGAGTATCTTTAATAAGATTCTGTTAGAGCATTCCAATCCACTAGTTGGGATAGTAATAAAAGTGAGTTTGGCAAGGATTATAAGGATATCATTATTTTCTTCGACTACAAATAATTTTATTCTGTAAATTGCGATTAAGGATTGGAGATTGGAAATTGATTTTCAATGTTTAAAAAATTATTAGTTTGTGATCGATTTTACAATTCCTACTAAATATTGAGGTCTTACCTGTCTATTAACAGTTTTTTTGAATTATCGATATTTCTGAATTAAAATAAGTAAAAAAATATTAAATATTTACTTTTCCAAAGTTGATTAGGTCCCCTCCCAGTAAAAAATGTAAAGTACTTGTAAGAAAACCAAAGACACAACTATCGAGTTGAAATATATTTAAGAAGTTTGTTGAGCTCCTGTTTTTCAAAGAGCACGACATATTTAGGTATTATCCTAGACCAAAAATTATCATGGAAACTGAACGCACATTATAGAGTTAATAAGGCTACGATAGCTACTATACATGGCGTTAAAGGTATGTCAAATGGATGTACAAAGTTATGTAGTATATAAACTCTATAAGGTACAAATGTCAGTTTGTTTAGGAATCACTGGCGCACTTCGTATGATCTAAATGCCATACTACATCTTAAAGCCATGGATCTGTATATAATATTGAAGAAGTTCAGTGGGACTCAGACCTGCGAGAAATAACCAGACAACCTTTATATGTCCTCCAATTTTTAACACCCTTTATGAACTTTGATATATTTCTTAAAATTCAAATACCCTCCAGAATTGAGTGGAATTGGAACAACTAATATATTTACTGATGGTTCCAAAATAAGCTATGGTGTAGAATCTGGTGCCTTTTCGGAAATCGAAAACCACAGGGCATGCATGTGGCAAATATTTGGATGACTGGAATATTTGCGGAAGTATCGGAATATTTTTCGATAGTCAGGCGGCATTGGTCTCGGACATCTACATTTTTTCGATGCATTTGGTACGATGAGCTAGTCAGAAAAGTTCTGCATATAATATATTCAAAACGGTGTCAGTTGCAATTTCGCTTAATCATATTAGGAGCACTGTTTTTAAATACTTTCTAAAAACTGGCCGAAAATATATTAGATCTAGGTACATGCAGAAGGTCCATGTAACTATTTTTCTTCGTAAAGTATAAGAAGTCGAAATAAAAGAACTACTAAGATATCTCATAGCGATAAAATATATCTAAAACTTTGAAATAGTGATAGACGAAAACTATGTACCTCTCTAAAGTTAAGGTAACAATAGCGTCATTCAGACATTTTTTCAAAGTTCTTGAGCAATGAACTACCATAGAAACCTAATCTAACCTTAGCTACTGCTCTCTTTATTACTTATTCCATTTTCTATTAGAAAAAAATTTGTTTAAATAAATTTCAAAACTCACCTCACTCCAAATTGTGTCCCCCTTTTATTACATCATTTATTGTAGATACTTTTAAGATTACATTCTCTCCACAAGAACAGAAAGTAGTAACAACAAAAGGAAGAAAAAACCTTTATAATAATCACATTACGCCTGCAGTGTTGATTGCGGTAAATGCTCTATTGAGAAGTTTTCTTAGTGAAACTCATAAATACTCCAACTACACTCTGACATACAAACGTATACGTCTATATATACAAACGTACGTACAAACATTCATATTCAATCGTTGTCTTATTATTTGTGTGCTTTTGTAATTTAGTCATCTTGATAAGCGATAAAAATGAGCAACATTGAAATAACCAGCAGGCATTCCAGCAAGAACAAGACTGAATATTCCCGCAACAAATAAAATACAAAATAAAACAAAAAACTTTAAGATATTTAAAGGTAAAACAGGTAACCTGACACTGTTTGTTATCGCCACTGCTACGGTGATTGTAAATATTTGAATTGGTGGCAAAATTCGCTTAGTAAAATCGTATTCACTTAACTGAAATCAGCAATGTATTTATTATCATTTTCCGTTTTCTCTATCCTGAAAATAGATATTTTAAAGAATTATATTTAACCTTTAGCTAACGATATTTCCTTCATTATGATGTTAAAGAAAATGAGTTGTTCTTGTGTTGTGATCATTGAAATCATGACGACCAAATATTCATGTACATATTTAAACTCATTTACGAGGGGTTTCTTGGTTTTGAATGCAATATAAATTAGTTTGGGTGCCACCACCAACGCCATCGCCTTGTATGTGGTTATAACCATGAATACTATTGCATTTTATAATGGCGATTGTGGCGGCAGAGGTATCTCAAACGATAAACAGTGGTATTGAATCGAAAATATTTAAGTGTCTTTTGATAAACAAAAAATTTAACCATAATTTGTGTGATTTTATAAAAACCTGTCTGATTCCCAAATCACAAACTGTTTCCTTAACCAAAGAGAACCTGTTAAATTTAGAACATAAGAATCTATATGTTTTGTGTTGGTGGCCTACTGGTCCCGAATAACAAATAATAAATTCTATTTAAATGAGACTACACGTGGAGAGTTCCAAAATGTAGAGGAAGGTTAGGCCATGTTTGCTGCCACAAATAAGAAATTAAAGGATTTGACTGTTATCTGAAAAAACGTAAATGGTGAAAAAGAAAATGTAGATAAAAGGCAACGAAGCATTTAGTAGAAGAGGTTAAAGGAAAATGACAAAGAAGTAGTGGTAGGTTCATGTCTGAGGCGAAGTAGAAGAGAAAGTGAAAGAGTGCTGTATCTGAAGAGTCTAGGGAATAGACCCGTCATGAAACCATCGTCAGTTTAATCATCAGTTGCCTCTTTGGTCAGAGATTGTAATCAGCTGCAGCTTAAGAAACGAGGCATGGCATTATTAGAAAAAATGAGGTGTCGTTTCCTCTTCTCCTCCTCATTTTAAAAGCTTCTGAAAAAATCGTTTGCAAAAAGGCCTGTTCTCTCTGCATATATTTCAAATCGAATGAAGGGGAAAGTAATATTGCTAATAAATTCAGAGAGTTTCTAAATAACCCTAAATGATCAGGATGTCAAAGGAACCCTAAGTATTTTAAAAATACGACAGGTTATTTTGAATCTTACGTTACCAATATTGAGCAAAAACAGATGAAAATTTTTTAAATAGTATGATGACCATGCCGGTGATATGGAATTCAGGTATGTTAAAGACACTGAAACGATCCTACATTTTGTATGCTACTGCTCAGCATTCGTAATTCAGAAATATTGAATTTTCATGATGGACACGTTATTAAACTTTATTTACATTAAAGGCCCGAATTGGTAGAAATTTAGTAAGATTTTTTTGCTATACTTCGCAAAAGCAAATATTCCTATTATCATATGAACAAATGGACATGATGTGCCCAAACGAATATCAGTAAATTCGAACGATTACCTTTTTTGTATATAATGCCCTAATCCGCTATCCACGTTAATGTTCGTAAGCAAAGCTGTTTTTCAAGAGACTTAAAACGCCCTCAACCCTGAAGGAATATACCTCCAGCATTCTATGCAAATGATTTATTTTACGTTAGAGATGATGCCGTGATTTATTTCAGTAAAGACTTTTAAACCATATCGATGTCGGTTCTCGGAACCCATATTATTTCAATATTAAAGTTTTTGTGACTTTGTCACTCTGTTGGAGATTCTTCTGGCGTCGCTATTCAATCGAAATGCCACCGTAAAATGTCCACATCATCATTTTTTCAAAATTTTAAATATGCATCGTTTACCTCTCATTTAGGTTGCCCCATAACATTCTTGTATTTATACTAATTTTACTTCACTAACGTAGAAGTCATTTATATTATCCTTGCAATCCATGATGGACTGAGAAATCATATCCTTGGATTCCAAATGTGTAAACTTTCAATTCAGTCCCACTGTGCAATAACCATGACATTGTTTACTATTCAAAGTGTAAACAATAATGAGTGTAGCCGGATAACGAGTTGAGTTGTTTTAAAAGAGCGTATCGGTAAGGTATCGTTTGCGGAAAACAAACACAATAAATAAATAAATTTATAGTCATACAGATTGTAAGGCTGGAATGTAGCGAAAATGGCCATTCTTCGACCATATTCATTATTCACTCTTTGTACTCCTTGTACGTTGTATTTGTGGTTGTGAATGTTGACATTGTTTGTGTTACCATTTTGTCTCTGTTTGCTTCTTAAAAAGGCACAATCAGTTGTAGTCGTTCGCTTGGTTGGTTGGTCATATTTAAGGAAGATCCTAGACTCTATAAAGTGCTTATAAGATGTTCGTTATTGTCGTTGCCTTAACATGTATACAAACATTTTTGTTGGTCATAATAATAATAATAATAATATTGTAATAGTATAAACGCAATAATGCTCGTAGTAAGATATTAAAAGTGTTTATTATAATGTTTTCATATTTTATTGATAACAACAATGACAACAACAACATCAGCAGAGAATAAGAATTTACATCCTCAGACACAATTTGGTGTGTCTTATCTAGTTTACGAATTCAAAAAAAGAGAGGGGCTCATTGTATTTTAATTATGGTAACAAAATGTACAAGGAAATAATATAAACATCATTTTAATGTACAAATAAATATTATATTGTCGCATTTTCATAATGACCAATAAATCTTTATTGTTCATTTTGCGGTTGAAAACATAAAATAATTTTTCAAAATGTAACTGCAGCCATTTTCTATTTAAATACTTTTTGTATCGTGTTTTTAAATTTAATAATTTCTTAAATGAAAATTAAATTAGATATGAGATGTGTCTTTGATGCTGAGAAAATCTAATAGTGAATTCAGCACAGATTGAGGAGAGAAAAGTTACTTAAAGGTATATATTATTTCGAATTAGAAATTATGGTTGTGTTTCCGTTAAGTAGCCTTCGTAAGTATATGGGATCTTGGAACTGAGATAAAGAAATGTTGCTTCGTTTAAATATGACTTCTAAATTTTCTACATATGATTAGCTTTACTCTGTTACATTCCAGTACCGAAAGCACATGATTTGTTTACTTGCTAATTGGCAACGAATCATTTGTATACGATAAAATGTTAAAAACTTCAACTCTGTTTTGATAACATTGGTAACTCTAATTTTAATAAGTTTTCTTTGCCCATTAGTCTCTTTTTCGATTATGCGTTAAATGGATAGCCTTTAAATAAACATCCCGGTACTTTTTTATGCGGACGATCTCTGAATAGATTTGATAATATATTAGAAAAGGTGTGGTAATTTTCATTCGGGAAAGGACCATTTTTGCTCCATAAGCGGAATTAAAGCTTCAATAGAAGTATCAAATCGAAGGAGTATAAATTCCCACTGTTAACCAACTGAAATTTGAAAGCCTGTTTACATCCTCAGAACATGCAATACAGTTACGTACACTTTGCAAGTGAAATAACGTCTTCAAATAATATTCGCATACTTTGGGATGGACAAAGAAACCTTATAAGCTACAAATCAATGAAAAATTATGCTGCTCCAGTGTGGAATACTTCTCTAAATTATATGCAGTAAAAATATTCAATTTTCTCACTTCATTATCTACAGGAGGAAAGAAAGAATAATCATAACATCTTAAATATTTGTAAAATCATTTAAATCGAAATCCTATTCGTAGTTGACAGCTTTTTAAGTTATAGTATGATGTCGTACTTGAAGGCCAACAAGTACCCCCATTGCAGAGAATGAACTATCTAAAGTAATTTCTTGCAACAACTGTTTTGATCGGAATGAAGCTCAAAGCCTACTAGTCTCACATTATCGCCGTCTCAAAACTTTTTGTCCTCTACGTAGGCCAAGGGACGCATGAAAATTTAGTTTCAGATTTCTATCGAAATATGAAAAAAGAGATTTGCATCAATGAAAGAGTTTGGTCAATTTTCAAGTTTAAAATAACGAAACGAACGAACAAATCTAAATTGAATCCGATTTGCATATAGCTTTAAGCATTAATTAATAAAATATACTTCATAACCTAAATCGTTTTAGTAAAAGTCCCTTAACCGACAAATAAAATCTCAATGAACGATTTAATCGTATTTTGGTTTACCTACACTTTTCATCTAATAACTCAAACGTGACTTCTGTTGGTGAGACAATTTAGTTTTGGCCGATTGAATAGAATTATTCCCATTAGGTGATTCGAAAAGTATTTAAAACTCTGAATTGTTTTCTAAAATCTAAATGTTTTAATTAAGACACAGAATTTCTATCACATTTTTAGAAATGTGAATAAATTTCTCATGAACAAAGAACAAAAATCGTGACCTTGACAAAAAGAAATAAATATTCATATTTAAAATCCTTAGAAAGACAAATGCAAAAAAAAAAAACACAATACTACTTACAGCATAATCTATGTATCTTTGTATTTTGCAGAACGAATTGTACTTCATTCATCTCATTCACGTGAATTTCAATGCAGCAACATTTCAATTTTGTAGTGAAAAATTCTTTGGAATTATTTTTCATTTTCATTGTTCCAGACTCAAATTCATGAAAATGAAAAGAACTGACAGACATCAATGGCAACAACAGCAGCAGTAACAACAACAATAACAATAATAACAGCAACCATTGTTACACACGTTTCCATTATTGGCCACCAGTGTTGATGTTTCAATTATGTTTTTGTTACACAAATCGAATGTTTATTTCACATTTCACTCATTCTGCCAAAGACTGCCAAATTACGTGACAAGGTGTAAAATCTACGGGTTTATATAAATAAACTCACACTATTGTAACGATATGAACAATAGGAATTAGGACATTGTGTATGACAGACCGAATTGCCAATTTAAAATTGAAATAATATTTTCCTTTATTTTATTTAACTTTAAGATGCGATTTAATTTAAAAGGAATTAAGTAAAAACTATAAAAAGGAGCATAAAGCATGAAATGTATTATATTTGTGTGTGTGTGAATGAATGTTTCAATTTATTCCTTAAATCGTTTTATTGTTTTGATTTATAATGGAATTTTTAAATCTCTTTATGGAATAGTGTACCGTAATACGGTTAAATCAACAAGAGAACAGTAGACGAACATAACTGATTATATAGCATCCTAGACCTTATTGAAAGCTTTATACAGGAGCAATGTTATATAATAGTAAAGCTCGTAATGAAATTCAATATACAACTTAAAATAACTCAAAATTTATTTGTGCTTAATGTCATAAAATGCGTTTATATTTGAACGATAAATAAACTCAAATCCCTATTTCAGAGGAATAATTATCTGGAGACCAGATGAAATAACGTACCCACAAAATTCAATTGGCATCATCATCATCTCACACAGACGAAAATCAATGTAAAATTAATTAAAATGGAAATAATTTAACATTTTCAGTTATGACTTGCTTCATAAATAAAAAAATGTTAATTTAACATTATTTATTAAAAAGTAATTTTCAAAAATTGATCGTTGCAATTTAATTTTATATATTAATATTGAAACGTAAAACGTTAAATTTAAACTTAATGAAAAGATAAATTATTCAATCTCAAATCAACTATGTTAAACGTTGATTTTGCTTCATGCTTTTCCTTCTGTATCTATTCTAAATACAAGAAATTTAACGAAAATTATCACATAAAAAGAGCTTTAACAATATGTTATGGTAGATTGCAAAATTTGTCGATAGGGCGCAGGGGAATTATATCCCCTTAACAAATAAAACTTTTCAAATCGAATATCTTTGAAATCTTGAAATTTGGGACATGCTATATAAAGCTATGCCGAATTTTCCACTGCACTACACGCATATATGTATGAAGTTTCAATAACATTAAAAAACAATCATACACTCTAGACAGTTCATACACATACACACTGGTGACAACAAATTGTTTTATATATAAAGCAAAATTGCATCTATTTATCTGATTTGAATGATACTTGGAATAGTAACGAGATGAAATTAGCCATAAATTAAAATTCAATTTTGTTTAATCCGATAACTAGTTTTGAAAAATTAACAAAAGTATTTTTTACTGAAATCGAGGAAGCCTCAAAGAAAAGACTATATCTTCTTTGTTACTGGTTTTAAGAATGTTTCCAACAGAAAGTCAGACGGACGGACAAACAGGCAGGCGAACATGGGTAAATCGTCTCAGATGATGATATGATGCACGAATACTTACATTTTACAAGGGCTTAGATGATTCCTTTTGACGTTATATAAGAAATGACAAAGCTAATATATTTCCTATCACTATTTGCGAGTGTGCAGGGTTTTACATTGATTTTTTTTATTCAAAAATATTATGTAAATTTCTGATGCTCTTTTCTGAAGTAAAAAGTAAAAAAGTGAAAACGTCCTGGACCGATCGAAATTATTGTTAGTTAAATTGATTAATGCTATATGGCGGGTGATCCGTTAGTTAAAAACATTAATTCGAAATATCTGTTTTCGTTGTATCTGTTTTATCGTATTGTTTATTCTGTTTCTTCTATTGGATCAATTGACATCCGGCATTTGGCATTTTCCATAACCAGTAAAAATATAATATAAGATAACTTTTTTGGTAGTTTTTAAGGATCATTTCCGATATATTCAAATGTGTTGATTGGAGAAGTTAAGATTTGTTCGAGTACATAAGGAGGATTAAGATCAATTTCCTGGCCAAGAATTAGTGGGTAACCCAAAATGCTATTAAAGAATTTAACAAAAATATTGTGGGTAAGTCCTTCTTGCAAGCTCGGATTTTGTCTACATGGATTCCCGTTAAGATCTAAATAACGTATTATGCGTTGTGACGACGAATGGTGATTCTTCGTAAAATAAAAATAAATCGTTTTACGAGCAGTCCAAATATCGGAACTTCCTATCCAATGTAAACATACAATGCTTTATTGCAAGTTAAAGCCAAGATGAAATTATCTTAGGCCCTATAAAGTATATATTTTATCGCATGAAATCAATAT
This sequence comes from Cochliomyia hominivorax, assembly GCA_004302925.2. Taxonomy (NCBI): domain Eukaryota; kingdom Metazoa; phylum Arthropoda; class Insecta; order Diptera; family Calliphoridae; genus Cochliomyia; species Cochliomyia hominivorax. Next base: position 65,725,382 of record PYHX02000158.1, on the reverse strand, counting down.
CATTTATTATTGTCCTAAACATTTCCTATATTTATAAGTAAAAAATAACTGGATTTAAGCAAAATTTAACGATAACATACAGCAATACATACTAACTCGTTGATATAGGATTGATAGGAAAAATGTTATAATCTGAAATAAGTAAAATTGGCAATTTTTAACATAATTTTCCGAAATTTTTTCACATATATTTAATTTGGTATAGAAAATAAAAAATGTTTAATGCTGGACTACTTCCCGGAATAGGCGTTTAAGTTTATAAACTCTTAAATATATATCAACTCTTCTTAACAATTATGTGCAATTATTTTTCTAACTGTTTTTAATATATGCGATAAAATGGACGTCTAACTGTATAAATCCCATATAAGGCCACTTCCCGGAATAGAACTTTAAGTTTATAAAACTTCTAAATAAAGATAATTTTTTTTAATATTCGAAACACTCATTAACAATTTTGATATATGTAACAAATTTTAATATTATAGCTTCCATATCCGGACCGCAATTGCCTATAGCTCCACAGAGTATTTTTAAATCCCTTCAATTTAATTTTAAATCGTTTTTTAAATGTTTTTCACATTACGATGCCGGCATAATGCTGCTTAATGTTTCATTTTATAAATATCGCCCTACAATTCGTAAAGCTTTTATACAAAGCCCACTTTCGAACATCAATTAAAAGTGCTAAAATCTAAGCAAAACTGTTGGTATGATTAAGAGATCAGCGATATTTTCACGACTGTGATTTAATCACTGTGATTGTTAAATCACTGGTAACTACAGTGACTAAAATTTTGAAAAAAAAAAAAAACAATTACTAATAAAGTTGTTTTTTCTTATTTATTGCAATATGTATTTTTATTTGTTTTTATTTTGACTGAGCAAAATTACTTAAAGGTGGTGCTGAGCATAAAGTTAAGTTTTTAATTTAGAAAAGACACAAAACCATAATCTTCAAGGGTTAATAATTTTGCATATCCTCCTAAATAAAGCTTAAAATTTGGTGTATAATTTTATATAATCTAGACCAACTGTAGGCTTCCTGCTAGTTATCTGTTTATTAAACTAAATCTTGTACTTCCTTTTTATTGAAAAAAATCCAACATAATTAAAAACGTTTTTAATTTTCAACTAAATCATCATTAAAGCCATCAAATTAAAATCATCGTCATCATCATCTTAAATTACAAATTATTAATAAAATAAATCTTATAAAATTTAATTCAAATAATTAAATTTTCAAAATGTGGGCAAAAGATCATTCGGCATGAGCCGTTACAAAAGCACATCTTTACCAAAGTCATCAACCATCCTCCTCAACGCTTTAATAATTGTTGACAACATTAAAATCACTAATAGATTTTTTTTATTGTTTTTGTTGTTGTTGGTGCTGCTTGCTGTCAAAATGAAATGAAGCGTATCTTTTTTAATTATGCGGTTACTTAAAGAAGTAAAGTTCATTTGTTCAAGAGTGCACCATCCCGTGTTTAATATTAAATTTGTAAAGGGAGGGGGGTAATGGTTGAATTGATCTTGAGATTTCATTTAAAATTTGACATCATTATAATCAACGAATGAAAATTTAATAATTTTTATGTTCCGCCACTCAGACACCATACGACAAACGACGATACGAGGACAAAATAATAATGAATTTTTAATAAAAAATAAATAAAATTGTTTTAGTCGGTCAAGCCCGACCATGTAGTACCCTACATCACATTGTTAGTTGAAAATGACTTCCGCGAAAAATTATGAACGGCCCTCGTATAATTTGCTTTTATTATGATACTAAACGTTTGTGTGAAATTTATGCGTTTTAGAAAGATTTTTTCGAGGGCTATGAAAATATTATGGACCGACCCTCGTATAATATTGCACGACGGTTTTGGCTTATAATTATCTTAATTTGAGTAAATATTTTTACAATACCCATGTATTTGTGCGATTTAAGAATTTCAAAGTGATATTTGGAAGGGACCTATGAGAAATTATGGACCTATCTTCGCTTAATTTAGCACATTGTTTTAAAGTAAAGCTTATTTTTGCAAAATTTAAATAAAATCGATTTAGTTAATAATTTTACGGCTAAAAACCTCATTTCGGGAGACATTTGTATGGGGTCTATGTGAAATAATGGACGGATCATAACCAATTTCAATAGATATTGTACCAAATTCAATTAAGATATTTTCAAAACTGCTACCTGTACTTTGCGAACAAACTTTTCATGGACAGCCAGTCTGACGGACGGACGGAAATCGATTCAGAAAGTGATTATAAGTCAAACGCTATATTTAAAAGTGTTGGTAGGTCTATTTTTTCTGACAGTTGCAAACATCTACACAAACGTATAATACCCCTACCACCTATGGTGGTGTAGGGTATGATAAATAAAAATTTCTTTATAAATTTTAACAACTTAAATTGTGGTTTATTTACATTTTATACAAAACTTTTATAGAGAATAAAGTGGAAGTGGAATAGAGAGGAAATAAACTCTTACAATTAATTGATGTATTCATTCGTTCATACTTACATCCACATGTATTTATATTCATTAGAATTTATTTTATTTAGTTAAATTTTCTTTTCTCTTCATTAAAATATTAAAAGTCTCTAACACATTAACAACTTTCTATTTTCTATGTGAGAGCATGTGTGTATGTGTCTATGTTTTCACCCTTTCTAGTGCTTAAGTTTAAAAAGCCCTTGAATAAAAATAAATATGTGAATGTGTCTATAAGTATATGAATTTCTTTTATGTATTGGTGTGCGGATATAAAAATTTTGTTATAATTTCATGAATGAATTTAAAATAACTTTATTTTCAGGGTTTTTTTTACCTTCCTTATCTTATTCTCAATGTCTGTTGTTATTAAATTCAACAAACTTGTGGTGTCCAAACTTTGGAAGTATGTATGCAGTGCAAGGGTTACAAAGACTGCGAAAATTATAAACACACCTATTGCTTTCAACCTCTTCCGAAAATAACATAGAAATTTTTCTGTAGCCAAAAAAATCTCTTTAACAAGTATTGTTCCAAATTTAATTCTGCCAAAAGGATGTCTTAAATAATGTACACTTAAAGATGTTTATATAAATCGATTTTTGGAAATAATTCTGAAACCGTTACAGACATCTTTATTCGACAAGGAAAAATCTAAGGAGTTTTTGAGTTGATTTGAAGCTGTCTGGACAGGGTGTTGTTGGTGACTCTCCAAAGTTGGTTATCTCGAGTAAGTTGACATTTTTAAAACTCGGCAAAAACTAATTTCTGAATTGAGGCAGAAGAAATTTGTGTAAATAGACAGTCTTTAAAATATGCTAACAAGAGAAGTTTCATTAACATTCAAATCGAAAAAATTTTAACTCCACATGAGGGTATATTAACTTTGTAGTCTTTGAGCTTATAAAACTTTTAACATTGACCAATTTTATTAAATTTTTGTACTACTATTATAAGTCCAATTCCCAAATATGTTCTTTAAGGCACATTCCCGGTATATGTTCCAAATTTTGTGAATGCACGTAACTAATTTCAAATTCGGCATGGCATAACACTTTTGGATATGTTATTAATTTGAAATATATTAGTTCATATTTTCATATAACTCTCATATAAGGACTCTTTTTGAAAAATACCCTCCATCACAACAAGTGGTTCACTTTATGAATTTATTACAGTTTTATAAGGAAATCATAACGGGAATACGTGTAAACTAAATACAAATGAACTTGGGGCAAATTTCTGGCCTTAAGAGAGATTTACTTGTATTAATATATAGCACTCACTCTTAAATATCTCATCGAAAATGCATTTTATATTTTAACTTCACAGCTTTTTTTTAATTTTGTTGTTTCTTGTCTTAAAATGCGCATGGAAATAGAATCAATCAGGTGTTAAACTTCATTGTTTAGATGCATTCAAAACTTGGAATTCAGGTCAAGCATCAATCAGAAAACCCAAATGAAATATTTACAAAACATAGACCATTAGTGATAAGCCCTCTATCATATTTGACAATGAGATAGTGAGATATACTTCGTTTATTGAAGTATATGTGCTTTCTCTTAAATATCAGATCACTTCAACCTTTTTAAAGAAGAAGAACTGATAAAATAAATAAAAAATTCTTACTTAGAAAATATCTGGTAAAGGTGTGTTACTGTCTAAGAATCGGATCTGTTCTGAAAAATGAATTATATACTAATATTTTACTGAAGTCAATCGAATTTCATTCAGGGGTTTCAAGGAATAGTCTTAATTTTAATCACGTTCTAAAAGAGGAAGATTTTAAAAGATTAAATTCGTTTATGACACTTTCTAAAAGTGTTAAGAAGCTCATTTCCCTCTTTGGATTCTTGAAAAACCATAAAAGATTCTGAATTCTAAATTCTAAATTAAATAGATTGTGAAAAATTTGATTTTATAAATTTGGTTTTGTTAATCAACTACAGTATATTTTCGGATTGTTCATGTGAAATTTCACTTAAATACATTTAGTCGTTCCATAGTTACAGAATTTTTGTGCAGCAAAGCGCACCGGATAAAAGCTAGTTTTAGATAATTAATAATAACTCAATAGTTTAGAAAACGTAACAGACAACTAAAAACAATGCAATGTCATTAGAACGGTGATGAGCTGACCGTCTTTTATTTCAGATGAAAATTTACTCACATATTTGTTGATCAGCTGATCCTCCATTTAAATTTTTATAAATTTATACAAAATATTATTCTAATTTCAATCATTTTAATTAGAATGTTCTAATAAATATTTTTTCTTTAAATTTCTATATTCAGTTTACATTTTCTTTGTCACATTTCATTTAATATGACATAGAAAACATAAAAAAATTATTTGACGGAAAAAGTAGTTAATTTAACAAATATTTTATTCAAATTAATTTCATTTTAGTATGTAGAATTGAATAAATTTGTGTGTTATTTTACTTACGATCTGTTACTGCCATTTTTGCTAAATATCTGTTGATGAAGCATATTTTTCATTAATTTTTTAACGAATTTTTATTCAATCTAACATTTTTACTAAAAATGTTTTTAACGACTTTTGGTTCAGTTCATAATTAATTCTATGGATTTATAACGTACTATAAAATTTATTTATAGTACGTAATTATTAATTTTTTAATTATTAATTAGGTATTTTTAATATCTTATTAATATGCCGCTAAGTTTGGTCTTTCCAGTTTCAAGCTTAATACTGATTGTTGCATTTATTCGCATATAAAAAATGTCATTTAAATAAAATTTTTATTACAGGTAAAAATTACACTAGAGGCTACAAACCAAAAAATATTATCCTACAACAGGAACTTTAAACAACCAACCATTCAAGCATTGAGCCATTCGAGCCAAACAAACGAATTGAATAGATGCCTATGTGCAAGTTAGGGTTTCTTGTGAGGATTATTATTTAAGAATATTTTAGAGTTTTAATACAATTCGAAAGCATATAATCTACTAGTGATCAAAGTTGAATTGTTGAATCAATTCCTATATGATTTATATGACGGCGGTGCAAAAGTGTTAAACACATTTCCTAAAGGCCTTCAAGTAATTCAAGAAACTACCTAAATATTTCCATAAAAAGTAAAGTAAATTAGTGTATCAGTTTCTGCTTGGCAAATAACCGATCTTAGTCACTACGGCTTATATGTCATAATAAAGATCCTCTAATCCAACTACGTTTATACAAAGACTTATTTCTACTCACATTCCACTAACAATTACAACTTTAAAAATGTACGTGAGTACAAGCTTGTCAATCCCCTCTCTTATAGATGACATTAAGATTCACCTTTACCTTGCATAAACGTCGTAGAGCTTTTTTCTATCAAATATTGAACATTATGAGTCGATTATTCTGGACCCCAAATTGTTCATGAAAAAAGAAACTCTCAGAAATTTATACTTAATTTTTCACATTTTTCAGATGAGTAGTAGTGATAATATAAATGGTGAAAGGTATTTGAGGTTCGAAACAGCATTCTAGTAAGAATTAATAAATAATGTTCTTTAAATTTGAAGACATTTAAGATAAATTTGTAACCGTTTGTACCCATTTCAAAAACCCTTGTTGTCATAACTGTATATAAAAGTAAATAGGTTTTTATTTCTCTTCCTTGATCTACCCTACAGTTATAAAGATAACGAACATTGAATGTTCAGCAGCCATAGGAAATATTGAAATAGTTCCTACATGGATCATAGATACCCCACTCGTGTACTCGAAATTTAAATACTTTGAAATTAAGTTATAATAATTCCAATATAAAATTTCGTAATTTAGCTTTTAAGTTTTATTTTATAGTGATTAAAAAATTCTCATTCATGTTCAACATCCTTAAAACCATCGGTATGTTAAAGTATCTATAACTATGTTTGTTTGATGGTATGTGTGATGCGATGTACTGACAGTTTATATTATAAGCTGTTTGCTAAAAGTGTTCGTGCTATAGAATTCTAAAAATTGCGTCTATTCAAAACCATTTGCAAATTGTGTGGTTAAGTTTATTTTATTCTATTACATTTTTTATTTCTCATTTGTTTTTTTTTCCATTTTTTTAAAACCCTCCACCACACCACCACACCACCACAGGATATATTAATTATGTCATTCCGTATGTAACGCCAAGAAGGAATCATCTTAGATCATACAAAGTATATATATATATATTTAGCTATGTCCGTCTGTCTGTTGGAAACCTTCTCACGCCAAGAATAATTGTCCGAATTTAATAAAATTCGACTACATTGTCTGTGATTGTTCTAAGCAATTACCTATTTTAAACCTGCTATATCGGGTCATCAGCAAAAATGTTATTGACCGATATCTAAGACAACCTCAAAATTTCATTAAATCATCAAAATCGGATAAATGGAAACAGAGTTATAGGCGGATATATGCAAAATTTTTATACACCACAAAATCTGTATCTCATATGGGTCGTTTCAAGATAACTTACTGTCATTTGACATATATATTTATTTGCCGATTTTATTTCCATTACAATAATAAACCCAAAGAAACAAGTTTATGATGGGGTCACTATTTGATCTAGCTTCCATATAACGCTCCTCCCTCGGATTATGTTTTATGGCCTATAAAACTCTTAAATATGAATAAATTCTATTGAAATTCGGTTCAATTAATTTTATGACTAATTTAAATTAATGTTATTAATATTTTGATAAAGCTCCCCTATCAAGACCTTTCCCCTGTAATTAAGGACCAATTCCTTTGACGATCTCGGTTGATATTTTCCTGTATCTTCTTTATAAGGCCCCTTCCCGGAAAACAGTTTTGAGCTTATAAAACTGGTAAATAAATGTCAATTCTATTGAAATTCGACACAATTATTTGTCTAACTGTCTTGGCTATATATTATCAATCTGACCAATATCGGTCCATATTTTGCTATAGCTCCCACATAACGCCCTTTGCCGGAAAACCGTTTTAGGCTTATAACAATAAACATTTGTAAATTGTCTTCAATATATGAAATTAGTTTGACAATCATCGGCCATATTTGGATATAACTCCTTTATAATCCCACTTCCGGGAATAACATATGAACCAGTTCCAGCGAAATTCAGACAAATATTTAATTGTCTTCAGAATAGTGATTGAGGGTATTTAAAATTCGGCACAGTCGAATATAGCATTCTTACTTGTTAAATTTTATTTCTAACTACTTCAACTTAGTGTGGCTCTATTTTTTACATACACAGATACACAGTATTCATGTGTAAAGATTTGTCAGTGTATGTTGGCACTTTTGTCGCAATGTCATTTAATTCTAAAACTAAACACAGTTTTTGCATTAGTTTTTTTTTTTATTGTTTTACATTTAAAACAAAAATAATATTTTTTAAAAAAATAAACAGACAAAATAAATGAAAGAAAAAAATTTTCATAAAAAGAAACTTAAAAAAATTATAAAAACCTGCACGAGTAAAAGTATCTATAAAAGTTTGTGAAGCAGTTTATTTGAATTGCTTTCAACATCTTTATTTTAGATTTCGTTTGAGAAATATTTTTATTCCAATTTTTTACGGAATATTGAAGACTCTTAATAAATATTTTGGTTAAAGTACCCAACGAGAATATTTGATTTTGATTAAATTTATTGAATTTGATTTTTATAGAATATTGAATACAAAAGTGATATTTTCTAAAAGCACTTTTAGAATAATTAAATATATATGAGATCAAAAAATTCTTAACACTCGTTTTTCATTAAAACTTTAAAGCCATGTATTAAATAATTTCCCGAGAACTTGTCGGATGAGAAAAGCATTTTAAAAGACTCCAAACACATCTGGTAAGAAACATTACTTGGTATGAAAAGTTAAAATTATGCAGGTTTATAAACATACAAGACTAAAAAAGTTAATATTGCTAAAAATTTAGAGGTCTAACACAGAGCACGCAAATTGCAGTCAAGTTTTCTAGATAAATATTCTTGCGGTATAATCGATGACGAAACATATGTTGCATCTTCCTTGTCAAAAATGTTGTGTTATTGATGCTCGAGGGAATGTTGAAGAGGGCCCAAAAGCAGTCAAAATTTTCAAAAATGCTTTTTGTATGACAAGCAATATGCAGTTGTGGCAAAGGAATCCAATTATTGGTTACAATGAGCTCCCGAAATTTATATCAACGAATTATTAGACTGTCTTGCGCGCAGTCACTATGGTCAACAAGCCCTTGAAACTTGTCGAACATAGTGGCTGGCCAACAGCCGTTATGGTCCTTTGCTCCTCCGAACTGTCCAGAGCTAAGGAGAGATATTGGCCTCTTTTGATATAAGGATTGAAGAGCATAAAAAAGTTGTACACAATTGTGGTAGATGTACATTAATGGAAGAGTTTCCGAAAGAGGTTCAAAATTTCATCAGTGTGAGAAGTGATTATATATTTTTTGTAAATTATAATATTAATTTCAATCAAATAAACAATTAAAACTGTAAGTATTTTTTATTATACACATGTTTTATTAAATATATTATGTAAAGATTTTTTCGATCTCACTTCTTAGAACAGTCGTATATTTTTCATCTTCAGATGGATTCGAAAATGATTAACCAAATGTGGAGAAAATCCGAAGAAGATCTTTTGGAGTTCTCACCCGACTTAAGTAAAGGAGTAATAAATTATCGCGAGGTTAAAATATTTGATGTCTGAGATATTTAATTTTGGGTCCAAATAACTTTATTTATGGAGCTCTTGTGCGTTTCAAATATTTATAGTTACAAAGTCCTCTCCTATTACCATATCGTGTAAATCCAACCAACAATGCGAATTGTTGAAAGTCAGATTTGTGGAATATTCACTTTGATAAATTCGAAAGTTGTTGTTGTTTGTCAATTAAATTCCCTAATAAAAATTTCTCTAACTAGGGCTACAACTGTTTGATTTTAGCTTACTAGAGTCTCAATTTCTACTCTTAATATAAGTGCTGGTCATTTTATTCTTCCATTCCCTATAACAATTCGCATGATATTATTTGAATAGAATTTGATTTAGCACCTATTGGTCCATTTATTTTTTATGTTATGTCTTATCCCGCTGTATAGAATTTAATATAGAGCTCGGGAAAGAATATTTCGATTTTTTTTTTTCAAATCTAATGCCCTCTATATAGAAGAATTCGCGGACATCTTCTAAATATCTTCCTCCAATTACAAATAAATCCCGATAGATGAATTACTTCATCTAATATATTTTTTTCCAACGAACGTTATTATAACGCCAATAAATAGAAATGGGGAAAGTGAAGGCACTGAGTGAGTTTTAGGAGTATCAGTAGGGATATTAGTGTTATTCCAAGCAAGTCGTTAGAAAACATCCATCTTGTATATTTATTATCACACGCTCATTCATCTTACTATCCAAATCGTCGATCACCCAATATTTTCGCTTGAACTTTAGAATTATTCCAGCATAATTTCCGTAGCTAAACAGAAATATTGTCATCTTCTTGAGATTTTTTTCTTGAGTGTTGTATTTGAATTCCCAAATTTATTAATGTTGTAACATGTACAAAATTTGTTGGGTAAAAAATAAAGTGTGTGACAGAATAATGTTTCATCTGTGATCCGATAAAATCTTAAAAACTCTATTACCCAGAATACATGTATAAACGATATATCTATCATTCTGTTTACTATAACACTCTCAATGATTATATAATTATTGATTCACTTATATCCGTACTTTTTGTTTCTTTGTTGTCTCCAATACGACATTTCCAAAGAGTCTTTTGGAGTTCTGCAGTGATGCTCTGAACTTTTTTAGATAAAGTTGTGTCACCGACGAGAAATCTTAAGTGCATTGTATATATAATACGAACACTTCATTTGACTGTCTAGTATGCTGCAACATTTCGGGACCAGTGGAACTAGAGATATGACAATAAATGCTTAGATTACATCCGTTCCAGGTCAAAAAAAAAATTATCAGATATTATTTTAGAACTGTTATGTTACCTTACTAAATTCAATAAGGATTATTAGTTTGGAATTGGACTCAACAATAAAGGACAGATTGAATACATTGGCTCTGTAGTAATATGATTGAAAATATATTGCCTATGTTTTTACCTCATCCCTATTATCCGAAGCGGTTTAAGTAATACTCCTTTCTCAAAACTTAAATTCACTTAATTGATTTAAATTGTTTTATGCTTTTAAATTTGTCTAAATAAATTTTATTTATTTAATCTCTCTTAGCACTTAAATGCTCATATTTGAAGTATTATTTTCATAAGATTCCATTTTCCATTATTCACACTTATAAAATTAAAATAATTTTTCTTTTATTTTATTTCAACATCAATTATAATCTTTGATTTCGTTCCAAAGACGATAACAAAATAATAATTATAATGATGTTAATGAAGATGATGATGAAGATAATGACGAATAATCTCTCTTCAAATATATCGCTACATTAATTTTCAGCGTTATAATAACTTTGGTTGAGGCTGAATGAGTGTATACCCAATACATTCACTGTGGCTGTGTGTATGTGTGATGCCATTAATAATGCTTTTCATAGTGTAAACAAACTAACTGTCACTATTATAAAATAAATGTTGACAGTAACTTAAGCAGCACTCAATTTCTAGATGTCACTAAACTAACAAAATCATCTGTATTGTTTCCCCAGTTTAGATATCTCACTCTCTGCGGTTATTATGAAATGTTTTAAAACCATATAAAAGTAGTAACTACTGTTTACATAGCTTTGTATAAAAGCAGGGTTTCTTAAATAGTTTAGAGAAATTCCTTGTAATAAGTTATGACTCCTTCATTCTCTGTTTCACAGTGGTCTTAAGTAACTATCTTAACGACAATTCATGATAGAGTTCTCAATTATTTCAAAGTTGTACAATTTATCTCTTAATCGAAGTTCGATCTCCTTATACTTTTAGGTAACACAAAACAATGTAGAATCCAACAGAATTCATATTCGATCCAATTGAATTTACATCCAACATCTACTTGCATATCCTTAAGAGATGTAGGATCTTACATTTAAAGAATCTCGGTACTGGAAATGCCTTGCTTGCGAAACTGTTTACCTGTATTGTATTGAAATCTATGTGGAAATTACGTTAATAATATTTTTATCCCTTTAGGTACCCAAATAATTCTTATCATTCCATTATTGGATAACGCATGAATAACCCAACTTTCTGATGATCCACAGAGAGGAGGCGCTTGTATATAACAATACGATTTAGTATTATTTCGTGTAATGGTCTTCCAGGATTTAAATATATTGGTGAAATGATTTAGTTTATTAAGTTGCACATTGTTTAAGGGGTACAGCAAGGTTCTCCCGTGAGCGCTGTCGATTTCACCGTTTCAATGGCCTTTGCAATGACAACTAGGTCAAAATTTTGCAAATTAACTACAATAAAATTTTTTTGTTACTCGTAAATTACTAAGTCAGCGAGCGAATTTCTTTAACTCAAGTGCAACAATCTGGGTTTGACTTTAAGAGTGTGTGGCTCGAGTTTGGCTCGCATATGTTTTTTTCATAAAAGAGGTCTGTTGGACTCTCCACAATTGGGTAAATCACATTACGGTTTGTTCTTATTTAAAAACATAAGCTTATGCTGATGACAGTTTTTGGAAGTGTTGACTATTGAATCTTCGGCTCCACTTCGCAGTTCCTGATTGCAGCTGTTTGCGTTCTGGTGCTTATGCAGTCGTTTTCTTTTGCTATTTATCATCCCCGCCTACCTTTCCTGGATGTTATGTGTCCTCTTCGTTATGTTGTTTTTTTCCTGTGCATATCATGTCACTCTCCCCTGCCATTCATCATCGGCGTAATGATCCGAACTGGTTTGATTCAGTGTTGTGTTTCCTCTTCGTTACGTTTTTTTACACAATTCATATGACCAACGACTCGTCCGTGAGGGCGTTGTTTAATGTTTGTATTGTCGTCCTCCTTATTGATGTGTGTTGTGAAGAAGTGAGCCACCAGTCCCGAACTGATTGGATTTCAACTAGTAGTCGTTGGGTTATAAGAAAGAGTCTAAATCTTAGACTCGGTGTGAAAATGCATTATCAACTGGATGCTACGACCTACAGATCGGTAGGAGTTTTGATAAGCTCCGCTCCTAAGCAAAGTGAATTTATATTATATGGCTTCTAAGTTGTAGTCAGATGTAGCCGTCTACTGCATTTCGGGACGTTGGTATATCCTGTTTAAACTTACAAAAGGGCTTATTGTTTTATATCTAATGGTCATGGATATTCATAATGCGCCCCACAAGTAATACTTTCACTTTCTAATTTTAAAGTACATAAAAACTCATTCTGATGCCATCAAATCGTGAGCATTTCATCAGTGTCATTGATATTTGGCGTCGTCATGATAATTTACACTTACGGTTTTCGTAGTACATCAATTTTTATAGCCAACAATAATGCATTGCAAAAATGTGTTCCTTACGACAATCAAAATCGTCTTTCAAGGTATCTCCGCTTTAGATTATGCAGGACTAAATTTGCTTTTTTCAGGAATGTATTCAAATGCTTCTGAACAATCTTATCCGAATTCCTTATATTCTAAATATCTTTTGCTGCTCAGATCTCTATTTGTGCTTTGTGTTACAAGTTTTTCACGATAGACGCCCAGTTAATGCTTGTCAACCAAAACATTTCAAATTCAACTTTCAGTCGCAGTTTTATTTAAGTGAAACCTCGGTCTATAATGAAATATATTTAACGTCCAAAAGACCATATTTTAATTAGGTGCTTTTATGATATAAGGACTATTAAAATTTACTACATAGCGAATATTTCCTCCCAGTTGTCTGGATTAAAAATTAAGCATTTTAAGAATCCCTTTAATACAATTTTGATTTTGTTTTATTTCTTTCACAATAATTTTCTTGTTGTTCCAGTTGTGAAACATAATAAGCCTTTTGCAATGCCATTAGCCAATATTTAGCCGAATCATCCATACCACCATTCATTCTTTCCTTCATCCATCCTTTCGTTACAATCTGAACATCCTTGTTGTATCTATTCAATAGATCAACAATGATAAAGTTTTCTTCGTCTTCTTTAGCTTTACTTTCATTACGAATGTTTTTTTCGTTTTCCTTAAAAATAAAAATACAAACAAAATTGAATTTTATTTACCCACGTTTTTAGGAAATAAAACAACTTGTCATCGCCATCTTCCACCTTCTACTCTTTATTCTTTTTATTATTACACTTTTTTGTATTAAAATTCATGTTTTATTTGTTGTTGCTGTTGTTGTTATTACCATCACAATTATTGTCTTCATCATTCATATTAGTCAATATTTTTCTAAAATGATGAAATGAAAGATTTTTCATTTTATTCGCAATAAACATTCAGAAATACAATATCAGATGGAATACATGGAAGTATGGCAGGATGATTGGTTGGATGAATGTGCAATATTTGAGAGTAAATATAAAATTTCACTTAACGTTTAGCATTGAATTAAACTCAATCCCGCCCCCATCGTATATTCATTTATCCATCCATTCATTCCCTTTGGAAGTTTTTTTTTGGATTTTATTTTCACTTTATTTTTATGGCGCACTAATCGAGTCTAATTGGTGCGTGGGAAAAATCTTAAGTGTTCGCGAGTGTGTTGTAAAATGATATTTTATTATTTCTAGTATTATTCTATCAAATCCATATAAATGTTTATAACCTACACCACCATAGTTGGTGGGGGTATTATCCGTTTGAGCAGAAAAAATCGTTCTACCACCACTTTTTAGTATACCGTACGACTCAGAATCACTTTAAACATATCCGTTCGTCCAGCTAGTGTCCATGTAAAGCTTGTTCGCAAAGTATAGGTTGCTGTTTTGAAGATATCTTAATGAAATTATTTATAATCGGTCCATTATTTCATATAGGTCCCATACAAATGTTCCCCCGAAATGGCGTTTTTAATCCAAAAAATTCTTAAATATATAACAATTTTAAGCAAATTTTTCGAAAATAAGTGTTATTATATTTTTAAACAATGTGACAAATTATACGAGGACCGGCCTATTAGTTCTCATATGTCTCATGTAACCACCCTTTCAACTACTTCCAATCACTTTCAAACTTATAAATCGCCCAAATGCATGGTTACTGTAAAAAATATTTAGTCAAATTAAGATAAATATATGCCAAAAGCGCTGTGAAAAATTAAACGAGGATCGGTTCAAAATTTTTTCTATATATAGACCTCAGAAAAAATCCTTTTAAAACGAATAAAATTCACATAAATATTTGTATCATAATAATCTATTTCACACATAAATATAAATAAGGAGAGTAAGTTATACGAGGGTCATTCATAAATTTTTCGTAGCAGATTTTTAAGACTAACAATGCCGTGTAGGATATAACATAGCCGGACTTGACCGTCTATAACATTTTTACTTGTCTATTATTAGTTTATTTGTATAAATATCTATATCTCTCTAGTATCTCTTTTCATAACAGCTGTGTAACTGTATATGTGAGGGAGTGTTTCAAGTTCCTCCACAAAATAAAAAAAGAACAAGTGTTTCTGTGTCTAATCATAATTTATGTGAGTATAATTTTTAGCATTAACTTAAGTGTAATTGTTGGAATCGTTCGAAAAGTTCCTTCC
Organism: Cochliomyia hominivorax; assembly: GCA_004302925.2. Lineage (NCBI taxonomy): Eukaryota > Metazoa > Arthropoda > Insecta > Diptera > Calliphoridae > Cochliomyia > Cochliomyia hominivorax. The sequence goes on along the minus strand of PYHX02000158.1, from coordinate 65,710,197 downwards.
TTTACCATTTGTAATAACAAAAATGTAAATTTGTTAAAAATCTGTATTCTATGGAATCGCTAATGATCAGCGCAATTTATTATTATGGAAGAGAATATAGAATTATTGTATTCAAAAAAGCTTTTATTATAATTTCATTTATGATTTGTAAATTATATTAGATTATCTGTTAATGTTATAAATACAGTATTGCTTAAATGAGGCAAATATAGGATTTGAATTAATTCATTAAAATTGAATCCTTAGAGCTTTAGTGGCGAATAATGATTGTATTTAAATAAGGGATTTTATTAAAATATGTTTAATCTTTAACTGTGATTTTTATAAACTTAAACACCCGTTCTGGAACGCGATTTGTGCGGGAGCACAAATATGGGAGCGAACACGACGAGTCCTTTGCCCAAAAATAATATTTGCAAAATTTATCAAAATAGAAATTGCGACCTTTAGTGGGTTTATGGATAGCACAGTCACACGTACGATGGGTGGGCGTATATAGTTAAGTCGAGTAGTACGGTTTACCTTAAAGTGTAACACTATTTTTTCTGTATGTTATCAACATGATGATGTTGGGTATAAAAAATATTATTTTGTATAATAATAACTCCGATATTTTTCACCTGTCATTGTATGAGGTTTCAGAATTAACATAAGTTTCTATAAAAATCCCTCCCTTTTGAAAAAACTAATCCAAAAATGTCGTTAAGTCAATTTTTAAAATATGGCCCTTCTCAAAACGCCACAAAATGCCATACAATAATTGAATCCATTGAAAGTGATGTGTTCAATGCAGTCATCTATATAATACTCTTTAAAGTACCTTAATGACTGAGTTTCAATATACTGAAGGAAATCGGTTGCAGACATTTTTAGAAAACATTTTGTATATTAAAAAAATCACATTAATGATTAACTTCTCAGCACTAAACAAGTAAAAGTTTTATAGTACCGACTATATAATACCCTATAACGCATTGCTTTAGAAATCAGAAAGACCTTCTTTTTTAAATTTGGTTAAAATCATTTTATATTTAGGAATTTTACGGACAAAAAACCCATTCCGGGGGGACGTTTGTGTGGTGCCTATATGAAATAATAGACAGATTATAACTTACATTGACAGCCAGCCGGGCGGAGATACCTAAATCGACTCAGGAAGTAATTCTGAGTAGACGGTATACTGAAAAGTGGTGGTAGAACTATTTTTATGTCTGTTACAAACATCTACACAAATTCGTAATACTACCTCCACATATGGTGGTGAAGGGTATAAATTTAAGTTTTCGGTGAAGCAATATGACTGCTACAAGGATGAAAATTTTGTTAAAAGCTTGATTAAAAATTTTGTTAGTAATCTTGTTTCGTAACTTCTGATTTTTAATGAGTTCAATTACTCTCTATCTAGTTCACGATTTTTTTGATTTATTTGTTAAAAAAGAAGCATTCACACTTTTTCATCTAAAATAAAATTATCTTGAAAATATATTTAAAATTCATAATTTTCTGAAAAGTCTAATTACACAGAATGCTTTGGTTTAAATTTTTGTATCGACAGCCCTTATAAGTTCACATCTGGTCGAATTCCACATTGAATAATAGCAGACATATTTCTCAATCAATTATTTCACAAGCGTTCAATTGGATTAAGGTCTGGAGATTGCGAAGAATGTGCTGCAGCTGAAGGCAGCTAATGGATCAACTTTAAACATTCGCACTGCTTTGGCACGATATTATTCAGATAATTTATGTGGTCATTTGCGCTTTGTACTTTCAAGATAAGTTTCAACTTAGAAATGATTTATGATAATTATTCATCATTTCCCAAATCTCTTGCAAAGATTTTTTCGGATTCAATTTATCAGTATAATCGAACAAATTTCAAAATATGTCGGAAGAAACGTCGGTCTCAATATTCTGATTATGACCAAACTAAGAGCTTTGGAGGAGAACATTTTATATAAAGAATTTGAATAATAATGACGATAAATAAAATATAAAATATGAAAACTGCAGGTTTATAACATAAATTTGTTTATTTACTTGTTATTCCATGCGGAGAACTTGTTTAAATATTTTGTCGATTATGTCAGTTATAATAAAAACAAAATGACAGCAACAACAACGTAAACAGAATTGTTGCAAACATTTTTAAATTACAACAACTTAATTCATTTACACAAAATCCATACGCACACAATATAAACTACATTATAAGGAGTGAGATCGAAAATATCTCACTACACTTTTTTCCTTTAAAACATTTAACACAAATATTATTTGTTTTTTATACTCACCACTACACACGGAATGACAAAGCTGTCATTTCGTGTGTAACACCAAGAAAGAATCATCTCGGATTCCTTGTTGCATCAAATCAAAATCTGGTTCGATTTAACTATGTCCGTCTGTCTGTTTGCTGGAAACATTCTCACGCCTAAAATAAATGTTCTAATTCAAAAAAATCGGCCACATTACTTGCAATCGTCCCAAGCGGATTTATATTTAAAACTACCGGGTTATGATATTTGAGACAACTACAAGGAACATTTTTAAATGTTCAAAAAAAACATAAACGGATTTTAATAAAAATTTAACATTTCTACGTTCTCGTGCATCAAAATCGGATCAATAGAAAAAGAGTTATAGTCGGAAATATGCGAAATTTTGATATACTCCAAAATCTGTGTCTGATATGGGTCGCAATTTTTAAGTTAATTTAATGAAATTTCCCATATCCCAAAGAAACAAGATTGTGAAGAGGTCATTATTTTGCCATGCTCCCATATAGAGCCCCTTCCCGGAATATTTTTATAGCTTATAAAACTCTTAAATATGAAAAAATTCTGTTGAAATTTAGCACAATTAAATTTTTGTCTTAAATATATTGGTCCATATTTTGATATAGGACTAGTAAACAAGGATCAACTCTATTGAAATTCGACACAATTATTTTTCCAACTGTATTTAATATAAATTATTAATTTTGACAATCTCAGTCCATTTATACAGATCCCACATAAGGCCTTTTTTGAGTTTTAAAACTAGTTAATAACGATCAATTCTAATTAAATTCGGATCAAATATTTTTCTAACTGTATTTAATATATATTATTAATCTGTCCAATGTCCTTGCATATTTTGCTGGAGGTCCTGGAATATGAGTTTGAGCTTTTAAAACTATTATATCAATAAATATGTTTAAACTTTCTTTAATATATGAATATAGAGACACAACCATCGACCATATTTGGATATAACTTCTTTATAATAATTGTCTTCAATATAGTGGTGGAGGGTGTTAAAATTGCGGCACAGTTACCTTTGTAAAATATTTCAGTTATTACATTGAATATCAAACAAATATATATATATATATATATATATATATATATATATATATATATATATATATATATATATATATATATATATATATATATATATATTTGATCTAATTGAAATGATTGACCAGAGAAATTTAATTATAATATTATTATATGTTCTCAATGAATATATATATATATATATATATATATATATATATATATATATATATATATATATATATATATATATATATATATATATATATATATATATATATATATATATATATATATATATATATATATATATATATATATATATATATATAAACTGTCAAACAAATTAGAAATATGTTTAAAAGAGCTTCCAACACATCCTGTAGGGAAGCAACACGATTTGTTCAGTGCTCGGACTATTTGGAACGAAAAGCTAAACTAATGTAAGTTTAAAAACATACAAGGGAGTCTACGAATACCGAAATTATTATCAAGGAATGTTTGCAAAAGAGCCTTCATTAGACATTCTTTCACTAAGAGTAGTACAACAACAATAATGTGGTATTTGCACCAAAAGAGGCAAATATTCCGTACTGATTGAAACTAAGGCCAGTGGAGAGATATTGGGATGTTGATAAAAGAAAATTGAAAAGCACAAAAAAGGTACCAAAAGTGTGGTACATTTTAGACGGCAATGGACTAGCTGTTCGAGCAAAATGACAAAAAGTATTATAAAAATATTAATGGAAGGGTTTTCGAAGGGGGTTCAAAATTTACACTAGAGATTAAAACAATAAAACTTTTTTTCAATCAAATAAAAAACTGCAAGTTTTGTGGTTTTGGTTTTTGTGCATGTTTAACATTTTTCAATCTCACTCCTTATGTTGATTATTCACACATATTTGCAGCATTTTCATTTATCGGAATAAATGATAAAAATTTAAAATTACTGCAGCTAAAAAATTACAGTTCACTGAAATTGTTATATAATATTTTTCGTAACTGTTTTTCTGGTAATTTTTTTGTTGTTGGTAAAAAATTCAGCTAATTATCTTATTGTTAAAAGGAAAGTAATAATTATAAAAAACGCACACACACACAGGAGAGATTTATACAAACATATTAAAAACACTCACACAGACGCACACAATAAATATTAAACGAAAAAATTTATATCCGTTTTATATAAAAGTGAATTTTTGTATAAGTATATGAATGTGTGTGAGTTTATAAATGAATGTATTTGTAATGAATATTTGAACAGAGCACAAAAATTAAAACGTAACGGGAAAAAATACAAAAACAAAAAAAAGAAAACGGATGTGTGTTGTTGGCAAACTTATTCATTCATGTTTTAAATTTAATTTACAGTTAATAACTTATGCTTGCCTACAACAACAATAACAACATCAGCCACAATAACAATTATACAAAATACATACAAATGGAAATATTTATGTATGTATATGTGTGACTATACAATAAACAATAACAGAAAAATTACAGTTGCAATGGCGACAATAATGGCGGCAACAACGGAAATGGAGCACCATTTTATTTTTATATGATTTCAAATGCTAAATGAATGTACTGAACGAATGAATGAATGACTGAGTGACTGACTGAATGAATAAGTGAATGAATAAAAACAAATGAATGAATGAATGAATTAATGGATCATTGCCAGTTGGCAAGGCCATATTTAATGGTGTTGCTTCCATAAAACTGTAAAAATAACAATAACGTATGAGAGTGGGAACTATTTATGGATAATAATAGAGTACAAATTGTAAATAGGCTCATTTAACTTTTAATTCCCATTGAGAGGAAGAGATCGAAAGAAACAAAGCAGATAGTTTATTATAAATTTATTTGTTTATTGTTTAAAATCATTTTGAGTTTTTTTTTAATGTTTTATTTAAATTATAAAAATATGATTTATTTTCTATAGAACATTAATTAAGTTCATTTGAAAATATTGTATATATTCTTACAGTTACAGATATCATTTTGCATTTTTAAAATCATCAAGAATTTTGAATATTAACGCAATTGAAGGCATTAGATCCGTTCGCCATTTCATGTTTTTTAATCCGAGAATTAATTCGACCAAATCGCCATTTTTGGAAATAATTCTTAAAGTCTTAATCGTAACAGATATTTTTGTAAAATTTCATGTGTTTAGAGCTGAGGTATTTTTTTGAGAAGTGGAAGTAGACGTTACTTTTAATAAATTTTGTTAAACACATTAATATATTTGTTATTTTATTGTAAATTAGAAATAAATTTAAAAAAAATATGGGAAAATTCATAAAAAACATTTTAAAGTCATTAAATTCTTTACTAAAATTAGGGTACCTAAACTTTTGCTGATTATTAATATTAATAATTTAAAAATTTAACAAAAATTGAGTTTAAAAATTTGTTTAAAATCACTACATACAAAAAAATTATATAGTGATGTATATAATCTTATACATGTATCAGTTAGTTAAATATATTCCCTCTTTCTCCATGTTAAAATGCCTATAATCTCAATCTGTTAAATCATGTTATTATATATAATTTCTCATAGGTCCTATACAACACCCTTCCATTTACCACTTTAAAAAGGTTAAATCTCACATATATGTTGGTATTGTTGTAAGAATTGGCCAAATCAAGATAAATATAAGCAAAAATCGATGTGCGAAATTTTTGGAAGGTACTTCCCATGTTACATCAGAACGGCTAATCTAACATGGATGTTGGTTCCAGTATAATATACTGTACTTTTGTAGATCAATAAATTCTGTCACTCCAACAACTTCTTAAATATTTTCTATGTTATGAGTTCATAATTATGTATTTTAACTGATTTTTTTAATATCGCTATATTACGGGAACCTAAAAACTGTGTGTTAGAATTTTTAATAAAACGGTTGATTTTAAATGGAATCAATCAAAAGCACTATCATTAGCAAAATGTATCAATATATATTTCTTATAAAAACATTTTGATTGGACATGAATCTTTATACCCTACACCAGCGTATGTGGTTGGGATATTAGTGTTTGTAAGAAAAAATGGTGTAACTATATCGTTCGACTGAGAATATTATCTGAGTTCCAAAAACTGCAATTTTCGGCTTTATATCACAAATTGTAAAACAGGAATTTTAAAAAGATCTCATTTTTACATTTGTTGTACTTAAAATTTATTGTAATGAAAATTTTGGTACCTCAACATCCGTTGGAGATACATAGAGAAAAACTTTAAAGAAACATTCTTGGAAAATTTATCTTTCTATACTGTGGGATACGAAACACTGTGCGATGATAAAATAAATATATCTGCTTTTGTTCGATTCCAGTTATTTTATTGAAAATTTGGGAAAAGTTTGAATTTGGTTAAAAATTTTAAGCATTAGAATAACAGACAGACAGGCGAACAGAGCTAAATAAAATCAGATTATACACGGAATGACAAATATCTTTTCATATAGAGGTTTTAAATAAAGACATATTTTTCTAATCCTTAATATTATAAAATTATTTAAATGAAACCTTTAAAATGGTATTCAACTTAACTAAAGATTGTTCCACAGACCCGGAAAACTTGGTTTTGTAAAAAATTTAGGACCTAAGCAAGCTTTAGTGTTGTATTATGATATGATTTACAAAGATTATTAGTTATTTAAATTTGATTTGTATAGGGGGCACCTATACCCCTGTTCTTATCCTTCTTACGTTCTAATAAAAAAGTTACTGGAGAATGTACTCAGTACCAAATTTGAGAACTTTCGCTTATATATTTCTTTAGATATTCGATTATCAATATTTGCATTGTATGGGAGTACACCTCCCTCTGGTACTATCGGAACTTTATTTAGCCAATGTTACTTTTGAGTATAATGGGATCGTTCTGTGAAAATTTCATCAAAATTGCTTCAGCCGGTTAAGAGTTAATATGTTACAAACACATCGATAGATATCTAAAAATCCATAATAGTTTTCGCCCAAAAATAATTTTCACCGTTTTCACAATCCTTTTGTAATAAGAGTTCGAGTAATTGTTTATAATGATATTAAATTATATTACAGTGTAGAGTAGTTTACACAGTGTAAAAAGGGCTTTAAATGAAATTGGCCAAATTAATAACATTTTGGCCAATATCCATGCAACATACATATACACACGTATACTTACATAATTTTATACATGTAATGAATGCAATGTTGTTTGTGTAACTGATTGTAAATTCATGCAGCACAACACAAGTTTTAAAATAATTAGAGATAATGAATTTGGTATGGTATGTATAGAATGAAGTGCGAATAGGATCAGGGGAGGTAGGTAGCCCTCATATAAAGAAAATGTTGATAATCGAAAATTTAAAGAAGTATAACAGCAAAATTGCTCAAATTCAACCCCAAACACTTTCACAAGAATTTGTTTTACTGATCAAAAAATATGTCGGGTAGGATCAAGGGTAATGATAGTCCTAAACAAAGCAAATATTGATTATCAAATACCTAAAAAACTGTAAAAGCGGAATTATTTCAATTGGTTACAATTATTTTCCCAAGGTTTTATTTTTACTGGCCTAAATGTAGGACGAATAGGACCAGGCGGAGGGATACCCCCCATACAAAGGAAATAATGATTGCCGAATATCTAAAGAACTATAACAGCAAAAGTTCTAAAATTTGGTTCCAAACAGTTTTAGTGGACAAAATTTAGGACGGTAAGGATCAAAGGAGGGTTAGCTCCCATGCAATGCAAATATTAAATAAAGTTTTAAAACTAACAGGGCAAGCGGCATTTGACAAGATGTTCATTGCATAAAATTTGTGAAATTTCTTTCGAGATCTTAGACTGAAGAGAATATTTGTGCATCAAAGCGCAACGGGCAAAAGCTAGTTTATGTATAAATGTTACAGTGTATGTATGAAACATTTGGTATAAACATAATACATACATGTATGTACTTTATGTATACAAACGCAAATATGATTGTATTTCAAGGTACATAAAATGTTGCATATTAATATCTGAAGCAAGTAGTGAATGTATGTAGATGTGTTTGTATTTGTAGGAATATTGGTGTGTGTGTGTGTTTGTATATTTGTTATAATTGTTATTGTTCTCTTTTTTATGTCATCAACATCATGCCAATTTCATTGGCAGCATCCTGAGGTTTATTCTGCATATGGAATTTTTATGTTTAAATACAAAACACCAGAAGTATGAGTTTCTTCATAAAACTACAGTGAATCTCTAAAGTTATGCAACAATCGATGAAGCAGTTTTGAGAAGGAGTTATTATCCTTTTGTTTGATGAATATAATTTCTTTTTAATAAAAGTAAAAATATATTTTACTTTCAATGATGCAAGGAAGAGTGTTAGCAAACTTTTAACTTTTACTGTAAATTCATATGAATATAATAGACTTGCATGTTTGCGAGTGTGTGTATCTGTGTATCTTATTTTTATATACCAATATTATACGTGTATTTAAACGTTAAAACCACATTTTCCTTTTTGTTTTACATTTTTAATGATCCTTAAAATCAGTATCTTTTGTCTTTTTATTTTATTAAACAAATTTATTGTAATTGCCATGATAAATTAAAGATTTTAAATGATGCCACAGTAGCAACTGGAATGATGTTTTTCTTATTGTTGTTGTTGCAAAAAGTTACAAAAACAACAACAACAATAAAAAACATAAGAAAGAAAAAATGTAATGAATGAATTTAATAGTTGTTTACACACATTCAATTCCTTCGTACGTTTTATACGTTTTACATTTTTTGTCTTCAATCTCTTTACATACTTACATACTTATATATGTATGTATGTATATACATGTATCAGTATGCATATATGTATTTTTATTAAGTCAATTTATTTCTACACAATCAAACATACATGAAAGTATATTTCATATGAATGTCTGTAATAAATTTATATTACAAATACAAATGTAAAATTAATATTCAAGACTTTCTTTATATTACAACAACATTCATTTATACATTCATACATAAAAGTTATAAAGATAAAATTGGAAAAAATAAATGAAGATAAATTTAAGAATTGGAAATATTATTTTTTAATGTCAATTTTCATTTACAACCAGTGTTGCCAATTTAGCCATTTAGTGACTAAATTTTGTCATTTTCAGTCTCATTTAGCCATTTTATTTACAAAAAGTCATTTTCTTAGCCATTTTCATAAGCATTTTTGTCTATCATTTATACATTTTAAGTTAAAATATCTATAGAAAATCGCTATTTATATGCAAAAAACGCATTAAAGTATCCAAAAAGCACTTAAAAAGAAACTTCCTCATTAAATTTTGGTTTAATACGTGTACCGTTCTCTGTATCTAGCGATAAAGCAGTTAAAGAGCAATTAAAAATATTAAAAACAAGATGATTATCAATTGAAAAGTTAGTTCCAAGGTTTTGGAGTGATGAAAAAAGCCATAAAACTAATATTTTTCAAGAAATGATTGAAGAGTTATATATTGCACATATTGTACAAAGACAATAATCTGAATGTTAGATTTTAGAAACAGTGAATTTTCAATTCGTAAATACTTATAATTTCATGACGTATAAAACGTGTCTTGAAAATGTGATTTCTTTCATTGAAATGTTCTCATACCAGGCGAACAGTTTTTCCATTTCGATTTTTTGGAAATAATTCTGTAACTTTTGAACCATTTGAGTTATTGTAATGAAATTTCATATAGATAGAGCTAATAAATCATTCCGTGTGTAGCGCTAAGAAGGAAACATCTCAGACCAGATAATGTATATATATTCTTGGATCAAATCAAACTCTGGGACGATTTCAAATTCGTCAAATTTTCATTATCATCGCAAAAATGATAAAAATCGGTTCTGCAGAAAAAAGTTAAAGCCAAAAACATGACCAATTTTATGACTTATTAAGGGTTCCAGTGTTATATTTAAGAAAAACTTATATATTGTATGTGTTTGTAATTATATGTTTGAATGTGTATGTACGTTACACAAGAAATTTATTTCACTCGTATTGGTTGTGGAATATATTGATGAATCGGCATAGAAAAATATAGCATTCTAATTCGTTTTCTTTCACAGTTTTTCTTTTAAATATGTTGATGTATAAATTCGTTTAAAAGTTATATTAATATTTTGCAAAAAAATGGCAAAATTTATTAATTTATAAAACTACTTTTTGTTCTGAACTTCTTAATCGTCACGAGAATGTGTATAAACTAAAGACTACAACACCTTTCTAAATTTGGTAAAATAAAAAAAGTTAAGTTTAGTCCGGCTGGTTGCCCATGTAAAAATTTTTTGAAATATAATATTTGGAACGAAACCTATTGAAATTGTGCGATCCAATTTTTCAGATCGCTCTTATACAAGTAAACTCCCGAAATAACCTGTTAAGCTTATTAAAGTTACAGATATAAATATATTTCAATTTATTATGACACAAATAGATCTTTTATTTGTTTAAAACTATTTACTAAATATCAAGAAGGTCGATCTACAAATAAGCATGGCATAGATCCACTTCCGAAAATCACTTTAAATTACATAAATTTCAAAAAAAAAATAGATTTTTTATATAATATTTGTACAAACAGAAAACTTCTATAAAATTTTGCACGAATAATTTTCTATATCTCTTATATAACCTCAATTTTTGAAATTATCCTCAAATTGTATAAATTTATTATATGTTTCCGTACAAAAAAAAAATATTTTAAATTGGCATAAAATCAAATTTTATCAGTGTCGGAGTCGATCTTAACTGACTCTTACAATTTGTTAGGATTGAAATAATGAAACTTGCATCACAAAATGCTCCGTATACACTAGTAAACGGTTCGACTTCGCAGTAAAGCGACTGGACTTTGCACATCTACTAAAAAACTTCTCATGTTTATATTCATGGTCTATTTGGTTTCAGTGGGAGAACAGTGAGTCACCAGAATGTTACAAGATTTATCGACATATCAAATACGTGAATATTTGGCATCTAAGCCAATATACTTATTGAAAGTATATTAAACTGCAACGTCTACGGTAATAGACGTTGTCAACGCATACGATTTGTAGAGAAAGGTATAAACGATAACAGGCACCTGTATTAAAGATAATTAATTTTTTTTTAAATTTTTACAGTCTTGGGCGGATATGATCATGGGACGAAAAAAGCCATTGCAAATCCGATTTAAACGAGAAAATTCATATACTCCAAACTACTTTCCTATTGATCTGACTAAATAAAATGTAAAAAACCAGATAGAGATGCCTTAATATTGGACTCTATAGGACTGACTAATTGGAAAAATTGTAGGGCTGATAGCATCATGAGAAACTGTATCCCTATAGTGAATATAAAATTGTCATATAACTAAAGAGATTGAGACAATCAGTTAAAATTTTTTTAATAATACTGATTTAGTAGATAAAATGTAGAATGGATATGGTAATATTCCCCAAAAATCGCTCAGTGTAAGAGATCCTATTGATTAAATGTAAGGTAAATAGAATTAGGTAGAGATGGTTCAAAAAAGCGAAGCTCTAACATTTAAATTTTTTCCTAATTGCAAGGACACGATCAAGAATAAGAATTCCCCATACCAAGTTCTCTAATCTTTGTCAATTATTTAATATCTGAGTAAGTATTATAAAGAAAGTTATATCTGTTCAAATATGACATGTCATTCTCATGGTGCGACCCTCAAATAATTTGGGTTTTCACATTATTGCTTAATAGTTTAAGTCATTTATGTGATACTAACATTTATGTGAGATTTATGCGTTATAAAGCGGTTTTATGGGGGTCTTATATGGGAGGTATGGCAAATTATAGACCGACATTGATTTCTATTTATATTTATCTTATTTAAACCAAAAATAAATACAATACAAATGTAGATATGATATTCCACCGATCGTTATAAAATTTTACACGTTGCTTAAGAATATAGCGAAACCAAAAACCAAAATAATAATACTTTCCAGATTTCATTAAGATATCTTTACATGGACAACCAGTCGAATGGACATGCTTGAATCAACTCAGGAAGTGATTCTGAGTTGAACGATATATTTAAAAGTAAGATTTTTTTCTTTCCGTTGCAAACATCTGCACAAACCCATAATACTTTAACCATCTGCGGTAGTGTAGGGTATAATCATTGCAATTATTCATGTACAATAATGTAAGAAACATATTTAAAATGTTATTAACTTTTAAAATAAGAAAAAAACGATTTAAAATATTTTTAATTAAAATTATGCCAATTAAATTATGAACTTCAAACTGTTACATTTTTTGTCTGAGAATTGAAAAAACAAATATTTTTTTCCTCCAGAATTTTATTCATCAGACGGAGTGATTTTAAAAACAATAAATTTATTAAATAATAGAAGAAGGAAGAAAAAACAAACAATAAATATGTTGACCTCAGAAATTAAATGTTACATTTTAATAAATAAATTGGCAGCAAATACATACATACATACATACATACATACATACATACATACATACATACATACAGTTGCGTTTAAAATAATAGCACCACATATATATGTCTTCTTCAATAAGTCATAAATAAAAATAAAAAGTCATAAAAAATAAAGCGTTTGTTAATAATAAACGTCGAACATCAACTTCCTACTGAATTTATTACATTCTGGCACCCCTCCAGAATAATAGGTCTCTATAGTGTTCCAATGATCGCTATTACTGGTTTAATTACCGGCACATTTTTTATACATATGTTAACCATTAATCGGTTCGATTAAATTGGGGGACTGGGAAGACAGTGACTCAATTATTCTGACACCACTTTTTTGCCGAATCAGTGGCATTTTTTCAGATGCATACGATAGCATTACTTCGTTTTATATTTTAATATACTCTGTCAAATTCATAACAGTTTTAGTATGGTAAATGGATCCAACAACATTTTACGAAAAGCACTTCCATATCATATCACTAGAACCGTCGAGTTTGAAAGTCTTTGTTCTAAATGTTTGATTATAATCCTTGCTAAAGGGCTTCTTTACAAATATGAAATGTTTAAGACTCATCGGCGCACATAATACTACACTTCTTTTCAGTAGGCTTTTGAGACATGGGGAGCAGTTAAGAGGAGGACTTTTCATGGTCTGTGGGTTTTATATTCCCTAACTTTGTGATACAGTTATTAGTAGTAGTTATTGTAGTTATTGAGATAAATGTCGCTGAGATAAATGTCGCTTCCTTCATTTAACGTAATATACGATGAACCACTTATGGTGTCGCCACAGTTATGTATCCACGACACCCTTCTTTTAATATGTAGAATATGGAATTTTTTTGATGTTTTATTTCAATTACAATAAAAATGGTGCTATTTTTTTGAGAGGTCCCAATCTGATATTATGTTTTTATAATCAAAATCGTTTCATTCATTTTCTTAAAAAAATACTTCCAATAAAGTACAAAAATGTGGATAAAAATATTCATCAACAAAAAACTAAATTAGCAAAAAGAAATGTGACATGTGAGCGGTGCTATTATTTTGACAGCAGCTATAAGTATTTGTATGAATATACGAAATTATTTATAATTTATACAATAATCAATTATGAATATTAAAAAATAATAAATATTTATAGGAGGGCAGTAAGTAAATGAAGTTATTATGGTGCGAAATAAAACACTTTGAGGTGATTTAGGTGAAATTGTACTTGAAATAGTGTGGCATCTTCAAAACGGAATTAAAGGATTTGATTTGAATTTAAAATGTTATATTGAATAGTTAATAAATTTGTGAACGTCCCCACTTGAACCGTCCTTTTCATTAATTATGGCAAATGAGATGCAAAGAAATCAATATCAAAAACAAAAATATGCACTTGTAATGTAATCATTCATATTAAAACCGCATCATTTTAAAAGCACTTCATATTGGAATTCATCAGCAGCAGCGGTAACGTCATCCCATCATTATCATCATCAATGATTGAACGTTCAATACTTTTTTTATGAATTTTATGAATAAATCAATGAATGTGTGATGAGTGATTGTTGGGTCAATATAAAATATTTTCTTTTATTAAAAAAAACCGCATTAAATACCAAAAAAGCAAAAACATTAAAAAATTAAACACCAATTTTATTTAATTCTTTTTTTTTTGTATCTTCAATTCAATGTTTAATTATCATTTATTTACTTGTGAAAATACTATGAATTTCATTAATGAATTTTCATAATTTTATAATTTTTTGCTAAAGTGTGTAAATAATTGCGAAAGGAAGTATTGACGGTTAAATTTCAAATTTATTGAGAAATATTTTAAATTAATAAAAAAATGTTTAATTTTAGCATTTTTTAATTATACAATTTGTTTTAACAATTATTTCATTTTCATATATTTTTTTATTGTAAAATTGTAAAAATTGTATTCAAAAAAAACATTGAAATTTACGTTATGTACTTATGAATTACATACATAAGATTTACTTAATAATTATTACATTAAATGAATTTAATTAAAAAATAGTTTTAATAACAATGTAAAACCATATTTTATTACAATATTTGTATATCTACATAAGGAGTGAGACAGGAAAAATTATAACAATAACTATAAACTTGACATTGCGATCCTATGCCATATTCTTGCTATGACAAATTTATGAAAGGCCCTCGTATAATTTGCTTATCTTATTTATTATTATGTGTGCAGTAGATTATTATGATACTTATATTTATGTCAAGAAAATTTTCTTGATGTTTAAATGGGAGTTAGAAACAAGTATGGACCGACCCTCGTATAATTTCGCACAGCATTTTTGTTTTATATATATTTTAATTTGACTAATTTGTGCAATTTATGAATTTCAAAGTGATATTTGGAAGGTTAGTTGCATGAGAAATAATGGATTTTCGCAAAATTAGGATTAAATCATTTTTTATTTAGGAATTTTATAGATTAAGAATCCCATTACGGTGTGTCATCTATATGGGGCCTATAAGAAATAATCGATCGTAACCAATTTCAATAGGCGTCGTCCTTAGGCCAAAATAATAGTACGATATCTTCAAAACTGTGACCTGTACTTTGTGAATAAGCTTTACATAGACACCCAGACGAAATTGCTTAAATCGACTTAAGAAGGTTAGGACTATTTTTCTGCCCGTTAGAAACATTTGCACAAACGCATAATACCCCCACCACCCATGGTAGAGTAGGGTATAATCACCTATAATCTAAATTAGCTATACACTGAACCAAATGTCATTTGTTTGTTAACGAAACAATATTCATAGAACTTTAACGAAGAAAAAGTTGTTAAATAATCATAATTTTTCTTCAAATTGAAGGATTTTCTTCAAATATACTAAAAAATTTATTCAATAAAAATTTTTAGTAAAATATGTAAAATTGAATAAATTTTCGTTGAAAACTGATATCTAGTAAAAACGGCAGTAACGCACAAATTTATTCAATGCAAATGGAAGAACAGCTGATCAAAAAACATGTAATTTTTCATCAGAAATACAATCCGGTCGGCCTTTCATTGGTTTTGGTCGATAACAACAAAGATAAAACAAAAAGTAGAGAACTAAATTAGATGCGTTTATAGGAATATGCATTGCTAAAGATTTCCTCAGAAAAATTATTAGATCAGAAAAAATAAATTTAAAAAAAATCTGAGAAAAGAGAAAATAAATAAAAAATTTAAACATGTGTGAAGTTTCTTTCGGATTCACTACTTATTTTTCAATACAAATACAAACATCAACATTCCGTGTTATAACGTAATATTTATCATAAATATTACGTATACGTCAACAACAATAACAATAACAATAATAATGATATTGAATGTAATAAACAAGTATCCATCCATAAATAATTATTTATACTCCTTCTTACATTCTTGAAATATAAATTGATCACTTTACACTCAAACATACACATACAATGCAATAATTGTGTTTATATTCATATATTCACACAAAAATGATGAAAGTGTATTTGAGCACCCATTTGTATATGTATATATGTGTGTGTGTATTTAATAAACAAATTTGTATTGTTGAATTATTTTAATTGTTAATAAAATTTGATGCTATAAAATATAAATGTCATTTACAGGAAGTAAATGTTAATAACCATTTACATACATATATACACATACATATGCATATATATTACACAATACTTGAATACAATGATATACATAAATGATACACATACATATGTATGGTAAATATTGGTAGATTATATTATTTGGTTGTAGATTTCAGATTTTGTTTTGTAAAATTAATGACTTAATGCAATAATTTAACTTTTAAATAACAATAATTAAACATAAAATTTAATCTTAAATAAACAATTTTAAATTAAAAATGTTGTGAATAAATGGAAACATTTTATTTGCACGGATTTGTAAAGGTTATGTTAATTCCAGGATTTAAAGTATATAAATTTGAAGAGATCAATTTATTAAAAAATCTTGATTATACGTTTTCAGCGCTCACGTCACTGTGTCCAAATAGATATTTTTTGGAAATAATTCAAGACATTTCAGCTCTTCAGATAAAAATAAGCAGTTTTTGAATTCAAACTCTTAACTGGCCTCCCATGTTCTGTCCAAAAATTTTATTGAGCATAACGTGCATACATTTTATAGGCCATAACTGCGTGCTAAATTTCATGAAAATTGAATAAGTCATTGTGGCAAAATTGAGTGAGAAATGATACGAAGAACAGTAATTTTTTCTCGAATCAGCACATTCTGGCAATGTCCCCCTATTATTAGATTGTGAAGAGAGAAATCGTATGCCATGTGATTCCCAGATATATACATTGTCCTCTTACGCCAGTCCAACACCATCTAAAACGCAATCACAACTACTGCAGCAACAACAACATTATAACAATGGTTTCAAGGGTAAAGTTGCTCAGGTTCTCGATTCATAAGACAATACAATATAATAATCGCTGTATTCCAGCAGACAAATGGATTACGGTTACCTGCATTAGCTCGCCATAACAATAGTTAGTCTGATTAACTGCACAAGCTCTTGTTTCTCTGGGAAAAGACCAATTACTTATATTTCACTAGAGGGATCTAACGATTTTATCGTCTCTGAACGCCGCACGTATATAAACAGAAAAAAGCAGACTGGCGCAAATGTTTATATTGGCGAGAGAAAATTGCACACTTTCCAGCCAAAGCAGCGAGACTCGCTGACGAGCACATTGAAATCCGCGTTACCAACTCTAGCGCTTGACAGAATTGCTAATAAAATGTTTAAGTCAGAAGATTGGTAAATGAGGACATGCGGAAGAAGTGTTAAGTCACCTAAATAATGGAATGAATAAACTGTAATTGACTGTCGGGTCTCTCTCCAAAAATAAGGAGAAGTATGATAAGGAATGCTTGCGACTTTTTATTGAGCATCAGGAGAGAGATAAGGCGAAAAGAAGTGTTGTGAGCAAACTTCACAAAAATCCAGTCATATATAAACCGCAATAATTCGTACCATTGAAAGTTGCAGAGGTCATTGACGAAGCCAAATCATCTAAGGCGAGCTAAGGAGTGTTCAAGTTTAACTTTGTGAACCACAGGGTCTTTATGTTGTATACCTTGGTTCATAAATATTTTTAAAAAGATCCGGATTCGAAGTATGAATAAGGTCCTCAGGGGATGGCCAAATAAACTATTTACTTATTATTTACGTATATAAAGGGCCGGTCAGTGATGAATTAGGCTGCTCCAGTATGGACACCTTCGTTAAGTGATACGCAATGGGGAAATACTTAAAATACAGACTGTATTCAAAATGTACATGAAAACACAAAGATCCTTCCAGTTGTAGAATAAAATGAAATGCTCGTGCGATATATATTTACTAAACCGATATTTTTATACATAAACGAAGCATATTTAGCTCTTTGCAATCTCATTTAGAGCGAAATTCGTTATGAAAGCTTTAATCGACATTCACATAGTCGCCACAAATTCCGCGGTTCCAAGTTACCGTGTAAATTTCGTACTTGTGGATTTTCCACCATCTTCAAGAGTAGTTCTGGCCCAACTGGGAATATTGAAGGAGAAATAGGCCTAACGCCTACTCGTATCATACTGATCATGCGTCCTAAAACCCTCGCAGTCCTAAAGATCTGTATAGTTTTCGAAAAGGTTACCAGATTTCTTGGTCTGGTTTCTTGGTGTCTTGACTTAAACATCAATCACCACAACGTAATGTTTAACAACGAGCAATATTTTAAATCAAATATGATTAAATTTATTTAAATGAGTTGATATTAAATTAAATCCTCAACACTTACTTTTTCATTCTTTTCTCTCACTTTGGCAGGAATTTTAATTATTTAAGAAAGAAAAAAAACTTACCTTTTGATTTTATTCGATTAATTATTCACTTTTCAAACAAGAACAAAACATCAATTTAATTTGTATATAATAATATTTCTTTTATTATTACTATTTTATTTCCTATTATTACTATGTTACAATTGTTTATATATTATTGTTATTATTATATATCTTTTAAATTGTTTATGTTTTTTCTGTTTTGTTTTGTTTAAGTAAGATACTTGAATATTTAAAACTTAAAATATAATTTTGGCAATATAAAAAAATGTATTTGTTACTAAAGTCTATTACATAATAATTTTCATTAAAAATACCTATAATTATCAAATTTTATACAATAATAATAAAAAATACTATATTTGTAATATTTATAAAACAACAACAATAATTTCTATATTTATAGGAGAATGTGATTTCACGTTTTTCGTTTCTTTTTTTTTACTTAAATTTCTAGATGCGAGAAATGGAAAGTTTACTTGTCCATTAAATGGGGGCGAAAGGGGTGTTTTTTGGAGAGTAAATCTTAAGGAGAATAAGAGAACTACACATAACGTGTAATTTGAGCATAAAACTCAGAGAGGCAGGCATGTAATTGTAAAAATGATGGACGTTCGGCTGGTAAAAGGGCCCAACAATAGGCCATAATGGTAAAACTGAAAAGAGAAAAAGAAGAGAGGGGAAAATTATTATATGATTTACACAATTTATTTTCAGAAAAAAATGTATTTTGTAGGAGAATTAATAAGTGTAATACTTACAGCTCATCGGGACAATTGAAAGGCTGTGCCAGTCTATAACCATCTCTGAGATAATGTTCCATTTCGAAGGGATCAACTTCAGCATAAGGTTGCTTGGCTGAGGTGCATAATTCCCACATTAAAACACCAAAAGCCCAAGAATCACTGGCTTCGGAAAATTGTTTATGTTGTAGTGCTTCCAAAGACATCCATTTTACAGGACGATTTTCACTATCACCCAAGCAATTATAGTCACCAGGGAATAAATCTCGCGACAAAGAACTATCGGATAATTTAACACGTAATTGATCGTCAATACTAAAAGGGAGAGAATGAAAAGAAGAGAAAATTGATATAATTAATGTTTAATAGAGAAAACAAATCTTGAGTTGAGTTGAAGAGAGTTATTCTTTAAGAGAGAAAGAGAGGAAAAGAGAGATTTTCTAAATAATTTTTTGTGTTTACTTACACGCAATTTCTTGTGGCTATATCCTTGTGAACAACTCCATGACTGTGTAGATGACTTAAGGCAGTGGATAAATGTGAAGACATCATAACGATTTGTATGGTGGTGATGGTGCGAGCACAGGATGGATCCAATAAGAATTGTTTTAAATTCCTAGTATTATTCATGGCAGGATACAAAACAAATGGTGTTGTATGATCCTCAATTGACACACCCAATACGGACAAAATGCCAGGATGTGAAGCTCCATAGAGAGACATACCTTCTTGTAGTAAAAGTGAAACTTGCATTTGACTGGCATGTTGGGCTACAGTTTTAACTAAGACATCCTGATTTTCATTGTAGGTGCCACGGTAAACTCGTCCAAAAGTACCTTCTTGCAATAAACTTGACAAACGAACACGACAACGTTCTACTGTTAATTCGGAAATACGACGATGTAGTTCTTCGGGTTGTTGGGGTTCAATTTTACGTGGCAAAGTGGTGTGAATGGGTGCAATAATGGAAGGCGTTATATAGGAAGCTGATTGACAAGGAGGATTAGTATTAAGTCTTTGGAAGCTAGAAGTTCTCATGGGTTGACCACCATGATTTTGACGCTTGGTTGAGCCACGTACACAATAGGCTGCCAATAAAAGTATTAAAACTAAAGCTAAAGCCAAAACACAACCCACCACCAAAGTAACAAGTCCAGTGGGTGGTGGTACCACAGTTTCCAATAGTAAAGGATCATCCAAATCTGTCTCATCTTCTTCGGCTAATAAGCAAATCTTTTTTCTTCTAAACACTAAATGGGTAACATTATTTAAGGCTCTATTCAATATCACTTCTATGGAAATGGTAACATCAACTTCAGCTGCTCGTATACCGGAACATTTGAGGCCTATAGAAAAGGTTTGTACCTTAATTGGTATTTCACCTATTTGCGATATATTCATGGTGGGACGTGGTAAGACTGCTGGATCATTGGTCACCACATTAATGCTATAGGGTAGGGGACGGCCAGCTTGACTTTGCCAAGTGAAACTTATGTCACGCACATTAGCTGGCACAGGCACAATAAAATTTAAGGCATAGTTATTGATGGTGCCATCACGTACATAATAAACTTCAGCGGAAACACCTGAAACAACAACAAAAATAGAAAAATAAAATGTTAGTAATTTAGAACAAAAGCAAAAAGGAAAAAAATGAAGAAGAATGAAAGCAAAAAAACTTTTTTAACAAATTTCCTGATTTTAGATGCTGTAAAATCACCCACCACCACATAAATCACAGCAACATTTATGGAGTTTTTTTCTTGATAAAACTGGAAAAGAAAATGTTAATAAAATTTTGACCTCCCCCGCCTTTTCTCCTTTTACACAAATTAGGCTTTTGTTGACACACACACATGTACACACAAAAGTTAAAAAAATGTAATACATTTCCTTTTGAATTTTATGGTAAAATCTCATGATTTTTTAATGCTGAATACTGGAAAAAAGCACTAATTATGGCATGTTTATGTTAAATTTCCAAAAAAATCTTGACATGAAACATTTTTTAAGCGAAAATAGGGGAAATTTTACATATGGAAGGAATGAGAGAAGATGCTGCTTTCATTCAATATTTATTTGATTTGATTGAATTGGACTTTGACTTATGTTAACTCGGAAGTATTATTTTGAGACTTTTACATTTCTTAACTGCAGAATTCACAGAAGATTTTTGGAACAGCTGTTGCTAAGATTATAAATAAACGATTTTCCGAAGGGATTTATTATCTCAATGCTTTAGAATATAACTATCCAAAGGGTTTTCACAAGGTACAGAAATTCTAAATAAATCTTTATTAACACTCCAAAACTCAAACTATTTTTCTTTGTTGAGAAACCTAAACTTTACTTTTTTATTATTATCAGATCAGATTTCTTTAAACGTTGACCCTTGATTTGTGTGAGAAATCTAAACAGAACTTTGTTTACATTCTCAGATCTAAGGTCTTAAACTTTTTCCGAATGGTTTTTAATGTGGTGTAAAAATTCAAATATATCTATATCTATAAACTATGCACCCATTAATCGGTCCAAATGGCTGTATAATACAACAATCGGTAGTCTTAAAAACAAGAATGTCAGACCTTTAAGTAAGGCGATTTCCATTTAAAATTAAAACTCTTCTGTCTTCAAAATTTTAAGAAGAAAAATCTTAAAATGAGAATTCCGTTTAAACCGACATTTGGTGCCGTATGGTCACCCTAAAATCTCACAGAATGCATTAGTAATGAGCTGAACTTTTTTTTTTTTGCCATTTCGTATGCACACACGACTTGACTGACATGTCTGTCAAAAAGCACAAACACACACATGAACACCAAGACCAAACCAGGCAAATACACAAAAAAGAAGTTGTTGCAAAAGAGGGAGAATAACACGAAAAAAAAGTATCCTGAAATAAACTTCATATTAAATCAAGTCACGCACACTTCATTAGTATCATCATATAAGATGTGTAAATGTGTTTATATGTCTACTATATATTTATAGGGATGTTATATTGGCACATGTGTAAAATTATTTCTTTTTTTTTTGGTCTTGTTGTGGACTCACTCTTAACTTTTCAACACTAGAGAATAGAGGCCAATATATAAAGCAAGAGTAATGGAGAGGGAGGGAACGATAGATGTTTGTGGTTTTAGCAATAAATTTGCACATAATCAAAGTTGCAATACAGGGAGAGAAGACCAACATATAAATGTGCATGCATACATACATACATATGTATGGTTGTGCATAAAAACTTTATCTTTAAAAAAAATATAAAATTAAACTTTAAAGTTTACTGATTTCATCAACACTTTGTGAGAGAAGGGAGAGAGTGAGAGAGAGGGGAAAGAAGAGGGGATGAGTTTATTTATATGGGTTTTTGGCTAATAGTTATAGAGATAACTAAAAATGATTTTAATATAAATTTTTACAAAAAGGAAATGGTGGTCTGCTACTTGGTTTAATGACCATATTTAGAATGTATTTACTAGGGTTTCTCTATCTATCTCTTCCTCTCTTTAGAGCTATTCAATAATATCTATAAGATATTTATGAGAAAACTATTATAAAGATTTATATCTTTAAATTGAGTACAATTTTTCTGTAAAAACCAATAAAAGTCAAAATTTTATTTTGGCCTACTAAATAAAATGTTTTTGTGGTTTTGTGGTTTACTGCAATATTTATGCTTGAGTGTATCTAATGACATACATTTATACTAATACATAGACATCATCATACATACATGCATAAATTTCATATAGTGTGATTCGGTTTATGTCTCTGTTGCAAACTAATTATAATACTAATACAACTATACATAAGTATATATTCAGTTTAGTTTATTTTATGTTTGTGTTATTATTTTCATTTTTTTCTATACAGTTCTATTTGTGTATGTGTGTGTAAGCATGTGCATTTATAACCAATATGAATATCCTGTCATTCTTTTTTGTGAGCTTATAATAGGATAATTGGATGCAGAAAATCCTAAAAAAATGTACATACATACACAATCACATATTTCAAATGAAATAATAAGGATTTTATGTCCACAGAGTTTATAATTTAATTGAGGTCAATATTTGTATACTTAATTTGAAGACTAAAAGATTTGGCATGTTTTTTGAAATGTGGTCAAAATAATAAGATGAAAATTTTATGTGATTTATTTGCTTATAAAAGAGGAGGTTATGATTAAATTAAAACTAGGATATGACACTATAATTAAAGTACAATTTAAAATATATAAGTAAAAGAGAAAAACTTTTAAACGGAACAATTTCCTTCAAAAAGGACTGTTCAACATTAATGTGCAAAGATCGTCAATACAATAACAAAAAAAATCTACAGAATTTTTATTTGATTATGTTTCACAGGGAAATTACTTGAAAGTTTCATCGGTTAAGTCCGTTTGAATCAGAAACAAATACATTCCGAAAACATTTGACAAGAAAGAGGAAAAACAATAAACGTCAATTTCACTTCACAACATTTCTTACTTAACATTATTTTGGATGACAAAATAAAACATAACGTTCACTAACACTTAAGTTTAAAGGAAGCTTGAAGTCGAGCTCCCTGTCATGTCGATGTTGTCTGCTGTCTCTGCTTTGTGGATAGGCATAATATTGTTGGCAGATTTTTGGCTGTTGAATCCTCGGTTCTACACCGCAGTTCCTGTTTTTTGCTCTCTCTTGCTGTCTTATCTTCGTTACGTTCGTTTTGCCTACTTCTGGTGTTATTCTATTTAGCCATAGACTAGTCCGTGATGTTAGTGCTGTAATTGTTTGTCTATGTTGGTTTGTACAGCGTTGGACTACCAGTCCGGAAAGGTTTTTACTTCAACTGGTAGTAATCGAGTTGTTTACGAAATCCGGAGATTTAGTTCTGATACCATGAGAGTCAGATGCCCCTGAACATTCGTATCCAGCTTGACTATTACTGTGGTCCCTTGAGGAGCATGATGGTAAAGAGGAGTTTAAGAATCTTTGTGGAGTTTCGTACCCCAAAAATCGGTATAAGTCTCGATAGGCTCCGCTCCTAACCAAGGATAAAGTCATGTTCATGGATTCGAATTTACGCTCCAGTATAGCAGTCTGTTGCATCTAGGGACGTTAGCGGACGCATTGGTAAAAAGAACTTTATGTCTGTCTTAAATTTTGAACAGATTAAAATCTTAAATCGGTGTTTGTAATTCAATTTTAGACTTCATACTTATCGCTGGGTATAAAGAGGCATCGAGCGAATTTTTCATCACTCTTGAGAACAATTTAATTTCATTATATTTTTCCCTTAATCCTCTCCAAATGAAAAATCTCATTACATAGAAAATATTTTCAATCTTTTTGTCATTAAATTAAAAGTGCATGTCAAGTTAAATTTAATAATCTCATTGTCAAGTCTAATATTTTTTTAAAATAGTTTCTTTTTTCAACATTTTCACATGCGAGCATAAAGAGATTATTTTTAATAAGAAATTAACTGAAAGAAACGTACTCAACTTTATTCATATTATGACAGATGAAAGAGACATTAGAGACACACTGTAAGAAACGTTGGGAGAGTAGAAGAAGAAGAAAAAAATACAACAGAAAACCCTAATGAAAAATGTTATTTTAGTAATAAATGACATTTAAAGAATGAAAAATAAAAGCAGACATATATATATGTATACACCTATACACAAGCAATTTAACAGCAGACATTTTCTCATTTTCACACATATGAAGAAAGTAAAAAGATTAAAATAATATACAAAATGACAATTTGCACCTTTTGCAAATTCATTTTATGATTATAAAATAAAAAACGAGAGAGAAATAAAAAATAATAAAGTCTTTAGTCTAGGACGATGACAGTTGGGGTGACAGCGACACACCTTCATCATTATCATCATAAGTAGTGACAGAGTGACAACAAAAACAAAAAGAAGAAACTATTTAAAGGTAACAAAAAAAAAACATAACTTAAGAGGATTTTCTTAAATAACAAGAGAAAAACTGTTTAACAAGAGAATTGTATTGACAAAAAGCGAAAGGGAAAGAGAATTAAAAATGGAATAAGTAGTAATAGGATAAATGTTAATATATTTGCTGAGGAAAAGGAAGCAAAAAAAAAACAATTAACACAAGACATTTAAGGACAATACAAAACAAAATAAAAATTCATTTAATTTATTTTGAAAAACAAAAACAAAGAAAATATAAAATATAAAACAATAGACTATAAATGTGTTAACGGGATTAAAATTAAAATTAAAATTAGACATCTGACTGGCATATTAAATAGCAAATAAATTATAAAACAATTGAAATGTCATAAAATTTAAACGGGAAAGGAATTATAAATAGTAAAAAACATTAAAAATATAAAAGGATTTTAAAATTGAGCTAACGGTATTAAATTTACTGAACAAAAATACACTCAAAGAAATAGTTTGATAAAAAATTAATAACAATTGAATATGAATTAAAATATGAAGTAGAATTGAACTAGAACCAAAAAAGACCTGAACCAGAACTGAACTGATAAAACTGAAGTGGAACTAAACAAGAAGAGAACTAGAACTGAACTACATCCGAATAACAACTTAACTGTAACTGAAAGAGAACTGAACTAGAATGGAAACTAAACTAGAATTTAAAAATAGAAAAATCCGAAAAATCTTGGAACATAAAAAATCCAATAAGTTAAAAGAGACTGACCCTAAAGGTTTCAACCACTAGAAATGAGAAGTCCAAACTGTTCGGCATAAGAGTTTTAAAATATTGTTCTCCTTAGAAAAGAGAACAATACACGATGATAGAGTCCACAAAAAAGCTAATAGAACATCAAACTGATGTTCATATTCTATACTATCGATGATAAAATCACGGTTTTTCGCAACACGAACTTGGCGAACGTGAACATTAGTTTTTCGCTTTATTTCCTTTCAAAAATTTATTTGGGTTTTCATTGTACTGACAAAATTTTCTCGAGTTTTAAAATGAAATTTCAGAAAAAAAACAACTTCTATACAACAATAGTTCAAAGCAAATATTTTCTACCAAGTTTAGTGAATGAAATCTACAAAATTTATAAAAAAACAACAACAATAACAACAATAATATTTGAGAATAACAATAAATGCGGAAGCACTCAAGAAAGTAAATGTTTTATAAAAAAAATAAGAGAAATAAAATTTTATAAATACCAACAAAAGATGTATGAAAACAAAAACGTTCTAAAAAGCCAATGAGAATAAAATGTTTAAAAAAAGCGAATAAAAAAAGGAGCTAAATACACTTAAATTGTTGAGCACACTTACATACACATATACGCACATAAAGTTCAAAAGTTTCAATAAAACAAGCACACACATACAAGCGAAAGGAAGTAAAAAGCATTTACTGTTTTGAACACTATTGTCATTACAACAATAACAGTTAAGAGGAAAATTTCTAAATTCTTAAAACAGTTAAGGCCCTTTGAAATGGATACAAAGAGTTTCCGAAAATATTTCCAATTTCACTTTTACAAAATGATCTTTGAAAAGGTTTCAAATTTCTTTTCAAACATATTTATCAGACTCTATACTTCTCATTACTTTGGATGGCTAAATGGAAGCAGTTAATTCGATCATTGTATGAGAGGAATTTTGCGACTGCTCCAGTAATGTGATTAATAAAACATTCTTATATTCATAATTTTGGATGGCTAAGCGGAAGGGATGGATTCAATTATTTACTCCACTAAAAAATCTAACTTAAGAACTTGAAGCATTAACAAGTAAAAATGTACAGTCGATCAAGCCCTACACCACATCGTCGCTTAAAAATGGCAGTTACGAAAAATTAATTAAGCCTCATTTTAAGTTTTCAACCAATGAAACCAAGTCATCGCCTTAAAAGCTAAGGCATTTTAGTATTGAAAACTTCCATTTCCCTTTTGTTAGAAGTTTCAAAATTGATGAGAAATATAAAAACAGAGAGAGAGAGAGAGAGAGAGAGGAAACTAAGGAAGAGAATTGATTGTAAGCAAAACAATGCACATCATCATAATGATCTTTATGGAAGTTAGTTTATATTGTTGTATTCAACAACAACATCATCATCATCATCGACAGCAACCTCCTCCAGCTAACAACAACTTTATCATTTTTTATTTTTTAATAGAAATAAAAAACGAAATAAACGTTTTGTTATAGTCAACAATAGACCTTCATAAAAAAGTGTCAAATATCCTTTTATTTCAATATTTTTCCTCTGCTACATACTCACCGATTGTCTCTTTCTGTGCTTGAATTCTAAAGACATTTTTAGTTCTTTTTTTTTTTGAAAATGATTCTTTTTTATATTGTTTTTTTATTGTCTTTTTTCTGTGCATTTTATTTTTTAAACCTAAAAAGAATATGATGAAGATGCTATTGATGTCTTCTTCCATTTGCCTTAAAAGCCAGAAGAATAGAATTTAAATTATTGTTGTAAGGATTGTATGTTTGCCGCCATCATAAGCGTTATGTTGAGTGTTACACTGACTTTTGTCAATTCAATGAATGATTTGGTTTTTAAATGTTATTGAAATGTAAATGGAAAAAATTGTATTTCATAAAGTAGCAAAAATCATTTTATTTTATTTTTTTTCTTATTTTTTATTTCTTTAAACAATCTTTTATTTATTCCAAAGAGAAAAAAAGGAATAAAAAAGAGAATAAAAAATAAAATCAAATTTAAAATTCTGAAAAAAAAACTACAACAAGAACATATAAATGAAGATTGTATGGAAATAAAATAACTAAAATAAAATTATAAATGAACGTGATGAAAGGAAATAAAAATAGGAAATAATAGACAATTGTCTATAAAATGTGAAAAGAAATCATAAAAAATAGAATAAAATTTATAAAAAAAGAATTGAAATTTAATCCTGACAAACTATTAAATAAAATAAAAACAGATCGAAAGGTATAAATATATAGTTTTCTAAAATTATTGCCTGGTATTAAGCCTTTTAAAGGATCATGTAAACTAATTAAAAGTCTTATAATTATGTCTGGTATAAATTATTAACAGAAACCCCATAAAGTATGCAACACATTTCATCATATTGTTTACAAGAGAAATTATTCAAATCGACTATTTTTTCAAATAATTCTGTAACTCTTGAACCATTAGAGATATCTAAGTGAAATTTCACACGTTAAAAAGTGAGGTATTTTTAAGTTGGTCTAAAGAAATTAAAGAGTCTATGTGGTCAGACGCGTAGTCAGCGACCCTTCAAATTGAGCCACCTGATTATGTCGACTTTTCAAAAATTCGTCAAAAATTAATTAATGAAATGATACAAAGGTAATTTCATATATATAGTCTTTGCAAAACTTTATGAAATATATGCCTATTTATTCAGAAATATTCAATTCAAAATAATTTTTTAACCCATTTTTACCCTTGTCATTCATTTTTTAATTGGTTAATGTAGGTCATCAATTTTGTTAAAATATATGCCAGATTCCCTATTAAATTTTAAAAATCCGCTAAAAAAGTTATGTGATTAAAAAATACAACATTTATTCACTGATAAACCCTTTTTTATTCCGAACTTCTTAACTATTTTATTGTTTTATAAAGAAATCTTAATGGTAATGTATGTGAACTAAGTACGCAGATCTACCCACAAGCCTTATCTGTTAAGATATCAAATTGCAAAACTGGAAGCCTCTTTAAATAATTCTTGATATACAACTACATGTTAGATTTCAAATTTCAAATCGATTTGGACTCACTGTGCTCCATACTTTTACAAAGAGAAAGCGAAAATAATAGTTCAGTAGCTGTAAAAATGTTATAACTAAAATTTAATTTCAGTTCAATTATGCCATTTTTCGCATAATTTTCCAAATTTGAACAAACATTTCAGCAAAATGAGATTGTAGAAAATCTGATTTTTGAATCATCATTCTGGATTTGTCATCGAGTCCTACAAACGGACGTCTTCAAATCATCACTGACAAACATTTGAAGAAAAATTTGCATGCTTAAAGCGATAAACTTATTTCAAGTGTATCGTCAATATAGTTTAGAAAACTTGATTGGACTACTGTTATATATGTACTCTATTTTAATAAATGTGTCATTTCCTATTTAATTTTTATTTAGGTCAAATATCAAAATAATAAATACGTTTTCCTAAATTTAAATAACCGAAAAAACAAAATCAGAAAGTGTTCACCAAATCCTTTTTGGCACAAATCCTTCAGCCCAAAACGCCGATTTCCTTTTAATACCATAAAATCCCAGTTTAGTTTAATTCCTTTATTTATAATTCATTCATAATCTCATTTGAAACTTATCCACCGTGTTTATTTGACCTTAAAATTAAGTGGCGAAACAGTCAGCCTGGAAAAGCAAAAATACCCAACCAACCAAGCCAACAATTTTTTTCTTGAATTCCTTGAATCCTACATTAACTTTAGTTACATTGTCCAATAATGTTTCAAAGAGAAAATCAAAATAATCCTTGAAAGCAACACACACACACAACAAAAGAGTTTTTTTATTTCATATTTAAACATTTTTTTTAATATTATTTTTATTGTTCATTTTTATTTTTCCAAAAAGGCTGTTTTTTGTTGTTGTGTTGCCAAAAAATAAAAAAAAAAGGATTTTGTAGTTGTGTTCCTTTTTATGTAATAATAAACACAGTTTGAGGAAAAATTATATGAAATTTACAAACAAAACTAAAAAGCAAGAAAAATTATTATATTATGGTGTGTTTCATTTCCTCTTTTGGTTTTTATATATGTGTGAATGTGTGTGTGTGTTTGTATAAATGTGTGAGTGGTATATTTTTCTTTATTTTTGTTTTCATTATATTTTATTGTAAATTTTTAAGGCGTTAAATGCAGCATAAAACTTAATTAGATACGCTCGCATTAAATGAAAGAATCTAGAATATAATGCCAACATTAAAAAAAAAAACAAAATTGCTTAACACAGTGGGTTGAAAAGACAAAATATTTGGAGAAAATTAGATGAAAATGATTTTGTACTAAATGAATTTGTTTTTTGTTTCTTAATCTAAATTAAAAATTATTCTTTCCACATGAATGAATCCTAACTGAACTTTGACCCCAGACAAAATACAGCTCATAATTTAACACAATCTTGGACTGAATGATGGCGGCATTTCACAATTTGAAATAGAAAGAATTATTCCAATCATGACCTTTAACCACTTGCCTTTCTAAACTTTTATGACCTTTGACCCTGTACTTAAGTATATTATTTTTTGTTATCTAAATGATCTTTAGATAACTTCTCAGGATTAACGACAAGAATCATAAAGTGACACAATTTCAAAGTCTGACAACATTTTAATTTGTCAGTTTTCATAATCCTTTTTCAGGTTGTAATATACACAAATATATAGAGGATCGTGTCATATATGACCCTTGATCCCTAAATAGCCTTTTTAATAATAATTTGGTAACAGTTTATTGTAACACAATTTCCTATTCCTTTTTCATGTTGTAATTTTCACAAACATATAGACAATTACTTCATATGCGACCTTTGACCCTTTAATAACTTTTTTAAAAATAGTTCAGTTACAATTTATTGCCACACAATTCTAAGTTCTTTTGCAATATAAATCGTCAGATTTCATGTTATTTTTTACTGGTTGCAACTTACGCAAACTTATGGGGAATTTTTTTCATAAATGACCTTTGACTTCATAATAATTTTATTAAGAACAGTTCGGTAATAGTCTTACATTTTTCTTTCATGTTGTAATTTTCACAAGCAAATAGAGGATTATTTCATATCTGACCTTTGACCTCTAAAAACTTTTTTCATAAATTAAATTTTTGTGTTTAAATTTTCTTTTCAACATTTTTGAAATATTCGAGCCACTGTTTTTTTTGACTTAATCTTTTTAAGGAGCATTACGGAAAAAAGTATTACTTAGTGTTTTTTGTTGATGTTGTTGCTTTTTTCTTTCTTTTACTATGAAATTGGGCCAAAAGTATTAAAATAATTTAAATCCCAGTAAAAGACAAAAATATTCAACAATGAATGCCAAGAAAAATATATATAGAGAGAGGGATTTTTCAACATTTTCCATTCTTTTCAAACAAAATTAACAAAATAAATTTGCATAAAATGAAACAACAAATTGTGATAAAAAAATATTTAAAAAGATTATTAAATTTACATAAACAGGGACTTAGGGAGCAACAAAATATGGTAGAACTGTAATATGAGTCAGACTTAAACTTAAAAAAAAAAAATGTCTAGAGAATATAAAATCAGATAGATTTTGTTTTATTTAGAAAAATAACTGAAATATTTAGCAGTCAATAATATTTATTTACAAAAATAAAAGACTAATAAGATGGGAAAGCGGGTTAAGTTAAAATTTGGAATATAAAGTGTAAAGGACTGTAGCATAAAATAAAAAAAGCTTTATCTTTATATCTAGTTAATCACTTTTTCCTTTTGCAGAAAAACTAAAATGTCCCCATGGTCTTCTATAGACATGTAAACCTCATAATGAAGTTCTTTTTTTTTGAAATATAAATTTCTATAAAACAATTTGGCTTAAAAGGAGGATTTAAATAGTTTTTTGTTAGTTTCTCAGAAAAAACCCAAAATATTTCTTTTTTTTATTAAAAAAGATTGACTTTCAAAAGATTAAATCGAAAAAAAAAATACTTAAGAAGAAAATCATATCCTTATTTGTCAACTTAATGTCGTTTTATTGTATTCAAAAATTCTTTACAAATAACATGAATAGAACCTAAAACATTTAAAAGATTGAATAAAAAAGAAATATGAGCAATATTTCTTAACATCTGTACATATATTTTCTGTTGTTGTTGTCAATGTTTAGATGTGACATTTACTTAATATTTTGTCAGTTTTTCTTTTGGAGTTTAAGAAAATACTGAAGTGAGTGAGTGGAAGGCTGAAAATCGAGTTTGTTCAAACATCAGTTAAATTTTGTAAAGCCCGGAGGCTGGATCTCCAATACTGCTCTCCTTGGGTACTGCAATTTTTTTACCACGAACCCAATATCCCAATATCCTATCACTGATCAAGCAAAACAATTTTATACTTTGATTATCTGATTAAAATGAGTGATCAGAAAAAGGGCGGGTACTTAAATATAAAATAAAATAATATTTTCAACAAAACCCAACTTGGTCCTACTTAAAGTTGGCCAAGCATCAAAAGTCTACGTCAAACTGTTTCTAATGTTATTAATTGGAACCGGGAAAACATGTGCGTTGAAAAAAAAACGAAAATATAAAGCATTTTCAAAATAGCTTACAACACATCCGGTTGGAAAGCAGCCGGGTTAGCTCAGTACTCGGATTATTTACTACGGAAGGTTTTATTATTATTACTGTAGCAGTTCAGATGACTTCTTGAGGAAAAAACTTTTTTTTTATACAGCTGTCGCTGGGTTGACAATCTATGGCCAAGTGTAACTCGGCTCGTTCCGGAACGGAAATCCAATTATAGTGGGAACGGGTACGCAAAGTAAAAGCCTACGTTGGTTTTAAAACATATGAGGTTAAAAAACGCCTGACATTTTGAAGCCAAAAGTAGAGCATGAAAATTAAAGTGAAGTTTTCTAAAAAATATTCTTAGAAATTTTTCGCAATTCCCTTATAAAAACTTTTATACTGTTGATGGAATATTGAAGAAAAATTTAGGACCCAAAAGCAGTCAAAATTTTCAAAACAGTTCTTGGTATGGCAAGAGATATGCAGTTGCTGCAATAGCCGAAATTTACGTCAAGAAAAGTTTACAAGAAAAACTACTTCTATTCATAAGACTTCATAATATGTCCACTTATTTTGGCTTGACTTGGCATCCAGTTACTATGGTAAATACACCCTTGAGTGGTACAAAAACAGTAATGTGGTATTTGTAGCAATAGAGGTTAATTCTTCAAACTACCCGAAACAATGACCAGTCGAGAGATATTAATCTCTTGTTAAAAGAGTAATGAAGAACGCGAAAAAGGTGTCCAAAAGAATGGTAGATTTTAACAGAGTTGGAAAGTTCGAGCAAAGTGCTTTCATAAAAAGGTTAAATGAAAGGTGTCCGGCAAATAAATTAAAAAGATACATTTTTTTGTATTTTGTAATAATAATTTCATTTAAGTAAAAAAACAGAATTTTTATTTAATAGTGTACCTACACTTTTGCAGTGTTAAAAAAGTTGCAAAGCAAGTATTTCTGATGTTTTTTTTAACACTTTAATATTTTTATTTTATAATAAATTAATAAAATTATTTAGGGTACCGAGACTTATGCTTTATGTCAACAAAAGAAATATGCAATTTTTTCATAAAAACAATCTTTTCCTATTTTCTCCAAAATAAATTAAAAAACTCTCGAACTAACTATATATCATTAGCACTCTTAACTTAAGTGTTTCAATATAGCGATTTTTTTTCATTTTTTGTTTAAAATTTATTTCGATTATAATTGTAAAAATTGTTTATTGTTCCAATTTTTAAAAAGTATATATACTATATATGAATATTTGTTGTTATTATTTTAATAGTTCTCGATAAAAAGAATCCAACAACATTTCCTTAATTAAAATTTTTCAATAAATCAGTTTCAAATTTCAATTATTTACATGTGTTAAATTTAACACAATTTTCATTTTATTCATATTCATATATATGTGTGTGTGTGTTTGGTGTTTTTTTTTTTAATTTTAATTTTAAACAGAAATCTTGTTATAAGAATCTGTCTATAAACCAATTAGAAATATTACCTAATAATTTTTATTACTAAATCTTTTGTTGTTTTATTTTTTGTTTCTAAAAGGGGGAAAAAGACTTTAAATAATTTATTTTTTTATGGAGTAACAACAAAAGAAATAAAATGTATAAATATTTTTGTTATGTTTTAAATAAATAATACAAAAGAAACAATAGCAACAACAATACAGAATAAAATCATTCCCCAAAAAATTATATATAAGACACATGGTTATACTTTAACCCGCCCATGTCATGTTGAAGATTTTTTTTACACAAATAAAAAATTAAAAATAAAAAAAATATTTATTTATTTTTTGTTATTTTTAATCAATAACAAAGACCAACAACAAAATCAGACACAAAAAACCACCTCAAAAGTAATGAATTTTTCCCTTCCGAACAAAAACACTCACACAGAAAAAAGTTAGAAGATCTATAGATCTGATAAATTAACTCTACCTTTTCCCAATATTTTTTTTAAAGTATCATATTGAATTTTTGGGTCCCTTCCAAATAAAAACTATAACAGTGGAAAATATTTTAAAATGATTTTGAGTGATGCTTTTGTTTTCCGCTAGTGAAATGCAACGGGAAAGGAGAAAGAGAGAGGGCGTGTTATTTAGTGACATTGTCAATGGTGTAAATGTGTGACATGGTATGGTTGACATTAATTAAAAAAATACACCAAAAAAGACAAATAAAAAAGAAGAAACATGAAAATAATTTCTTTTCCGATTGTTTTTACCTCTTCTTCATCGGGAGGGAAAATTGTTCAATACAATTAAATTTTATTGAAAATCTATATAGAACTGTAAATGTAGATTATTGTTGAAATGTTAAATTTTTTTGGAGGTAAAGTTGGATTTTGTGATAAATTTTAATTAATCTTTAGCGGAAATGAAATAAAAATGCTTTTAAAAACTGACAAACCTCTTCAACATCATAAGTGCTTCAGCAGAGCCATGAACCTGTCTACACATCTATAAGACGTTTTGCAAGCGGAATTAGAAAGTCTTTCACCCTGTGTAAAACTATTGTATACTCTTTCTTTACTAAATGGAATATCCAACTCTTTAGAAATGTTATCATTTCTAATATACCATCAGGCACCGGTTTAGTCCGTTGCCCGTAATTGGATATTATATTGGTTTTAAAACGCTTTTATACAAGATGACTTTATTGTAAAGACTTTATTTTCACAGAAGGTTAATTAGCCAATATAAGCTAGAGGCTTTTAACCTCATAACAAGGCACTTGCTTTCAATATGGCGGTGCCATATAAGTCGCCTATTTAAATAAAAACCGAAGCGAAGATGATGTGCTTACTTTTAAGTTCATTTCTAATTTTTCTCAATTATGCTTTCAAGCACCCAGGGTTCGAAATGCTATGTTATGGTTCTTGTGTGTACTGAGAATTACCGTGTCATCAGCAAATGTTGAAATTGTGCGATCAGCGCATAAGGGTACGTGAGACGTATATTTAAAGTATAGAGTAGATCCTAGAAAACTTCTCTGAAAACACCCGCTTTTATACAGAATACATAAGTTATAAAGAAATTACATTTTATCCTGAAATGCCAATCATCTAAACATAATTCTAAAGTTTTGTGAGTACGTAGTGGCTAACGCTTTTATATACGAGGCCCATATGCCATAATTAATGAAAGACTTCCCGACATCCAAATATTGCCGAACAATATTTTTTAATCAAAGAATCTCACCTGTATACCTGTTCAATAGTTCCGTGATTTTCCCGAAAGCCTGACAATTTAATTCATTTTGTCAGATGGGATTCGCCGCCCATGCGAATGAATGTGATTTAATACTCATAAAACTCACATATATGAAGGTATAAAATTCTTCGAGGTTCGGTCAATATATTAATGCTTGTGTATATAGTGGGGCTTTAGCGAATATTACACTTATACTTGTTTTTAGCATGATCAAATTATCTCTTCACTTCACTCTCTGTTTTTTTGGATACAATAATAAAACTATTGACTTGTCAATACTGTAATCCAATCAAACATATGTGGACAACACTTGTTATTGTATTTTAATTTATTTAGTTTCTATCAAATAAGCTCAAATTTAGCCAATCAGATCTGTGGAATCTGTGACCATTTTCATATCCCTATCATGCCCATCAAGTGAACATCTGAATTTTTAAGAAATTTCGAATTTCAACAAAAACAGATATTTTAATTTATATGAAATAATCGATTTAAATATTTTAAATTTTAAATAAAAGAAATAAAATAATAAAACTTTTTTGACACATTCAACCTGAAGCTGTCAAAATAAAGCAAAACAAAAAAGAACTATGACAAAAAATATCCATGACAGTATTAATATGTGTGACATTTGTTTTCGAATTTGTTGTGGTTTGTTAACACCAACAACCTACATAAAACACTGATTTTTTTAATTATAAATTAAAAATAAAAAGAAAAAAAAACAACGATAATAAATCCATAAAATAATAACAATAAATTCTAATAAAAAAAACAATAGCAACAAAATAAATAGTTGGCCACACTATTAATGACAGCGATGAAAAGCTGCAAATAATGAAAACAAAAACAACAACAACAAAAAATAATGGTCATCAAATAAAATACATGTGGCAACATGGACCATAAAACATTTTACCAGATTAATTTGAAAATGTGTTAATAGAAGTGTTTTTTATTTTATTTTATTTATTTATTTTTTGAAATAAATTTTTTTTCTGTGTTTAAGTTTAGAGGAGAATTAAATTGAAATGAAGGAAACCAAAAATTGTAACATGTTAATCAATATAGAGTATTTTTGTTGTTGTTGTGTGTGGGTTTTAAAATGGTTTCAATGAATTTCCCACAAATTTTACGAAATCATAATCCACTATAAATCCAATAAATATTTCTAAATAAAACATTAAATAAATTTTCACCAAAAAAACACAAACAACAAATCAAGAAATAAAGAGAAAACGCAAAACAAAGAATAAGAATTAAAATATCAAATAAAAATACAAATAAATAGAATTTCAAGTTAAGAAAATCAAAAAAGACAAAAAAAAATAAAAATATTGATCACGTATTATGTAGAAAAAAATCCAAAATCGTTTGTGATTTAAATCAGATTATAAGATTAAGAAAACCAAAACAATTTCTTAGAAGAGTTACAACAACGAGAAGAATCCATAAATAAATCCCAGGGAAATTTCCATTTGAAATGTTTTTAATAAAATTACCTGTATCTTTAGTGAAAAGCTACAAGATACATTTGTATCTTGTTATTGTTGTAATCAAATACTAACGGTTTGAAAATGTTTTATTGTGTATGTATTTGAAAATCATTTAGGCAATTAACACATGTCCACAATTTTAGGTTAGACAAAGGTTTGTTTTTCCTCTGATCTATAAACAAAAAATAGTAATAATAATTTGAAACTTATAGTTTGACAATTTTCACCTGAATTCTGGTTTCAATAACCTGCTGAGTGCCTTTTTCCCAGTTTTTAAAAAATCTTTTCATAGAATTTTCATTATTTTTTCTTTATTACTTGTGTTTTTGTCACATTCCTTTTTTTCGGATGGGGGATTTCTGAAAACAACAGGAGCCGAATTTACATTTCTACAGAGAAAAACTAACGTTAACATAGAAATTAGAATTTATTTTCTATAGAAATCATTTTAGCCCTTTTTCCAGGGCCACATATTCAAATACAATTTCCTGTTAAAAGAAAAATCTGAGAGATGAGAATAAAAAAGGAAAACATAACAACAAAATTTTTGTTTGTATGTAAATATTTCATGTCTAAAGTATGAGTGTAGTAGAAATTTTGTGTGTTTTTGTTGTAACATATTTCGTTGTACCAAAAAAAAAGTTTGACATTTTTATGGATAATGTCGCTAGAACAGAAAATACGCCCCGCGGTCTAACGTCAATATAAGTCAAAATGAAGTATAAATGTTATTTGAAATCCAATGAAGAGAAAAAACATTTTTGGAAAAAATTTAGTTAAACAGTAAAGTAAAGGAGTGAAATTTAATGGAGAGGAATCTTTGGACACTTCACAAGAATTCAAAAATTTTGGGAAATAATTCTAAAACTCTGGAACTTCTGGACGTTGTTGACTTGTTTTCCACTTTAGTTTAAGGAGCACACGTACTCGTTAGGTCTTGCTCTTTCAAATGATTTTTAAATCACTAAACTTTTATTTAAAAATTATTTTATTTAAAAATTATTCTAAGATATTTACACCAGAATAAAATTCTGAACATCTATGAGGAACCGATAAAAAGATATTTCATTCTGAAATAGAAAAGTGAATAAAATTTTATGTGATTTTTCCCCAAAATTTTCAAACATTCTTTCTCTTTAAAATACAATTATTTTCTTTGGACTATAACTTTTTCCTTAAAATTCTTAATGAATTCTTCACCGTAAATACATCAAATGCAAATCTGAGATCATAAAGTGAAACAGTTTCCCTGCTAGACCTCTGAGAATTTTATCAATTAAAATTTGTTTTGAACAGACATTTTTTTCAAACTAGATTTAAAGAAAAAGGACCTTAAATATATACTTTCGTATGTGTAATATACTCATTTAAATAATCTGCAATGGTAGAGGTAAAAATTCCTTTTGAATAAAAAACAACAACATTTTTCAAACAAGATCGACGGAATTGGAATTTTGGAAATTTATGTGTAGTGCTGCATTAATATCCTTAATTTGTAAATCTCATAATAACTTTATTATGAAGCCAAATTCTTGGTCAGCTCCAGAAAATTTGCTCATATTTCCTATATACTTTTGTAAAATAATTTTGCATAATCTTTGAACCATTAGAGATAATTGAAAAAGAAACCTTGAAGTTTCTAGCTGATCTCGGAACGGTAAAATTTCTCCAACATTAAAGCCTTTGCTAAATAAACTTGGATGTCTATCGCAATTAACATCAAGTCAATTTTAAACCTTCTCTTACTTTCAGTGTATTTGAAAGTAAAAATTAAATAAATTCTATAAATCAAACTGCCATAATTAATGTTTCTACTCAATATACAAAAACTGTTTAATTTCCAATCATGTCTAAATATCATTTAGTCAAATCAACAGGTAGTTTTTGTCTTAATTATATGCGCTTTATAATTTTTTCTTCTTCCACAATTTTCGTCATTTTCTTAATTTTTCTCTTTTTTGCAAAGAGAAAAAGAAAAAAATATATTAGCAAAGATAGAAAAATTCCAAACCCCAAACTGTTTATATTTTATGGAAAAAATTATCTACAAAACTTTTTGCTATAAAGAATAGTTAACGTCAACAAGGCATTCGAAGACAAAATCGCTGTTCATTCCTGTAAAAACGAGATATTTGCAACAGCTAAGAAAGAAATGTCGAAAAAAAAACAAGACGAGAAGAAACATCTTTTAAATCATTTATAATTTTTCATTTAACACCATATTTTCGTGACTTTTTTTCCACATTTTTTTGTGTTGAAGCTTGTTAAACTTTTTGGCATGTTGTTGGTTTTTTTGGATGTTCGACTTCCTTCTGGTGTTATTTTTGCGTTTTTACGTCTTTAATTTTTTTTTGCGGTTGAAATTGGGAAAGAGGAAAAACGAGTCAAAAACGTTTTCACTAAATGATGGTGTTTTATTACATATTTATACACTAAGCCATCATCACTAAGACAACATATAGTTGAGGAGGAATATATATATATGAGAAAAGGAACAGTTTGTTATAAAAATTATAAGGTTTCTTTAATTTACGCAATCTACGAATTCGTTTAAAAGTTAGGCAATTAATTTAACATCTGGCACTACTAGTACACATTGCCAAGTCCTTCTTGTTTAAAAGTGTTGCCAACTTATTAAAGATTTTTAAAGTCAATAACATTAAGCAGCAATACTTTATATTGCCAAACCTTCTATACTTAGTAGTGTTGACAATTTATTAGGAATTTACTAAAATAGATGATTCAAAAGTTCAAACTATTCAACATCTTTTCTATGGAATCTTTTACAAAAATATTTTCTTTATATCTAAAATTTGTGCTCTGCACTGCAATGATTGCCAAATTCTACCTTACTTAGCAGCGTTGCCAACTCAGCAGCATTGCAAACATGTTGTATATAAAGTTCCTTAAAAATTCACTTCTTAAAACTTACGTTTCTATATTTATGAAACAAAGTGTTTTTTAGAATAAAAATTAAATGTTAATATGTTTGAAAATAAAACTGATGTTGTATTTATGAACTCTTCTTCTTGCTCTTTTTCCATATCATCCTCTAAAGAACTTAAGCATTTAAATCCACAAATTCCCCCATAAACATATTTCTTTACAAAAAACGAGCTCCTTTAAAAAACTACATATGATGATATTGCTGTTGATGATGACGATGCTGCCGCTGCTGTGTTGTATTTCGCTGCCATTGGTGATGATGTTAGTGGAAGATGAAGAAGGAGAACATAATTCAAACAACTTGACTTTTTTGTCTTGTTAACTTGTCGAAGTTGAATAAGAATTAAAGTAAAAAACAGAAACATCAACTAAATAAATATATGCCGCCTTAGCTGTGCAAATCATTTAGGAATGACGTTATTTTGTTTTTATCATGCTCTCTCGTTGGGTTACCACTGCCACCAACTGAGAGAAGACGACTTTTTTACCCAGAAAACAAAAAAAAAAACGAAAACAGAAAATTTCAGACATTAGAGTGTCAGACAGCCAAAACAAACAAATTCACATATTGGCAGACAGTAAGATAGACATACAGACAGACAGTTATACAGCCAGCCATACATGCAGACGGACAAGACAAGTCTGAACTTTAGTGTCTTGTCTGTCGTAAAGTTACTATCCCAACTTCAATTCATATAAACAACAAACTTGCGAGCGAACACGACATTTGCCGCAGACTCAGGGTGCTTTAACAAGAATTCTTTAGCAACATTTGTTTTGTTGTTATTAAGTAATTTTATAAGATACAAATTGCAGAGCTTAAAAGAATGGAGACATGAAAGGGAATTAAAAAGTATGACAACAAATGTTTTAACGAAAATCAGTTAGATTGAAGGGATTTCCTCTTAATACGCGTTTACCTTGGAGCAAAAGCGGACCAAGAAAAGCTAATACTTCAAATTGTTAGAAACTGAGACTCTACACTGATTGGCCAGGAACAAATTAATATTATGACAAATATCATAACAAAAATCTCACAAGTTTTTGCATCTAAAATCTTTGTGAAGGTATTGGATGCATATAAGACATGGTGAATTTTTGAGACCTTTGTAAAGGCATTGGATACAAATAAGGCGTCCCACAATATAGACTTGCTACCTGTTTGCCAGATACAAAAGTCGACGAGTTCTTCAAAATTGTTAAGAACTAAAAATGTTTTATTTATTAATAAGTGAAACAAAACGCATGAAATGGTCAAAAGATTTCAGTTCTTGGAAAAATTGAACCTCGAAAACGTGTAAAATTTAAATAGTTATTAAAATTCTCATCCGTTATATATGTCAATTCATTGACCACGGTGACGAGTCAGCTAACAGTTTGTTCTTCGTTTAACGATTTGAGCAAGAATCCATCCAACAATTGATGTCGTAAAAGACTTCTAAAATCTTAATGCTTCGCTCAATTTTGTTCTCCTTAACACCGAAGTAAAGTAGTCTGAAATCAAATTAAACTTGACAGTGAACTGTGATCCTCAGTTACCTTCGTGCATGATATTTGATTACATTCTCCCGCTTTGCCATCTTCATTTTTTACGATTTCACTCTTTTGCAGTGTTGCATTTTTATGGCAGATTATTATGTGTTGTTATGCATAGATTATATGCCACACAAAAATAATTTAATGTATATTTTATATATTTTGTTTTTGTTGGCTCTAAATAAACAACAAAAATCTTATAGATTTTTTTTGTTTATTTTCCGTTTTCTGTTTTTTTTCGCACAAAACCAATAAAATATAAATATTGTTTTTCACTTATTTTTTTGTGGACTGAACAGAATCCGCTTGTTTTTTTAATATTTATATAGAATTTGTTGTATTTCATTGTTGTTGCGTTTCCAGCATATTTCATCTGGTATTCTGTGGGTTTCACTTATTGGTTCTTGTCTTACTTCTTTCTTTTTGTCGTATTTTGGGGAAACTCAGCAGGAGGGTTTGATACATGCGATATTCTTATGAAAATGACAAATAAGTTTTATAGGAAATTTATTTTTTGCTCCTCTTGCAATTTATTTAAAAGATAAATTATGGTTTTTGATATTATTTTATAAGCAAATTTATGTGAAAATCAAATTCGGTTATTTTTTCTTTATCTGTAATTGTTAGCATTATTTTGGAGGGAAATTGTAATTTGCAGTAAATCACATAAAATTTATAATAACTTCTTTTTGTAAAAAGTATTATTACTTAACCTAAAATTTAAGCCTCTTTACAAAAAGAAAACATAACCAAAAACTAAAGTAAATTTTAGAGGTTACGAAAAAAAAATACATTTGTGACATGTTTGCGATTAATGTCAAGTGAAGTGACATAAAGGCTTGACGCTTGATGTGTGAGTGTAACATGACAGTCTGGCATATATAAGAAAAAATAAAACACAAGAATGTAAATAACATATATTAAATTGAAGAGTTGCCATTTCAATTGTTTTCGGAATTTAATTTAAATAATAAATTATATTAAAGCCTTCGTTTGGCAACTCTAGTTTCTATCCAACACCTTTGACTTGAATTATTTTAATGTATATTTAAGTTAGTAACAGCAGAACTACTTAAATAAAGTAATACAACCACACTTAATTTTTTCCCCAGAATTTCCACTGAACCTTGTTTGAAATGGCATTAGAATTAAGTAAAATGTGGGCCGGTACTTAAGAGGAAAAAAGGCAAATCTAAAAGTATTTTGAAATTATATTTTATTTTAATAAAATCTAAA
Source organism: Cochliomyia hominivorax (assembly GCA_004302925.2). Classification (NCBI taxonomy): domain Eukaryota; kingdom Metazoa; phylum Arthropoda; class Insecta; order Diptera; family Calliphoridae; genus Cochliomyia; species Cochliomyia hominivorax. Next base: position 65,667,023 of record PYHX02000158.1, on the reverse strand, counting down.
ATGCATTTTGAAATAGTCAGAACGTTTCAGTTGCAGATTCCATGAACCTTTAGATGCGTAGCAAACAAACCTCTATCCAATATTCGCATCAGTAATGGTCATAAGGAATTTTATTATTGGGAAAGATGGTGAGTTGAGGTCGACAGGTTCAGCCATACAAATGCGAACATTTTTAACATTATTCGCAGTACGAATTGGAAAATTATTCGATTTTCGCCATTCTCGTAATTGAAAGTGTTGCTGTAAAATAAATTGGCAATCAATCTTAGACGTTCGAAATTTTCAAAATATTAAACGAACAATGAAATTTATACGCTTTTTAATTTATTAAACCTTTTTCAAATGAAGCAACGAGGGGAGAGTAGTCTGTTGTTAGTCCAAATTAGTTGAAAAAGGAATATCAGAATATCAAGGAAATACAGTTGCTGAAGTCTTAAAAAATCTGCAAAAAATTCTTTAATAAGAGCCTTCAATGAAACGACTTTGAAATGGGAAGACATTTTGACGGCCTTACGAACTAATATACTAGAGCTTTCTAAAAATAGGAGCGGGAAGAAAAAGAAGTTGGTTGTACGTTAGAAATAAAAAGTTGATCACTGATCGCTTATGAGTTCAGTTAGTTGGGATGACATATAATTAATCATGCTTAAGGAATCAAGAGTTGACTTTATTGAGAGTGAACACGAGATAAATGGGGTTCAAAGTAAGACGAGAACAATGGAATCTTAGATTTATTAGAATTTCAGATTTTTTAAAAGACTTTTAAATCTTTCTTCGGTTTACGACGAAAACAAGTAACTACTTAAAATTAACAATGTTAAAATTTCAACTTAAATATTAACAACAACAAAAATCCCCACAAAAGCAACAGCAGCCCCACTTTGTTCCACAGAAATAAAAGTTTTTAAACTAAAAGAAAAAAACAGAATTAAAATTTGAAACAAAAACTCCCAAGTGATTTTTTTTTTGTTTAAAACCCAGTTAAGTAAGTAGGCAAATAGGCGGTAACGCCATGACAACACATGCAACAAACTAAAATCATAACTAAGTAAATGCAACACTCGTTATTATAGGGAGGCATACAAAAAAATATATATTTGTTGCAACTTTGGCGAAACAATGAATAAAAATTTGTAAGACTTCCAAAAGGGAACAAAATGAAATGAAATATTATTTCTTTCAACAAGATGTTGATGATGATGATGACGAGGCGTATAAGCAGAAAATAAGCGTTACAAATACTTTTAACTCTCAATGCTGCTGCTGCTCTCAGTGGCAAGTTGTGGCCAACTTCACTTATGTTATGCATGATGCCATTAATATGTTAAGATGGCGCTGTTTATATGCTGAGGTTGCTATATAGTGTGTCCATGTCTGTATAACATACGATTGTTGCTTTAACGTTTTCTGGCTGCTGACTTAGCACAAAAAAACATCACAAGGAATATGCCCCATCATAAAATTTTATTTAACAGTTTGTCTGTATGAAAGTGTATGTGTTTGTGTATTGCAAAATACATATGTCAAAAATTTGCAAACGCTTGTTAATTTATTACAAGACTTGTTAAATACAACAACATCACACATTACACACACATTTTAAACGAAACAAAACTCTGTTAGGAAATACAGAAGAATTACAGTAACAAATTAAAATAATAATAAAAATACGAAAAAGAAAAATTATTTAAAACAGAAGAAGGAAGACAAAAAAACACAGGAGGAGACACTTGAGATGGTAAATGCATTTTGTTGCAACAACGACAATCCGTAAAATAAAAAAAAAAACGCTAGCAATCTGGCAAGTGCGTTTTGCATCGTATTCTTCTTCTTTTTTCAATATTGGCACGTTTAACGTGTTGTTTTCTGCCACATTGTGCTGTGCATAACATGCGACTGCTTCAAAAATCTTTACGTTAAACAGCCTCCAGTTATAACAGCAGGAGTATCTGAAGAATCTTAAATAATATTTTAAAGTTTTTGTTTTACATTCATACATATATGTATATGCGTTTGTAAGTATGTATGTTTTTAAAGGTATCCAACATAAAAAAATGTTAAACGGCAGCTCAAGTTATTCAATTACTAGAGAATATTTTATGAGTTTCTTTTCCACGTTTTTTTTTATTTTTTTTTTGCATTTTAAACACGCGCATTTATTTACATCTTTTGGTGGGACGGACAGACTTCTACTTTTCAGGAAAGCTTTGGTTGTTTGGTTTGGCTTATTTCCTTTGCCGTATTATAGAAACAACAACAGAGACATTAACAACATTACAAATGTCATTGCACCTACACTGAGGTGTAGAAGAGGCAGCAAATTTAAACATTAATTTATTCGTTAAGTCATATTGTTTGAAAAACTACACGCATAAAAATTGTTTTATTTAAATTTACAAAAATGCTGGGGTGGACATTTATTCATATTTTGATTTACTGAAATTTCAAATTGAAATTAATATTTTTGCTTTAAAAGGAGAAAATGTTTTATATGAAAAGATGAATTATTGGAGATGGAGAAAGTGGGAAGCAAGCATGCCAGTGATATTATAACATTTTTCCAATTGTTTTTATTCCCTATTACTACATTATCTTTTAAAAACTCTATCTCAAATTTGTAACGGTAACGATCACATTGAACAGATTTTCTTCCCAACTGGGAGTTCCCGAATAATCATTTCTCTATACAGCATATCTTAATCACAACCAAAGATCACTTTTTTAATGATATTTTCATTTGATCAACGTGTCTCTTAAAAAAAATGACTTGTTTTTAAAGGCATCGGGAAAATGTGTACATCAGAGCGAACGGAAAATAATCAACATTGTCAATATTAAACAGTATTTAATTTCATTACATTCTTTTAAGAACGAAGTTTATGTTTCTCGCTCATTGTGAATCTAACGGATTTAAAATCTCTCCTTTTTAAATCTTTTAGAGAGTACAACTATTATTGCTTTAAGTGTCATAAATTTCTGTCAGTGTATTAGCATATACCATACATATATACATGTCATATTAATTACTTTTGTAATTTGCCATAAATAATGCCATATTTGTAAAAGGAGCCTTATTGTTTCTTTTTTTACACTCTCTTTATATGGTTTATTTATTGTTATTTTTGTTAATTATGTTTTGTTTTTGTGTTTCTTTTTGTTGTTGTTGTTTTTTTATTGATGATAAAATTTTACATACAGATTTCTTTTCTTGTGTCATTTTATTGGCTTTTTAACAAAATTTACTTATTTTATTGGAAATATTTTTTCCACATGATAATTTTATTATTTTCTACCTTATTTGTTATGAAATTATAGTACGTTGTTGTTGTTTTTCGTACATAGTACAACAACAGTTTGTATATATAATTTTAATATTTGTTTTAATTATCTTTGGCCAATAAATTACGCAAAAATAATAAATTTATTATTTTTAAACATTTGCTGTGTCATTCTGTATGTCCGCTTGTCATTTTCACATAATTAATTACATTTATATCTAATTTAAAATGAAATAAAAATGCAATTAAATAAACAAACCTCTATATACATACATACATATAACATATTAATGTATATAAATATGTATATGTTTATATACATGTGTATGTAAATATAGTATTTTAGTGTTTGTGTGTTTATAAATTTGAAATAATAAAATCGTGTAAAAAAAAGGAACTAAATAAATAAATTTTATATAAAATATAAATAAATTTGATTTTAAATAAAGTTAATTTATTGACAAGAAAAATATTAAATTAATAGACACATGAAATTTATTTAGTACGTGTAAATTTCAAAAATTCATTATTTATAGAAAATTTTATTATATTTAATTAAGTATTTTTATTTTTTGTGAAAATATTCACCTGAATTTTTGTAATACAATTTTATTTTATAATTTTGGCAGCTCAGTAGCGCAATTCCGTAACTTATTAACGACAAAAATTAAGTTAAGTTAAACGAATTTTATCGTTAAAAAAAATATTTTTATTTTTGTCGTTAAAAGTATCGTAAATTAATGATATTTTTCCTAACTAACTACAAATAAAATTGTAATGACAATAATAAAGTTGCTATATTGACCCATGTCTATAATATTCAGCTAATATTTTAACATTTTTGGATATTTTATAGCATTGTTGTAGTAAATTGGTTTATATAATAATGACACTAAATTCGGTAACAAGAATTAAAAGTATTTGTCAAATGGATTTTTGATAATTTTTGGAAGAGAATAAAATTCCCTTTGGATCCGAATAAATTTATATTGTCGGATTCTATTCCGTTACTATAAAGCTCTTTTGGCCAACCTGGAATATGGAGAATGTCAACAACGAAATTCCAGATTATCGTCAGTTCCCTCTACCCCATCATCCGGAAAAAGAGGGAATGAAAAATTAGCAAAGTTCCCCACCACCTCTTCACACATGGAAGGTAATGTTCCAGCTTACATTAAATACGAGTCTTCAATATTGTAAAATTACGCCACAGCATTCTTATAATCTATTAAACGGAATTAAATAATAAACTGAAACTAAGCAGACAATCCAACCCCATCAGTGAGCTTTGATGAAACCCTATGCTCCTTGTAGGAACAACTGGGATAAAAAAAAATAACTAAACGACTTATTTTCAGAGTTTCTTTAAGTAGATAAAAAGTTATACGCGAAATTAAAAAAAAAAAACATCTGAACTTGAAAAATGCAAAGATTTTTTAAAACATTATAAGCCGAAGAGAACCCAAGTATTTATCTGGTACAATTTTATTCAATATTAATTAAAACACCTATTTTTAGTCTCCGTTGGAATCATAGTTCTTCATAGTAGATTTATCTAATTGGAAAGCATTTATACAGTAAATTAAATTAATATATATTTAAGCAATACAAAGTAAAAATATATAACTCATTAGATCAATATTTTCTTAATCATGAGCCAAAGATTTATCCTCAAAAAATGGAAAATGTTATCGCCGTAATCTCTTGATCACACCTATTGATCCATTATATTTATTTCTTTGAATCTTAGGTCCTTTTTGATAGCAATAAAGGAGACTGAAGGTCTACATTCCTACTGCCCATTTCCACTTCATTTACTAACCCTATAGAAAACTCCTTCTCACTAACACTTTAAATCTGTTAACGTCATTGTTGCGAATTTAAACCGGAAATATTTAAATTTTCCAGACTTTTATCATCCCCTTAAAAAAAAAAAAAAACTAAAATGAAAGGAAAAACTAAATATAGATTTAACAAAGAGCAGCTAGACTTTTTCCTATAAATATTATAACCACTAACATAAAAAATAATTACAAATAATAATCTAAACTAACAAAGAAAAGGAACCAGAACTACTAACTCTTGGTTTCTTTTTTCTACCCAGTGAAAGCTTAAACATTAAACGAACTTTGACTGACTTTTAACTAAAAGAACGCGCAAAAAAGGGGGATACAACAAGATAAAAAGGTCAAAACTTTAACTCCAACATAACCATCATCCTTCTCCCATCATCAAATGCAACACCCAACAATAGCAACTACAGAAACTACAGCAACATTAGCTGTGGCAACACGAACAAATATAAATATGTTGCCTGTTTGGCTACACTGGGCACGACATGTTGCCATATGTATGTAAGATTTTGTTAAAGTTAGATCGTTATCAATATCATGAAAAGAAAGAAAGAAATACACACAACCACAATATGTTGAAAAAAATAAGTAATAAAGCCTTAAAGCTTTTTTGCTTATTTCATTAAAAAAAATCTAAAGAAAATATTAAAAATATATAAGTAAAATATAAATTTATATATATGTATATATAGACGACTTTTGTATTATCAATAAATAGTTAAGTGTTGGTATGAGTTGTAAAAAAACTCTTATATTATTGCACCTTGGGGCGAATTTTCTACGTGTGAGTGTGCAAGTGATGCCAGAAATGAAATGAAAAGGAAAAAACAGGAGACAAAACTATTTAGTAAAGAAGAAGAATAAAATGTTTAAATAATGCTAACAATATTTATTTACACAAAATGTATGTAAACAACGTCTCTAAGAATTTTATAAGATTTTCACGATTTGATAAGATTTTAATTTTGCCTGGATTTTGTTCCATCTCTCTTCCTTTTTTGTTTGCGTTTAATGATTTTCTTTTTTTTTATAGGGAACGCATTTATAAAAATGAAACATGTCTGAGGAGAGGGCAAGAGGTATAGATAGTAGCAGTTTTGTGTAGTCAAAATCCCTGGCATCCAAAGTCAGATTGAGCCACAACAAAACAAATATGTATTTAGTAGTTTTTAATGATTTTTAACCTTAAAAGGGGATTTTTATTACAGAAAGTCAAAAGAGAAATAGAGAAATTTTGAATAGAAAATAAATTTAAAACATTAAAATGAAACGTTAAAATTACTAAAAATCGCTTTAACACGAATAATAAATACCAAAAATCCCTGAATAAAAAATAAGCCTTTGCTTATAGCTTATTGCTTCGGGAAAGTACAAGTTCATCAACAGAATTAATCGTCTATATACGAAAAAAACATTTCAATAAACATAAGATACCTGATAAAAAAGTCGATATAATACAAAGAACTTAAAATATAAGAGCATGCAAAACTTTTATAAAATCAGCCAATGCTGAAGAAATAAAATTTCGTAATATCGGCATAACTTAAATGATTCTGAAATAGAAAAATTCGCTAAAATTGCTGAAAAGGTCGCAAACAACGAATTCCAAAAAACCACCAAATATATAAAATAGAGCGAGAATCCAGATCTTTGTTTTACAAAGATCAATAAACTCTTCTAATACCAAATAGCGCTTGAAAAAGAAGAATTTGACTAAATGTTTCAATATATCCAAATATTAAAAGTCTAAAATAATAAATTGTTGACAAATCATAAAATTCGAAAAGAAATCTTTAAATTTCTTACAAAATCGCTAAATTATGAAAAAATCGCTTAAACTAAAAAATACGAAATAATGAAAAACTGCAATAAATAGTAAAATAGACGAAGAAATACAACTCCTGGAACTTTGATATAGTTCACTAATAACTCTTTACTTGTTTTTCCCAATTCCTTTTCAGGCAAACTATTTGTTCAAATCGAATTTAACAAAAATTACCCTACATTTTGTAAAATAATTCAGTAAATACGCTAAATAAATAATCCGTTTGTACAGAGTGGGTCCAGAACCCTGATCTCAATTGAAACATTTTGTTTCTTTAATCATCTACATTTGACGTCATCTATATATATCAAATTTCATGAGCTCGAATATATTTTTAGGGTTTTTTTAGGCCTATAACTTTATTTTGTGAAACAAGCAGAAGAAAATAATAAACAATCTGGACAAAATTTACTGAATTTTGATTACTAATTTGGCAGATGTGAATATCGGATAATGATGGTTAGAAGAATATAGTTAAATCGGTTCAGAATTTTAGCGTCCAAGATTATATTTACTTTAGCTTAATTATGGAAAAATATTTTTTTGATAGACTTCAATAAAAAAGACTATAACAATTAAACAAATATCGAATAATATCCTTTCATTGTCCCATATTGGACTATTTTTTCTAAAATTCCCTTTTTAGGGTTAAAATTCGTTATTTTTAAAACCAATATTATTATAAAAAGAAACTAACGCAAAAACAAATATTGAATAAGAAGAAAAAGTGATGAAAAAAATATAAAACTAATAAAAATAAAAATAACGATGAATGTCTAAAGATTTTTAAAATCAGATTTGGCTGGAAATGAAAAGGAACTAACTACAGAAATAAGAAAAAAAAATAACAACAACAACTACATAAAACGCTAAAATAAAATAAAACCTTGTTATATATGAACATGACTTTTATACAAGATGACGATAATAATGATGATGACGCTGGTGATGATGATGATGATTTTTCAACAGACATATTTTAAGAAACTGATGATGAGAATGATGACGACTACAATGATGGTGATGGTGAATGCTGTTGCTCATTCCTATGTTTATATAAAGGTAGCTGGCTGGCTGTTGGGTTACTGTTGACGACATGTTGTAGCCCATAACAATATACAACATCAGCAATAGCACCCACAGTTGTTGATGTTACGAAAAATAAAATATTTTAGCAACACACAATATTTTCTAACAATTCTTATGAAAACTACAACAACAGCAGCAGCAGCAACAGCAATGAAAAACATTAAACATGAACAACTTTTTTTGTTTATCTTCATTTTTTGGATTTTGGTATTTTGTTAACAGATTCAAACTGATGAAGGAAGGAAGGAACGAACGAACGTAGAGACTCAACAAGCAAGCAACAACAACAATATTAGCCAATATTTCTATTCCACACATATCCGGCAGATATTCACATATATAAAATATGGGCTAATAAATATGGCAAATAAAAACATTTAGTAAATTTATTTTAGTGTAACAATTATGAGGTTCGCTTTGAACTTTAAGTCACTCGGTATTGTCTGAAAAGTTGCCAACTTCAAAGAGTATTGAAAATTCAAATGGCAGCTTACGAGTTGCCAATCTCTTTTAAGCTTAAAAATTTCAAGCGTGACCAATACACATTGTTTGTCAATGTAAATTGTAAGTGACATCTGGAGGATGGCAAAAATTCAATGAGAATTAGTAGCCTCAACTCGTTGAAACCCGAAATTGCAAACATCTTCGATACACGTCGTTAGTTAATGTAAACTTTAAGTCACATCTTAAGAACTGAAGAGTATTTAAGTAACTGAAGATTTGCCAACAACAAATTGTTAAAACTTGAACATTGCAAAAGGCTTTAATACAAATCGTGTATTTGCGTTGGACCACTTTTTATGGTAATAGCAAACTAATATGGAAAATAATATATGTTGTAGATTTTATTATGGATGGTTCAACTTGAATGCCCGATAGTAAGTCACTCAATAACGTCTGGAAAGTTCTCAACTTTAAAAGTAGTTGACAAGTTACCAACCTTGAGTCTTAAAAACCTGAACATTCTAAGCGTCATTAAAGCTAATCGTTATTAGTGTTAATTGTTAATGACATCTTAAAGTATGGAGAGTGGCAAAAATTCCATAAGTAACTGACGAACTGATCGTTAAAACTTGAACACTTTTCAATACGAACTGTTCATTTTGATTGGACCACCCTTTAGAAATACTATTATTTTTAACATTTTTTAAATTTAAAAGTTTTTAGTATTCACCCATATGTTTATAAATATATACATACAGCATTAGTTATAGTGTACGTTTAGCTATATGTTGCCAGTATTGCTTGATGCAACCCTAAGGCCAACAATTTCCATTTGCTGAAGTTGTTGTTGTAGTTATTATTGTTATTGTTAAAAAAAGATGATGTTGCTGATGATAGTAAGTGTTGAAAGCATTCAATATTAGTTTTATTTTATTTTTATTATTTTTTTCAAAATATTTCCCATTTTTTCTGCGTTTAATATGAAATCTATTTCAGTTTTTTTGTTGTTGTTGTCAGTTTTATTCCTTAACAAGCTTATAACACCGGAACACACAACTCCAAAAAAAAAGAAATTTTACAATTTTTATAAAGAAAAATAATTTAAAATATTTGCCAGAAAATCATGTTGTTATTTAAAATCATTTATAAATACAAGACCCCCGTCTCCCCTATTTTGATATAGAGTTTTGAAAGAATTTTATAAGAATGATGAAAGAAAAAAGAAGATATTCTAAATATGAATTCTTGACAAGATCCTACACATTCTATATAATGCAAAAATTTCATAATGAAAAAAAGGGGGAAAAGAAAATTTATCTATCTCTGGCAATAAAAGAAGGAATAAATTGTTGAAGGAATAAAGAATATAAAAATTGCTTGTTTGGTTGCCTAGTTGCCAGCCTTCTTGACTCAATGATTATTTTATGAATAAAATATTTTTCTCTTCTTGTTTTTTGTTTTTTTTTGTTTAAATAAAACAGAAAATAAATTTATGCCAACATATCTATGAATTTCAAATAAAATGTTAATTTTACAACAAAAAAGAAAAAAGAAAATATTTATATAAACAAAAAATAACATTCACTGTATATGTTTGTTCTCCCACAGTATGAGAATTTTACAACAACAAACTTGTAGATTGATTAGGCGACATTAACATATGAAAACAAAAGTTTTGTTGCCAGCAACATTTACAAAAAAAAAAAAACATGTTGCATAGTTACCAACCTTAACAATGGCAAACTGAACTAACTGCAGCTTGTTGTTTACAAAATAAAACAAAAATTCAACAGACAAACCATCAACTTCTTGTCAAAAATTTCAATTGAATGCATTTATTTACTGCCTCAGAAGAATATGGTGAATCTGTTAGTTTAGTGTAGGCTGCCTAAAATAAATCTTCTCGGAAAAAAAGCAAAAAGAACTAAAAATATGCAAAATTGTTTTTTTTACAAAATATTACCAACCATAGTTGAGCCCTGATTAAGGCAGACATTGTCATTGTTATATCATGAAGATGATGATTATCTGAATTCTTTTTTCTTATGCTGATGATAATTTGGCTTCTCATCATTTGAATTAAATCAAAATTTATTTAAATTTTCATTTCTTTTGTCTTGAGTTTTTGTTGCAATGTGTGGACGTATGCATAAGGTATTAGTGTCAATTTTAGGATAACACTAAGAGGCCAAAGGATTAGAACTCTTTTTGGACAATTTTCCAAAAAAAAAATAAATAAAAAGAATTTTTTAAGCCTAAATCACATTGGAAATGGCGTGTAGCGACAATTGAATTTTCATAAAATTATATGTAAAAATCCTTTGGACATAGTAGAGTCTAACTACCCAATGTTTCGAAAACTTTAGTCAGATGTTTCTATAACAGATTATAGAAAATCTAAAACAAAGGAATTTGGAAGTTATAGCAGATAGTTACCGACCTTTTGGATTTCAAAATAAATGGCATCAATCTGGTTTTAAATTTCAACTTCCTAACATAATCTGCAAAAGAAAACTTAACAGGATTCTTGGAAGAGCTATAAATCATTTATATTATGGAAATTATAATGATCTTGCTTAAGGAGACAAATATTTACACACTGGTTCGCTTTTTCTGAAATTTTGTGGTCAAGTAGTGAAGCGTTAAATAGGGAATATTTAAACTTCGAAATTTATTTGCTATTTGGACTCATAAAGACATATTAATCAGTGAGTCCTTAGGGGATTAAGTTAGTTATATGAAAAGGGTCGGTTAGTTAAACTCCAAAATTTTGGGAAACCAAGAAATTTTCGATTAAGATCACAAATCAGGTTTATAATAATTTCTAAGTTTTGAAATTCTTTTCTAGATCCTGAGTGTTTTTAATCCTATTTAATTGGAACAGACTATTTCTTGAAAAATATAATTCTGCTTTAACTATTTTCACACTCATTTATATAGATTTTTCATCTTGTGACCTTTTTTTTAATTTGCCTGGATTTCGTTCGTTAATTGTTTTCCAAGATTTCTAAATTTTTCCAACTACAAACTTACAATTTTTGCATAAATAAGATAACGAAATGTTTTCATAACAAGACGAATGGAAAGAAAAAAATCTTAAGAAGAAAACAATATTCCATTAAAATCAAAAAATTTTGATTTGTATTTGAAGCAACAACATTGTGAAACAGAAATTGGCGTTAGCAGCAGCAGCTAAACCCAAATTCCATGTACAATAAATTATGCATAAAGTTGTAAGAAAAGTCAGGCCGGCAAATAGTCATCAAGTCAAGACACTTTCCATATAATAATACTTGGAAGACAAGACAAATTTAAACCATTATCATGTTGGTCGGTATGTCGGTCGGTCGGTTGATTGGTTGGCTGTATAATATATAACTAAAACAACTGTAATTGTTAAATATAAAATTTTCTCTGTGATAAAATTGTTTTAAAGTTTTGCAAATTTTTAAATAAATTCGAAAAAAGTTTCCATTTTTATATAAAAAAAAATCATAAAATAAACCAAAATATAATTTGCATAACAATTTTTCCTATTTTTTCCTTGCAACAAGACACAAATCAAATTAAAAATATTCAAAATGGTTTCAGTTGTAATTCATTTTGACGAATAGTTTTAGATTTGTTTATACCCTACACCACCATAGTTAGTTGTGCTTAAGTTTGTGTATTGTCATCACCACTTTTAAGTATATTATTGTCAGAATCACTTTCTGAGCCGATTTAACGATGTCAGTCTGGCTGGCTGCCCATATATACCTTAAGAACAGAAATGCGGGTCGTAATTTTAGAGACATTTGATAGGATTTGCACTTGTCTATTAAATTAGTGATGATGGGTCCGTAAATTAAATTAGAAAACCAATTTACGAAGGCCGTTCATTAAATTTTCTTAACTACCATTTATAACCAACAATGTGCTGTAAGGTATTAAATAGTCCGGTTATAACCTCTTACTTCTTTTATTTTTTCATTTTGTGAAACTAATTTTAATTATTTCTTGCCTTTTTGTTGTCTTGATGTGGCTTAAACTTTAGTTTTAACTAGAAATTCAAATATCAAACAAGCAAAAAGAGATAAATTCCAAAAAAAACTTACTCTACATTTTAGATTTGTATATTTAATTTTAAGTTGTTATTTTGTGCATTTTATTCCTCAAAAAAATGGCGTTGAATGAAAAATATTTCTCTTACCTAAAATGAAAGAGAAGAAGAAGAAAAAATCATTAAATAATTTAAAAAAAATTCAAATGAAATATTTAAGAATTCTACGAATAAATAATTAAAGTTAAGAAATGTTGTTAAATTAATTGACACAAATATTTTTTCAAATGTTTACAAGACTGACAGAACAAGTGACAGAAGAAGAAGCAACAGTGCGAAGTATTTTTGCACAGCTGCAACTTTAAAACACTTAAAGAAAACAAAGCAGCAAAAGAGAAAATAACGGTAATAGGAAAATCTCTCATATGGTTTCTCTTTCTCTGAAGAGTATAGATATAAAGCTTTATATATGCATTAGTTTGGGCAGAAAATAGAAAGCGAATTTCAAAAATGTTTAGGAGTTCTTAATCACTCAGAAATCGGAAACGTAAAGGTAAGTTGGGAAATGAAAGCAAAAAATTTTGGAGTCACGAAATTCTTCGAGAAGACATCGTCTTCAAACAAATTCTGCTGAAGATTATCTTTGCCAGGTTAAATCAACGTCCAGTGATAGCATTGCGGAACTATATAAAATTAATGGGAATGTTTCGTTTGGTAAGCCAATTATTTGATTTAGTGAAATCTTCATTTGGTGAACACTGCATTAAGTGTTCAGCTAAGCAACTGGATCGATTTCTACTGACAAGCATATGAAAATTACCCTTGTCCGTCTGGTATATTTCGTCATGAAATAAACAACATGTTGAGTTGAGCCGTCATTTGAGAAATGAAGAAAATAGTGCAATATCTGGATAAAGAAAAAAAACAGTGTAGATCCTAAAAGTTCATAATCGTTGTCCGATCATAACGAACAAGCTACGAACGATGATCACTACGATATGATTTCACATGTTTACAAGATTCCATTAACCCAACTGCAGCGAGCTTTTATGAAAGTAATGACCAGCCTTGATCGTGACCACCTCAATAAAATGCACAATGATCTAAGGTCCTAAATGAGCTAAATTGACCACAGTACATAGAAGGAAGACTAAATTGATCATTGATATACTTATATATAATTAAGGACTTAAGCTAAAGTAATTCAAATCTATGTTTAAGAAAAACAAACCCAATTGCTTGAAATAAGGAAAATTTATCATAGAAACGAAACTAAAACGATCATTAGAAATGATGATCGGCAGAAGGTATATACATATCCCTTTTTCTTTTCCCTTCTTTTAAGAAAGATCGGAAACTAAACTTACACAAAAACTTGTAAATTTAGATCTAAGTTTAAATGATCTGAAGACGGAATAAACAAGCTAAAATAGAACACTTGTTCGAGAATACTTTTTGGAAGAAACCAAGGGAACTTATATATAATTTAGGACCAGTGTTCTAAGAAACTTAATTATCCATTTCCTAAGAAACTTGAATGGATTTTTAAGAAACAAAACAAAAATTTCTCCAAGTGCTTTTTCGTCTTTAGCATTTAGACACCCATAAATATGTTGCGCTTATTAACGGACATATTGCGCGCGCACACATGTTTTGACAGATCGTTTGTCACTTTAATTCAAACACACTTTACAACAGAATAAATTCAATGGTATGAGTTTAACATGTGTGTGTGTGTACTTGTTTTAAAGTGCAATTTCCAGTTAAATTAACTCAAAAACAGAATATCACTTTATTTCAGATGTTCAGCGAGTTCGTTAAACAAAAACAAAAAAAAGAGAAACAAAATCTAAATTTATAAGATGCAACAAAACGAATCGCACATGTTAATTATTTGAGAATGTTTGAAGCAAAATTTGTTAGATCTGAAACGGAAACAGGTCCAAAGTGTTAAGTGTTTGAAAATATTTTGATATAAACAGGAATTTGAAGATACTTTTTGAAATATATTTAATAGAGATTTAATTTTAAGTTAAGGATTAAGGATTTTATTTTTGTAATTTCAAGTGATTGTTTATTTAAAAACATTTGTTTAAAATAAACAAATTATTCCGTTGTTGTTATTGTTGTTATTATGAGTGGTAATTACTTATTTGTGTGTGGTATTATTAATACAAATTATTATTTCTTTTTTTTCTCACACAAATCACAGACACATGGGGCCAGTTAAAAACTCAAGTGGTTTTACGAGTAGTAAAGTACAAATTTTGTGGCAATAAACTAGTACAATATTGTAGTATATAGTACTTATAGTAAAATATATATATATGTGTGTGTTCATGCAAGAATGAATGGATGAATGAATGAGTGTATTTGTATGTGTGTGTTGGTGGTATATATGTTTGAATGTTATTCAGAAATTTATTATTTAAGTACTTAAGTGTTTTATTATAACGTATTTATTTAATTTTTCTTACCCCCCAAAAAAATAAATAGAAAAATGAGAAGAAGCAAAAATATTATAACAAAAAATATAATTTCATTCATAAAAGTTTTTTGTGGGACACCCTATAGGAATTTGTGAAGTATTATTAGTACAAATTTAATCTTAGAAAAGGACATCGAAAACCTTTGAAATATGATCTTGCATAAAATAAGTCCCTTTAATCAATACGATCCTGTTCCCAAAATATCAAACATAAATCTTCTCTTGGAAAATCGAGCGGATATAAGCTCGAACAATGGCTTTTCACAAAGGGAGTCAAAATAAGCCGTCACAATAAATAAGATTCTCTTAATAATAGGATCCCGATCCGAAGAAGGTTACCTACAGATCAATATCTATCGAGATGTATAAATTCTGCAAATAATTTCATGTAGTGCAAATTTTCCTAGATCTCATATTTTCTTCTTTATTTAATTTTCCTTATTCAAATACAAGAAAAATAAAATTGTTTAATTTTAGCAGCAGCAGCAAAATGTTTTTATTTATTTTAATAATCTTTTATTATTTTTCTCTCTGTTCATTTTCTTATTAGTTGTAGTTTTTGTTCTTGTTATTATTTTACGGAAAAATAATTTATGTAATAAAAAACAAAATATTATTACAAGACTTGATGTATAACAGCATTATGAATATATGGCTGGACGGATGGTTGGACAGACGGAAAGACAGACAAAATTCTAGAGTACAGACTGTGGGCCTCTATACAAACGAATTAGTTTACAGTCAATATGCATGAGTGGTCGGTTTTTTCGGTCTACTTATGAATATGAATAAATAAATAAAAGTGTTTTACAGTGGTGAGACATAATTATAAGAGCGCAAATCGAGAACCAGAGATAAATTATGAAATGAACATTTAGATTATTTTTTAGGCAGTTTAATTTTTCTCAAAACAATTCAGAGTCCAATATGGACCAGCATTTCTGAAGGCAGATTTTTAATTATTAAAAAAAACGATAAATAGATTTTTAGAGTCTTATAAATCTTTAGGTAGTGATCCATTTGAAGACGAAAGATTCTACAGGTTCTCTATGACCTCGTTTTGGCATGATTTTACAAGTCGTAAGATAATAGTCCAAAGTTGTGGATTTTTGGTGTTGCAGAGGCAATTCAGAGTGAAGATGCCCTGAAATCTTTTCTTAAAAAAATATGGAGAAGTGAGGAGTAACTGATATCTAGCTAACAAACAGTAGGAATGCAAATAAATTGCCCTGAAGAAATATATACAAAAACGAATCTTAACTACATATAAATATCTAAAGTTTACTTTTAAGGATCTGTCTTTTCAACATGAATTCAAATTAAATACAGAAATTGAAATTTAGTTTAAACTTCCCTATAATTATTCCTCTCCACTGTACATGTATGTCTTCATATATGAAATATCACACCCAGTTAAAGGAAATATTCTTCATTATTCAT
The DNA here is from genome assembly GCA_004302925.2 of Cochliomyia hominivorax. Lineage (NCBI taxonomy): Eukaryota > Metazoa > Arthropoda > Insecta > Diptera > Calliphoridae > Cochliomyia > Cochliomyia hominivorax. Next base: position 65,650,564 of record PYHX02000158.1, on the reverse strand, counting down.
AGAATTTCAAAAATATTTACTTTAAAAATATTTTTCCTAATATTTCTTACAATAAATTTCAATTTAGAGCTTAAAGTTAATTTGTTGCGATGAAAAAACTATAAATTTTATAAAAAGAACAAGACCTAACATTTCATGCATGTTTGGAGGAAATTTCTTATAACTTCAGATTTCTTTTTGTATAAAAAGTGCTGAAAACTATTTAACACATATTTTTTCCAACAACAACAAAGAAAAATAAACGAAAATTTTAAAATAAATTGCTGTTAAAGTTAAAATTAAAGTGTCGATAATTGAAAATGTATAAAATTTGTAACGATTTTAAAACGAAAGTAATTTAAGAGTAAAATTAAAGTGGGAGGAAAAGATTTAGTTACACGGAGGAAAAATCTTATTTTTAGGAAAAGTTTTTGAAAGTTTACTTTATAAAATTAGTTTTAGCCCTAGAAAGGCTGATTTAAGCTCTTAATAAAGCATTTTTAAAATAAGGTCATATTTGTTCCCAAAATTTCTCTGAGTGTATTTTTCTTATTTTAAACAGGCAGTTAGTTTTCTTATCTTTCGATATGAATGTAAAATGGATAATAATGACATGTTCGATTGGTGGTAGGGCAAAATTAAAGATAAGACCTTTTTCTTCTTATTCTTCTACGTTTTCGCTTTTATCTGGCTTATAGGAATAAAATTTCTTAAGAAACGAAAATTAAAAAAAAAAACAACACAAAAAATAATGAAAACTGAAAACCACCAAATAAGAATCAGAGGCAGAATACAAAAAAAAAGAAACTGATAAAAATCTTGTCGAAGGCATAATAATAAAATAACAACAAAACACCAAGAATATTACTACTATATATATAGTTGAAAATGAAGAAGAAGCTAAATAAAATACAACAACAAATACCAGCAGCTACAATTACATGAAAAGGCAAATATATTCGAACACCAACAATAACAACAAAAACAAACAGTTCAATAACAAAATCAGTGTTGCGTAAATACTGATATAATACGTGCCTCATTGTAAAGTACAAACCAGGGATGCCAAACGGGCTGTTTTTTTTCAAATACCGGGATTCGAGATTTTAAATATCTAATCCCGGGATTTTTTGGTATTTTCGGGATTTCCAGATATTTCAGGATTCCGAGATATTTCGGGATTTCCATATTCAATAATAAAACACATTAATTTAAATAAATTTCTTATAAAACTGAAACTTTACTGAATTGTTTTTTTTCATACATATTCAATATTTTGAATTATTGAGACCCGAATATTACCGCGATTCATTTTTTTCAAATCCCGATATTTTCGGTATCGAGATTACGACATTGGCAACCCTAACACAAACAAACAATTCCTGCAAACATACATTCTTCTACCATAAACTAAACTTAAAAGAGAGATAATAAATATCTTAAAATCACTAGAATAAGAACAAGCATTTTCGTAGGAAGTATAAATGAAGGAAGCAGCAATTTTTGTTGTTGTTGTAAAACCACATCGAAAATCTTATAACAAATTATAATTTGTTTGCAAAATGAAAATTGTTCTATGTTTATGGGTTTTATTTGTGGTGCAAAAAAGGCTCCAAATTGTGACCTCTTTTTTTCGCTTCAATTTCTCTAAGAATATTTTTAGAAATCAATAACAGATTTTATATAATAATTCATGCAATCTATCCATATTGGATTGAAAATGGATTGCATTTTCTTCAATTTACTGTAAATTGCATTCATATTTTATAAATTTATTATTATTTTGTTGTTATTTTTCCTTTTCTTTTTGTCAATTGTATTATATTTATGTCCTGGTTATAAGTTTATTATATGCCATTTTCTTCTGTAGCATGTCTTGAGGCAATTGATGTGCATAATAACAATTTAAATAATTCCAGTAGTTTTTATGGGGAGATCAATTTGAAATATTGTTGAAAATAAAAGGATTTAGGGAGATATCGAAAGCTTAACAAGGTTGCCAAATTTTGAATATTAATTTTATTTTTTAAATGAAGCATAGTTTTAGGCACAACTTAAGCTTAAAATGCATTAAAGGCTATTAGGCTTAAGTCCTAATCAATTAATTTAATCTTTATGGAACTTCCAATTCCGACACATAATAACGAGTTAAAGTCGTCACATTTGCTGACTCACTATCTCAAACATAATACTTTATTTCTCTTAACTGATATGAACTAGTATGCTCAGAAGTATATTATTTTCCTACAGAAAAATTTTTATGAATGGAATTATTATAGCAGAATTCTTACTAATGTACAATATTACTTTAACGGAAATTTACAGATTCAGAAATGAAATGCTTTAAATGACACTAATAGCATCCGGAATTTTTCGATTTCGAAATATAATATGATTGAAACTCTCATTGTCATGAATCTTGCAACACTTTCTCAGAATCTGATGATCAAAAAAGAAGGGCAAATCACTTTCGATGTTCTCATATATCAAACTTTATTAATATCAATATATAATATGATAGACAATCCCAGTTCCAAGAATCTTGTGACCGTTTTTCTTGTATGTGGCGATCAGAGAAAAGCGAAAAACCCTTCTATATTCGCAAATAATATCACAAAGTCCTATTTAAATCCAAAATCTTGTAACTCGTTCCAATTTCTGTACGATCAGAGAAAGAGAAAAAACTATTTTGGAGCGGAAATATCATACTTCAAAATTTAAAAATGAATACTTCCGATATAGTCCTTTATTTTATCAGGGGACTCGGATATCAGGCATAATAATTCGAAATCGAAGAGAAAAATCATTTCAGTTCTTGTAAAGCTGCTTTTTAATACCAACATTTTTATTGGACCTTATTTGACATTTCTTTATTAGAAAATAGAGATTTGGCGGTTAAATAGTGTTACAAAAATCGGTGTACAAATCAAAATGAATTGCGTAACCAAAGAAAGTAAAAATTTCATCAAACTGTGACAATTCCTGAATATATTTGACTAAGAAAATAAGACAAAAATAGGATATTTAAGTGAAAACTTCAGCAGGAATTCTGACAATACGAGAGCAAATTTGCTTAACGTATTCTTCGCGAAAATATTCATAAAATCATAGTTAACCCTGTTATAGTTGAAAAAGATATCAGAGAAGCCTTTAAACAGAGAGAACAGCACTCGTTTATAGTATTCTAATATTGCGAGTCACGAAATAAACCGAAATATATTTTTCCAGATCCGTATAATTAAACATTTGCGAAAATAATTTCCATAATGCGATGTGCGATAGAGCAAACTGCTTACTTTCTCAATTATTTATGACTATTAAAGTAATCAATTCTATAAAAAAAAACGTTAATTTGGCAACTTCTCCATAAAATTCCTAAACATATAATTTCAATTCCATATTTATTGTTATTTTCTTCTTTTATACTTCATGATTAAAATTATTATTACTATTTGTTTGTCTTACAATTTAAATTAAGGGTTATCAGTTGCAAAAGCTCAATCTAGAACTTATAACAGACAAAAAAATAAAAGCAAAAAAATCTATGATTGTTATAATTTGAATATGATTGCAAAAACAAGACAATGATTATAAATTATTTCTTATTATTATCGATTGTGGAATGAAAGAAATATTGGAACGCGACTGTTATAAATTAAGTGAAATAAATAAAAGATGAATGAACTATTCAATGAAATTATTTAATCTGGATTAAATAAAGACAATAAATAAAATAAGACAAGAATTCTAGAGTTAATTTAATATTAAAACTTACATTTTGTGGTTTTGAGGAAAATTTTAAATGATACGTATTTTGCACTTTAAAGGTGAATTGAAAATATTTTGTGGTTAATTAATTTAAGGTGAATAAACGCTAAATGAAATGCAAACATGTCATTACTAGTAGAAATAAATTTCTGATTAAGTTTTTAAGTTTTCCCATTTTCTCATTATTTATTCACATTAAATGAGGGAGGAAAGGTGGCAGATTAAAGGCTGACAATCCCACAAAAGCCTCAGTTTCAATGAAAATTGCTGCAATAGCAGCTCTTTAATCATTTCCTTTAAACAATGGCGAAATGCATGAAAATAACAATACAAATTAACGCCAACAAATAAATCAAAGCGAAGAACGAGTTGCCAACTTGAAATAAGATTGTTTTTATTGATAAATAAAAATAAACTTTAAGTAAATTTTATTTTATTTTTTAGTTAAATTACCATAAAATAAAATTTATCGCTTTTAAATCCAATTAAATTTATTTGTTTTTTACTTTATTATTGGTGTTTTAGGCCGTTTGGTTCCAACAAATTAATTTGTTAAACTGGCAAAATATCAAAAAACCACTAATTTCAATTTAAAATAATTTCGTAAATATGGAATAATATTCTATTAAAAATTGACCAATTTTATCAAAAAAAAAAAAATACCAGACCAGAATTTATTAGTCATGCAATTAAAGACAATTTAAAAGAATTTACAAAAATCTACAAATCGTCTGAAGGGGAGGAAGTGAGGGGAATTTGTGTAGAATAAATTCTTAAAATTAATAAATCGACACAAAAGGAGGGAGAACGAATAATTCTTAACACACGCTTTTCATTAAAACTTTTAACTCAATTATTATTATTATTTTGATCATGTTACCTTTGTAAACATGTCAGTTATTATGTTAATGTCAAACAAATGAATCTGATTATAAAGAGTGACTAGAAATGTGCGCACTTAAATTGTTCAATATTTTCAACAAAACCAAACTTGGTCCTATAAAAAGTTGAGGAAGCATCAAAGGTCTACCATCGAGCTGTTTCCAATGTTACTAACAGTACTGGAAAAACATGATGCTTTTAAGCCAAAAAAAATAGAAAGAATTTTAAAAAGAGCATCCAACACATCCGGTAGGATAACAGCCGGTCTTGCTGCATAAAGGATGACGAAACGTATGTTCCTGGTCAAAAAAGTTTGGGCAAAAAACTGTCAAAATTTTTCAAAAATTTCTGTAATGGCTAGCAATATTTAATTAGGGCAAAAGAAGGCACTCATTTGTTACAACGGGCTCTATAAATACCAAAATTTATATTAAGTATTGTTCACAAAAAAAATTTTCCATTCGTAATACATATTTGTCCACATATTTTGGCCTGACTTGGCATCCTGTTTTTATGGTAAACGAGACCTTGAGTGGTACAAGAACAATAATATTTCATCACTCGTAATATAAACTTTATATATTTTTAAATTATAAAAATAATGTTTCAATCAAATAAAAAAATAAAACTGTAAGTTCAGCAGTTCCGTTCTTAATAACATATATGCATGTTAAGAATTTTTCGATTTCACTCCTTAAATATTTATTTCTTTTATTTTTTTAATGAAAATGTGGTGTGAAGTTTAAAAGAAATGAAATCATCATAAAGAAACTCCAATAATAAGAATGAAAACGACCATAAAAGTATAAAAAAACACACAAATCAAAATTAATATTTATGACCAGAATCGAAGAAAAAACATAATAAACCGTATTCCAGTGTATTCCTTGGCAGACCAAATGTCTTTCCAAAGAACACAAGAGCACAAAAAAATGCAATGTTACCCAACAATAAAAAAGGCTGAAAATGTGCATTTTGTCATAAATTAAAATAATTGATAACTCCAGAATACAACAACAAAAAAACTACACAGAATAATAAAACAAAATAATAAAATTAATAAAAATTATACATTTTTTGGAAATCATCAGTGACATTTTTCAAAGGAGCAACATGTGTATGAATAAGTAATAAAACACCCACCAGAATTTCATCTTATCTTCCGCTGCTCTTTTTCATCATAAAGATAATTTTTTTAATAATTAAAACGAACGAAAATAAATAAGAAACTTTAACCCAAACATGAGTTTAGGGGTTAAATACTTTAATGTGTTTTTGTACAAAAAAGTCATAAAATAAAATGAATAATTAAAAAAATAAAATTCAAAAGTAATCGAGCTACCGAATAATCCAACAATTATAACAACTTTAACATGATGTAAAATGGAATTTTAGCTCAAAACTATTGAAATTATGACAGATAAAAGTTTAATGAACTTTTTTGGAAAAGGGGATTTACAAATTTACAAAACATGGACTCCATGATATTAAGTCAAAGGATAATCGAATGGTAATAACAGTCTTCTTATCATGGTATTACCCGTGATGCCATTTTGAAAGAAAAGATCTTCGGGACTGATCCAACGGTTTTTAAAGTTTCTGCAGAGGCTTTCGATATAAAACTTTTATAAATCTTATAAAATTTGTTACAACTAAAACTTTTCTAAATTGCTTTTGTACAAAAAGCTTTAAATCAAGTTCATTATTAAATTCTTGATCCCACTTTGCATCTAAAACATTTTGTCATTAGAAAAGCTTTGGAAAAAAGCTGTTTTATAAAACTATTAGGAAAGCTTTCAATATGCATTTGTTCAAGTAATTCATAGAACATTATAAGGGAGATATAAGGCATTTTTGAATATCTATTTAAAAAGCTTAGCAAGTGCTAAAACAGAGCTTGTTTAAACCGTTTTGAAAGTTTTTTCAAAATATTTGCAAAGAGATTTTTAAAAACTTCTAAAAAAGCTTAAATAAGGCATTTGTAAAAGCAACTAATAGAACAATATACGGGGGGATATAAGACACTTTTTAGCAGCTATTTAGAAAGCTTTGCGTGTGCTTAAACAGTGCTTTTTTCAGAGAGCTTTGTAAAGACAATTTGTACATCATTATAAAGAAATTATGAAGAACTTGTTTAAAAGCTTGTATAAAAACGTTTTATTGAGTTCTGAAAAAGCCCTATAAAATAACTTTATAAAATTGTCTGTCTGCCTTTATCGCCTTGAGTCCAACAATTTAAAATGAATGCTTAAGTTTTCAGATAATTAAAAATTACGTTTAAAAGAAATCTTAAATAAATCTTAAGTAATTGATCGTGGTATCGTGGAAAAAAAGTCAATCATCCTCGATTCGAACTCATGATCATATTTTGAGTTAAAAAGGAGTTATGAAGGCTTTTTAAAAACTTTTATAATAACGTTTTATTGAGTTTTGAAACGGCCTTTTAAATAACTTTATAGAATTTTTAAATAGCTTTTTAAATGCTTTTTTGAAGCTGTGTAAAAGCTTTTGGTTAGCTTTTTAAAAGGTTTTTGAAATGATTTCTAAAATCTAAAACTTTGCCGAGCTTTTGATAAACCTTTTTTTGAATAGACTTTTAAAGCGCTTTTTAGAATCCTTTTAAAACAATTACTTTTTTAAACGGTAAATTCTTTCTTTTACATTTATCCTTGAATCCTTAATACCTCCACCATAAAGTAGAATATTTTTAAATTTCAAATTTAAATAAAATTTTTTTCAATTCTTGTTCTTTCTTTTTTATTTTGGCTTGTTATATGATACTTTAGTTTTTCTGCTTGTTGATGCTCATATTTTAAAATGCTGCTTCTTTTTTTGGTGTATCATTCAGATACACAACACCCAACCAAAAATAAAGCAAGAAAAAAAATCACACAATTTACAACAACAAAAAATGTGTGTGATGTGACATTTTTTCACATTTTTTTATGATTTTATGACTCTACTAAAATTGTACATCATAGTTGTGTTTCAGAAACAGAGACATACGACAAACACGAGTTGCTAAAGCAAAAAAACACCTAAAATGCACTAAATTTATTCTGCTCTAAAAGAAACAACAACAACAAAAAAGTTGATATTTATTTTTTTGTTGTTTTTGTTTTGAAAAACATTTTCAGTTTAGTTGCGTTCACTTTTTTTCATTACCCTGGATATTGATACTTTTTTGCTGTTTGGTGAAGCCATCCGTCAACAACACAAAATACCAGCAACATAATGATGATGACAATGATCATAATGATGAACTCGTAATTAAATTGATGACATCTCCCCCAACCGTAAACAAATGAATGAACAAAAAACCTTTGTGTTCATTTGTGGCCAAAATCGAGAATCACTAACTTTTTTTCTGCTGATATCATGTTGTTGCCCTGTTGCTGGCACACACGTAAAGTAGGCAACATTCCAACACACTCACACACACACACACACATCGTGCTTTATATTTTATGTCGTGAATTGTAGCAACTAATTATGCGTTTATGGTGTTTTTGTTTCAGTTTCAGTTTCTGTTTCTGATTTTGATCATTTTATGTCTCTTGATTTGATTCCTTATATACATATATAATGTTGTGGTTTATTTGTCACATCATGTTTTATTTAAATGATCTTTAATTGTAATTTTAAACGTTTATTTATCGTTGTCCTCTATAATTTATATGATTTTATTTATTTTTTTTTTTGAGAAATTTCTGTTGTTTTCAAATCGGGGGGACAACAATTTTATTTCTGTGGAAATTTATAAATATTTATGGGTTGAATATTTTATATGGAATGTTAAAGTGTGTTTAATTGATAGGAGGCACAAAGATTGAACAAAAAATATGATCGTTAAAAAGTTTGTTTATGTTTGATTTCTTTTTTTATTTCGAAATTTTTTCCCGATGAAAAATCTGAAATCATTTACTGAACAAAAGATAGAAAGGTCGATCAAATGTCACAATTGACATGATCGCATAACCGTGGCTGAGAATCAGTTATCCTCCATATATCCTCAAACAACTTAAAATAATCGATCAAATGATCGCATAATTATGAAATTGAGTTTGAAAGAAATCTTAATAAACTTGCGATTGATTGCGATACTGTGGCAGAGAATCAGTGATCTCTTAACCGACATGATCGCTTTACCATGGCTGAGAATCAGTTATGCTCGATTCTTTCTCGTGTTCAACAATTTAAAATAATCGATAAAGTGATCGCATAATTAGGAAATTGGGTTTGATAGCGATATTGTGGCTGAGGATCCATAATGCTCCATTCGTCCTCATAAACACAAGATCATTACTGAAAATCTTGATTAAAAACTTGATAATACAATCGGTTAAGGTTAATAACTCTCAGCGGCTAAAGCCTTCTGACCATTTCTAACTTCATTAATATGCTTCATGACAGATCATTTTTAAAAACTAATTATTTTGTAATTAATAATTTTATTATCGTCCCAACAAACAATTAATTACTAAAATGGAAATATCAAATTTACATTTTATTTTATTTAATTTGTTGTCAATTATTTTCTCTCATTACCATTATTCTGTAACTAACGTGCCCGTATTCAAGTCATAAACTCTATACAAATAATTGTGGCTTTTTTTGGGGGGGAAAAATTACAATAATTTTTTTTATCTATTTAAATATATTTTTTTATTATTTATTTAAATATATAATATTTTTTATTACCGTTATTACAATATTTAATTTTAAATTTTGGTAATTCAATAAAACGATTAAAAAAACTCCAAAAAAAAACTCACAATAAACAAAATGTGTTTTTAATTAAATATTGAATTAATCACATATAAAAAATAAACAATTGTTTATTTGCTCATGTGTAAGTGTGTGTGAGTGTGTGTGTTTAAATAAAATATCTATATAAATAAAATTTATTCCCAAAAATAAAAAAAACAATTATTTTATTTAAATTTAAATACAAATTAAATAAATATCGCTGTTTAAATAAAGAAATTTAAATTTAATGACATTTTTATTTGTTTCTGCCCAGAAAAAAAAAAGAACTGAAAATAAAAAGTAATTAACAGATCACTAAGTTAAACGTTTCAATTAAAAAGATATAAACTAAAGAGTTCTTATGTTTTTTTTTATTTAAAAAATTTAAAGAAAAGGAATTTTAGATCCAAATCCAGCATAAGAATTTTATTGAGTTTCTAATTAAGAAAACGTTTTAATTCTGAGCAGAAATCTCTGATTAGAAATCAAAATATATAAATTTTAAGTAAAAAAATGTTAAGTTTAAAAAAAAAATACTTTATAAAAGTTTCAAACAGTTCGAAAGTTTTTAATAAAGCGAACTAATAACTTTGCACAAAAAAGCTTTTTATGACGAATTATCAAAAGCTTTTCAATAAATTTTTCGAGAAGGATTTAAAAGTTCCATTTAAATTACTTTAATCGAACCTTAAAGAGCTTTAAAAGTTTTTTACGCTTTTTCTATATTATTAGCTTTTACAAAGTTTCAAAGGTTTTTCATTAAACTTTCCAGATTGGTCTGGAGGTCAATTTCATAGAGCTTCTAAAGAGCTTTTATAAAATCTTTTAATTTTGTTTTTAAACCATTTTAAAGCTTTTTCTATATCAACAATTTTAGCGTCACCAATATGTTTATGGTTTTAATAGCTTTTAGAAAAAAGCTTTTAATATTTTGTAAGCTTTTTTAAAGAAACGTTTTTAAATTCTATAAATAATATTAGAATTAGGCAAAGCTCGTTTAGGGCTTTTGAGAGATTTCATAAATATATTTTAATTACGATTAAAAAGCTTTATAAACAGCAGTAAAAACATATAAATTTGTTCACTATTCATAAAAAAGTTGTTTTCAGAAATCGCCAAATAATAGCATTTCAAAAGCTTTTATAATAGTTTTTATACTAAAGTCTTTAAAAGATGATTAAAAAAGAATTAATAATGAGCTTTAGAATGCTTCTATTTTACAGGTTAACAAAGTTTTTTTGCAAGACTTAAATCGTTTAATGAGCTTATTAAATGAGCTTATTTTGCGAAAACTTTAAAAGCTTTAATATAAAATTTGATAAATAAATATCTAAATTAAATGTGAAATAAAAAACTTTTTAAAAATCCCTCATAAAGCATTTAACGAAGTTCCTTCGAAGCATTTTAAAAGCTTTTAAGTAGCTTTGCAAAAAAAGAATAAATAAATAATTTATAAAGATCATTAGAATGTTTCTATTTAGCATATTGTATAGTTTTTATAAAGCTTTGTTTCAAGCTTTTGCAAAACATTTTATTGAGCTTGTCTACGACTATTTTGATAACTTTCAAAAGCTTAAATATTTAAATACACAAAAGCGAAATGAAAATCTTCATTTGGATTTTCTTAAAAGTTTATAAAGTGTTTAAAACAGACCTTATAAAATTTTTGTCTCAAGAGTTTTTAGAAAGTTCTGAAGTTTTTCAAAAGCTTAAATAAAATAAAAGCTCACGAAAGCTTTACTACATTGTTCAATTTATAAAGTACTTTTCAATACTTTTAAAAAACCCAATATTCGGGAGTTTTATAAAGCTTTTTAAGTTTTTTTTTCTATAATTTTATTAGTATTTTTGAAAGTTTAAGCAAAGCTTAGTCATGATCTTAATTTTAACTAATTCCTTGTTTATGATGGGAATAAAGAGAAAAAATTTCAATTTAACACCATCAAGGGGAGTATGCAAATTTTTAGTTTTACAAATCTCTTCCAGAAATTGATCATTAATCGTGAAATGAACTTTATAAAATGAACTTTTTACTGAATTCTTATTCAAAATCGAAATATATTAAAGATTTCACAAATAATTTTGTTTTGAAAAAATAATATATTGGAATATTGTTTTCTAGCTTAAGGCTAGAAATGTAGCTCCTCTATAAAGATTGACTGACAGACCATAAAACAGCAAAAAATGTGATGAATTTCTATAGTGAAAAATGATTAATGATTTTGTAATACACATTTCACCAACATCATTTACACGAAATACAAGATATAAAAAACAACGATACAGACAAGATGCTAAAACACAAGTTAAATGTTTAAACCAATTAAATCTTTTTTAAAAAGTGTGACAAGAAAAAAATCTTTTAAGATTTTTAAAAGCGAAAAAATGGAATAAAATTAAAATCAATTTATGTAATTTTTTTGTTAAAAAATAAAATACTTGAACATAAATATTAATTTGTTAAGACTTGTTTTTTTAGTTAACAAGATACATTTTTGCTGGGTAATCTAGACGAGAGGAGGAGGGAAAGACAGACAGACAGATAGAGTATTGACTCTATAAAATTGAGAAAAGTAATAATACATCAAAACATCATTAACAGATATATATTTTTTTAAGAAATCGACATCAAAACAAGCAACATTAACAGAAATTTTAGAAAAAAAAACTTACATGTTCAAAATTAATGAGTTTTTTTTAAAGATTTAGTTTCCATAAGATCAGTTGTAAAGTGGAGTTGTAATAATGTATGGGCAAAAAAAGATATAAGGTTTTCAAAGAGCATTATTAAAATCTGAAATCGATGTTAATTAAGAATATGAGATCTCAAAGACATAAAATTTTTTAAATCTTTTTCAAATTTCTTTTCACCCATACCTTATTATTGGGGTTCATTCAATTTACTTGTAAATCATTAAAAGAGCTACAATTTTTTCTTGTCTAAATATTTTTATTTCTGAATTTTTTTAATTAAAAAAAAATATTTTATTTTCAATTTATGTAAATTTCCTGCATATTAAGAAAAAAATCAACAAAATAATATTTATTTAATTATTACAAGTCATAAATTACCAACAGGTAAATAAATAAGGAGTGAGATCGAAAAATTATTAACATATATAATTATGTTAATAAAATGGAAATCACTAAACTTACAATTGACAAAAAAAATATTTTATGTTTTTCATCACCAGTGATGAAATTTTAAACCTCTATGGGACACCCATTCCCTTAACATTTTTATAATGCTTTCTGGCACTTTGCTCGCACAGTTAGTCCATTTCCGTTTAAAATCTAACACAATTTTGCAAGATTTCTATCAACGAACAAGTTCGCCCTGTACTGTTTAATAATATTAGAGATAGTTTGAGGCGACCAACTGGGTTTTGTTAAAAATATTTAATAATTACTCTTTTCTGATCACCGATTTTAATCAGATTAGCAATATATTCATTTGTTTGACATTAAACATAATAATTGACATGTTTTACAAAGGTAACTGGTTCAACAAAAAAATATGAAAAATGTGTATTCAGATTTGTTTGATCTCACTCCTTATATTTATGTTCTTATTATATTTTTCTTCTTCTAACAAACTTGATTTTTTATTCATCACGTTCTTTAAGGTTTCTTCTAAATGAGATACAATTTTATTTTAATTTTTCAAGAGGTATTTAAACATTATGTTCTTTTTGTTCTTGTTGTTGTTGTTGTTGTTGCAGTTCTTCATTATTAATTCATTTAAGACTTGTAAGTATTTCTTTTAATATTTATTTAATTTTTTTTTCGTTATTTTTTCAGATTTAAGATTCGTATAGTTGTGTAAATATAAACATGTCTCAAGTATTAAGGTATGTCTCAGCAGAAGGAAGGGGGTCGCAGTCATTGGATTTTGAATGATTATGAGACGTTTACTATAGAAACTTAGTAACTGACTTGAATGCCTGTTTGGCTGCCTGGTTATAATGGAATCATTTATGAGGAGAAGGAGAAAAGAAGAACTAAACGGAAGCAGAATAAGTCATTAGAAGATTTTGTTGGGGTTTTGTAAGTATGTCATTATGTTTGGCTAAGAAGAACTTAATGCATTTTAAGTAGTGCACATTACACAAAAAATGAGGGAAATTTGTGTGAAAGAAGGAAATATTTGAAGGGGGAATTGAAGAACCACAGGAGACATTAGATTCAAGGGAATGATGGTTTAAATAATGAAAATTGATACGTATGAAAACCTTTTTTGACCAGAGTTTAACAGAGGTTCTTTATTTATTTTTATCACTAAATTTATTTTAATAACTATTTGAGAGATCCTAACTGATTATTTTTCCTTCCAAACAATTCATATTAGAGATTTAAAAACTTAAAGCATCTAAAATGATATTCACTTCTTCCAAACGAACTATATTAAGTTTGTTTCAATAAAAAGGATTTCCGAGGAGATTAATTAAGGATATTTTTTAATCTTGTATATGTATATCTATAATTATTTGAGTGATCTTAACTAATCTTCTCACACTATTCATATTACTTATTTTAAAACTTTTTTTTTCTAAATTTGTATCCTGCAAACAATTCGTATTTGTAACTCTTTTCAACGAAAATAATCCAAAATGATCTTCACATCATCTAAACGATCCATGTTAAACTTTTTACAGCTACAATACATCTGTTCCTCAGGTTTATTTTAACAATGAGGCTAAAGCTGTGCCGATTTTTAAATTCTCAAAAAATCTTTTTTAAGCAAAAATGCATGTCAGGCGTTGACTCGGTATTTACTGTATACGATTACTTTTTTAGAGTTTACTATTCGTAAAGGCTTTTTAAGAATTTTTTTAAATTCATCATCTTTTGATGAAAATTTATAGTAATTTAAACCATCGAATATCTGCAATAGATATCAAAAAATCGTTTTAAATATGTCGATACTCCATCAAGATGATGAAATTGTTACTGATCAAATATAAATTTTCTTATGGTTATGATAATTTTAATTTTCTATAATGATGTTTTTGATTACAAAATTTAAGATGATCAAATAATTACAAACGAACGCATACTATTCGGAAGATCAAGAACAAATATACTGATATCCATAGATGATTATGAAATATGTTTTCTTTTCTTTAATGTTTAGAGCCTAAAAATCAGTGTTTGATTTTACGATTAAAGGCGCAAAATCTTCATGCGATCTGGAGTCTACATCTATGAAAATCGAATTGAGAATTTTTAAGAAAGCAACTAGATGCTGCTGGAAGACTGGGTTAGTATCGCTTCAATAATTTTCTCATATTGAATATATGAAGACATTTGTTTTTGGGGTGATAAGACTAATCATAACCTCTAATTAGCAAAAAATTTTAATTTTTATAATTAATTACTAAGTGTAAAATTATCATTTGATAGTCAACAAGTCTCTACCATTTTCCCCCCATACACATTCTCAATCCATAATATAACATAATTATGGCATAAAAAGATATTACATGGTTGGCTTATTAATACAATGTCTGAATTGTCTAAATGTCTGACCACAAAACAGAAAATAAATAACAACAAACGAAAATATAAAAAATAAATGACAATTAAGCAATTCATGCTTAATTTAAAGTTTTCTAATGTATTTTCTATTGTGTTTGATTTAAATTTTATGTTAATTCTTTTTCTATTCTTAAAAGACTCATTTAATTTAAAATTCAAAATTTTATTTCATTCTTTTTTCTCAAAATATTTGTTATTGTTATTATTTGTAACTGTTTAAATTTAACGTTAATTCGTGAAAATATTCTAATTGTTTGATAAATAGAAAAAAGGAATTAAATACAAAAAGAATAATATAAACAAAAAAATAAATGTTTTAACATTAAGAAGAAGAACATAAAACATAAATTACAAGCAGTGTTGCCAGAATAATTTGTTTGAAATAAAAATTTGTTAAAATGTAATCAATAATATTTTTTAGATTAAATAGCCATTCAAAGTAGTGAGATCAAAGCATTCTCAACAAAAGTTTTTCAATAAATCCTTTAAACCAAATATGATTCGGTTTTTTCATCAAGTTATCTTTGTAAAAATGTCAGTTATTATGTTTAATGTCAAACAAATTAATATATATTGTTAATCTAATTAAAATCAGTGACCAGATAAAATGCGTACTAAAATAATTTGATATATTCCAAAAAATGACCAAGCATTTAAAAGTCTGCCGTTCGGTAGCAAAGCAGTCCGGTTAGCTCAGTGCTCGAACTATTCAGCTTTAAAAAATTCCTGAGCGCACGGAAATTGAAATTAAAAAAATATTCTTGCTTCATATTGCTGTGTAGGACCCAAATGCAGGAGAAATTTCCCATAAAATTTTGGCAATATGTAGTTGCGGTGAAATAAACCAATAATTTGTCTCAGCAATCCCTATATCTACCGAAATTAACATCAAGGAATGTTAAGAACAAAGGCTTTTCCATTTATATGACTTCATAATTTGTCCACTTATTTTTGCCTCACTTGTCATTCTGTCACTAAAAAAGTTGTCCAAAAATGCAGTAGATTTTAAACTGAGTTGGACTATCTGTCCGAGCAAAGTGGTAAAAATCAGGATTTACGAAAAGCTGTTCAAAATTTCGTCTCTAGTGATTAAAACAATTTTTCTTTTTTCGTTCTTATTTGTAAATTCTAATAATATCAATCAAAT
Source organism: Cochliomyia hominivorax (assembly GCA_004302925.2). Lineage (NCBI taxonomy): Eukaryota > Metazoa > Arthropoda > Insecta > Diptera > Calliphoridae > Cochliomyia > Cochliomyia hominivorax. The sequence goes on along the minus strand of PYHX02000158.1, from coordinate 65,634,501 downwards.
AAAAAATAAAATTTTAAATTAAATGATTTAGTTTTTTTCTATATTAAGAACTTTTCGATCTCACTTCTTATTGTTGTTAAAATTTGGGTAAAATTATTAAAAAAAACAAAAATCTGTTCCCAAACATCTTTTAAAATTTCCAACTTGGAGACAAATCCCCACATGTGGCAACACTGATAACAAGAAGGAAAAAATAATAATAATAAAGAAAAATTTAAATATTGACTTTTTAATGAAAATTTTCTTAAAAATTTATTTAAGAAATATTTACTTTTAACACTAAACAAAAACATAAATAAAGCGAAAAATACGAGAACTAGAACCTTAAAACATCAACATAAATAAACGTGGTGAATAAAATTTATCCAGAAGAAAAATACAAAACAAAAACAAACAAACAAACAAAAAAGAGTTAAATACAATAACAGCAAATAATTCGGAGAATTTTATTTTTGTTTTGTATTTGCTTAACAAAAACGAAGAAAAAACAACAACAATAACACAAAATTAAGAAAAAGTTAAAAGCAAATACAATAACAAAAAAACAACAATAATAATAAACATAATAATATTGATCTGTTAATTCTTGTTAAAGAAGAAGAACTAACAAATAAATAAATAATAAAAACATAATTTAAAATGTTAAATAAGTAATAAAGTAACAAATATAATAACAACAACAATAATAAAAGAAAACTTACCTAATAAACGCATAACTTCCTGAGAATTGAGATATAAATTCAAATGGCCCCAGCAGCCGCCCATTGTGGAGAGTAAAAATAACAATATTAATGACAGCCGCCAATGCAGCTGTAGTTTGTTGTTATTGTTATTTCCTCTTTTTGTCTTTAATGAACTAAAATGTAAACACGCCATTTTGTGTAAAAATTCTTTATTTAATAAATTTTCTTTATCTTTAAATTTGCAACTAATTAAAACATTAAATAATTGGCACTTTTTGTTAATTTATTTTTCTCCAAAATAACAATCACAGTTTCTTTATTTTAATTATTTCCAATTTACAATTTTGTTTTGATTTTAAAATTCTTCTTTTATTCATTAAATTTTTGTTATAACAAAATTTTTGTTATTTCAATATTTTTCTTTACTCTCACTCTCTTTTTTTATTTTATTTCGGCAATTTACTCTTTAATTCTTCTTCTTATTCTGTTTTATATATATTTTTTTCCATCATTTGCTTCTTCTTCACACAATATGTACACAAAAAAAGACGCAAAATGTGAACAAACAAAAATGTAAACAAAAAATGCATAAAATATTTATAAAAATTCTATAATTAAAATCACGTTGTTTTCTATTAAAATTAATTTACACTTTTTATTTGATTTGTTTTCATATAAATAAAATAATTTTTATCTAAATATTCCGTAAGCGAAATGTCAAAGAAAACTTCTTTTTTCTTTTTATTAATGAAAATTCTTTTCATATGTAAATGATTTTTATTATTATTGTAGTGAACAAGCGCAGTACCAAACACCCTGCACTCTTGAATTATAGCTGTCAACTAAAAACTGCCAAACTTGTTTAACAATTCTGACATCTATTATAGACAAACAGTGCTGCCAAGTTTGATTTTTTATCATAATTGTATGCATTTCTTAGTGGCTCACTACCGCCCTCTACAGTTTTACAAAAGAGAGTTTGTAATAAATATAAACAATCAAGTGTAAAACACCAACAGGAGAATTAGGGAGAGGCATAAAACAAAACCAATATGTGTTTATATGAAGAAAAGAGAGAGAGGAGAGGTCTTGCTTTTTTGCTCTTAATAGAATTAGGGGCATTTGTATTAGTGTTCACTCATTTAAAGTGTGTGGATTTTATTTATTTTAATATCTTCTTCGATACTCTAAAATGCTGAAAATGTAGGGGAAATTTAAAAATGTGGACTTTATTATTTTTGTAATACCAACGATCTTTTAAAGATCAATGTGATAGGAAATTAACAAATATAACAATTTTGAGGGGAAATATTAAAGGAAATGTATTTGAATGGTCATCAATAAGGAGAAATCATAGGATCCATATGCATTTACCTACAAACTGATTCATCAAATCACGAATGTGTCAATGAAATTATTAAAATTTTTATTTCAATTTATTTGTGATTGTTTAAACATTTTTATAAACGTTCCAATTTGTTTTTACTTTTAATAAAATTTCCTGTAAATTCCTGTAATTATTCCCTCTACCTGATAAGATCAGAAGGGTATAAATAAGTTTATCATTGTATTTGTAAATATCATATTTTTCTTTTAGAACCCCAAAAGTATATACAGTTTGTCAAATATATCTTTGTAATCATAAACTAAAAATCATATAATTACCAATTTTGTAAAAAAAAATATGTAAACACTGGAAATTTGGAACTTTTGAGGAATAAGGAACTGTTCCTTGTAATATTAATCTCTTTAAATTCAATACTGGCTTCATAATTGAATGAAAAAATTTATTATAAAACCTTGTGTAAATACACTGAACCTAAAAAGGTAGTAAATATAAAGAAAAAGGGTTTGGATTGAGGAAATTAAAATGAATAGTAGCTAACGAAACCTTTATTCATCCTAACGAAAATCGTTAATATGACTATTTGAATTTGTTAATAAAAATGCGGTTAATTTGAATAAACTTTATTCAATTTGAATAAATATTATTCAATTTAAATAATAAATTAATCAAATTGACAAAAATGAGTTTTTATATTGATGAATATTATTCAATTTAAATACCATATTTAAGTTAAATTTACGAAATCTTAGTTGAATTCGGAAGTGATTTGTCTAATTGTTGTAATAAATTAATACATCAAATATTAAGTATAAAATATTTCATGAAAAAATCCGATAGGAACAAGGGAAGGAGTACAAGCAAATTGATTAGAATATATAGATCTATTACAGCGAGAATTCGGTCCCAATTAAATTTGTTAATACACATTGATTTTTGAAATTTTTGTTCGATATCTAGGACTGAGGAGAATTTTTGTGCAGCAAAGCTCACCGGGTAAAAGCTAGTTTTAGATAGTAGATAAAAATTGTGCAGTATCAAAGGACGATCGCCTTTTTTTGTGATGAAAAGTTACTTACATGTTTGCTGATCAGATGTTCTTCCATTTGCAAAATATTCCTTCAATTTCAATCATTTTAATTAGAATGTTCTAGATGTAGACATGAAATGAGTACGATTATGATTTTCTGATTAAGGAATAAAGGAAAGGAGTATAATACCAGATCAGATTAAATATATTGTTCATCTATTCAATATTTACTAGAGCTTCATATTTAATTGGTAATCTGATGGTTCACGAAAATATATCCAACTCAACTCCGAATATATATTTTGATGATTTTCATGCGAATTTTATTTAAAAAGACTTCCCGAAGCATTGCAACTCTTCTCAATCCATATATAATGGACAACTTAGAAAAGTCAGTTATGCCTGATTAAATTCACAAAACTTCGGATTGGCTTAAAAGACTTTCCTGTCTTGCTTAAAACCAAGAACTATTCCCATTTTTAAGCAAAATTATACAATTTTCTGCGTTTTTCTTTATCCACATGAAGTCCCTTTTACGTTTTGGTTCTCAATATAAGAACATTTAATTTACAGTTACAATTAGTTTTCACGAAAAAAAATTCCTTGGTGAATATTTATTGGCGTTACATACGGTAGCGGTGGATATAGTAAGAAGTAAGATCAAGTGACCAGAAAATTATTAAATATTTTCAACAAAATCAACTTAGTCCTACAAAAAGTTGGTCACGTATTCAAAGTTCTGTCATTATTCTGAGCCCAATGTTATTTAACGGTAGCCGGAGAAATTGACCGTTGATAGAAAACCTGGTTCAGGTAAAAGAAATGATGTTTCTAAAGCCAAAAATTGTAAGCATTTTTAAAAGAGTCCCCAACACATCCGAAAGGAAAGCAGCCCGGATAGCTCGGTGCACGGAAGAAGGTTTAAAAACATACAAGACTAAAAAGTTTCTGACAAAACACTTCTGAAGTGTAGAGGCTGTTTTTGGCTCGGCCATTGAAGTCAAGTTTTCTAAAAAATATATAAAAAGTTCAAATTAACTTCTTGATATGACAAGCAATATGAAGACATCGTAATTGTTTTTTGTAATATTCCTCTCAGAATCCCTTGATCTTTCTTAGGTATCAACCCTACGGCTGTTTTGCTTTTCACTAATACATTCAGACATTTTTCATTTCGGAAATAATAAATATTAGAAAAAGTTAGTGATCCGAAAGATGTTGAGAATAAATCTTCAGAAACGTCAGATCGTCATTTATGGATTCATTGTCAGAAGCATGCGATATTTAAATTGTTTGCGAACAGCTTTACAAAAAAAACAACTTGTAACAGCTTTGAAAGTTTATGAAGTGTGAAGATGATTTTCAGAGGTCTATTTTCGATTTGACTCAACATTATCACACTTGTAGCTTGATTAATGAAGAAAGTACAAAAAACTATTATAATTTGACCTTTTTCTCCTGCTTGGAATTTACTTCAAAAATTCTCCACTAAATGTATTCGATCTTACAATTATGAATTATAAGCTCAAAGTGTATTCTTCCAAACATATTCAATTTTTTCAATCTTTCCAACAAAAATTTCCATAGAAAACTATATCACCATAACAGATAAGATGACTTTTTCTACTTTACATAAATTAGCTGGAAACATCAAATAGAATTCAAAATAATTCCTAGAATTTCAATATATATATTTTGAGTTTAGTGTGAAATAAGTCATGTGATGGATGTTATTAAGTCATAAGTATATTAAATCTTTCCCTGCTTTATTCTATTCCACAAATAGTCTTCTTCTACCTGTCATAAAATATTTACATTATAAATATACAGATATTTTTGCACACACTGTTAGTCTGTTTGTTCGTCTGTCTGTCATATATACATGATTAATCGCACCAGATCATATTATCATTGTCATTTTTACAACCTGTATTTATGATCACTAATCTTTATGCTGTTGTGATTTTGTTTTATTCTGACTGATCCTTGTGTATTCATTAGTTTTGTCAAATGTTACTTGGCTTATGTCAAAATACCTGTCAAATAAAATATTTATAATGTGTTTTTCCCCATTTTATATGACAGGTTTTGTCAGAATACATTAATATTTTTGTATGCAATTTAAATGTCTAAAATAATATACCTGTTGCGAATCTTAATGGTCTTAAAAGTCTGGCAAATATAGAAACCAGATATAATCCGTTATTCTTACATCTGCCTTCTTAGTAGCAGCAGTTTGTAAAATTTAAGTAATTTTAATAGTTAAACTAGTTTTAGTCAAAAAATATTTATATTAAATTGTAAATATTTAAATGTAAATCATGTGACATGATCTTTAAGATATACAAAAAGATTTTCGAGATAATGGAAATGTTATTTTAAAGATCTTTTCATTGAAAAGAGATAAATCTGCAAAAATACAGATGATCATTGTAATGGAAAATATTACCAAAAGATTTAATCGGTGCTACTAAAAATAGGACAAATATCGTTAGAGCTAAAAAATCTTAGTTCTTCTTAGAATAATTAAGTGAGTTTCATATTATGTCATATGCTACCAAATCCATTTCAAATTAAATTTCAGTATCTGGAAAACTACAGAATATTGTTTAAACAAAATAGGATCCCAATAATCTTCTTAAATATATATATCTCTCTTTATCTGATGTTCTTTACTTCGGTCTCTCTATATTATGCAAATTTCACATGCAATTTTAGTACAACGGAGATCGCCAGAATAAGGGACATCGCTAAATTGACTCAAAGAGTGATTCTGAGTCGAACGATGTATTTTTTCTTGCCTGCCACAAACTTATGTACAAACGCACAGTGCCCACTTTTTGATGGTATAGGGTATGCAAATATACGGGATTTTATTAAAAATTATACGCAATTTTACTATTCTGGAGAAGGTCTCACAGACTATTTACGAGTTATTATGGAACAGTCTTTTGATTTTTTGCGTTTGTCACCTTTTCCACATCTAAAACGCATCTTGTATAATTAAATACTTTAAATTGTTCGAAAGTAAAGAGATGATTTGAAAAGTACATTGTGAAGGCATAATATTAGGAACAGATGAGCATATTGGCAATTGTTTAAGAAAACATTGAGATGTTATTCCGTATATCGATCCGTCTTTAATTAATCCAACTTCTGTCAGCAAATTTTTAAAATTCTTTTACATGAAATAGTTTCCATATTTCAGTTGATATTTTATCTCCATTTTGTTGGGGCAGAATCTGTCAGGGTGTCTTTAGGACATATCTAATTGTATCTTAAGATTAGTTTCTAGCAACTACTTCTACCACTCATGTTAGTATACATCTGACTGAAGCCAATCGTGGGAACATCTCAAACGAACTCATTCGCATTAACGCCACAGGAGAAGCTAATTGAGAGAATGTTACAGATTAAACTTACATTAAACAGACAAAGTGGGAATTAAAAATGCAATAAAGTGAGAATTAAAATGCTGCAATTATATCGACGAGCGCTATGCTTAACACCTCTCACCAGCTTCATGTATTGAATTTGCAACTGTAGTTTAACACATCGTCTTCAAGCAATTATCATTATCTTTCCACATACGTTGTTTATGTCCCATAACTCAACAGAACGATGTAATCGCTTTTTACAATTCAGCGATGATTATTATTTACTAAGAATTTCGACCAGACACTACGAAATGCTTTCCTCTAAGTGGTCTTGAGTTGTAATATGTAAGAACTACTCTAGTTTGACCAAATTGATAACAATATTTAAAGGTGGCTGTTCCTGAATTTTTCACTATGTTTCAAACGGGTAATACCAAACACCCGTGGGATTAAGAATTAAATTCGGAGAAAATTCTAAACATAAACTAATAAAAGAGGAAACCACTAATCTACATGTTCTCTTTTATTTGATTGAACTTGTTATTACAATTTACAAAAAAATATTTTTATAGTTTAAGTCATAAGCGATGAAATTTTGAATCATTTTCGGAAACCCTTCCATTAACGTTTTTTTTAATGCTTTCTGTTACTTTGCTCTTACCACTCTTTTGGAAGCCTTTTTCTTGATCTTCAATATCTCTATACTGCCTTAACTCCGACATTTTGGATTTCCTCTCTTGTACACATACCACTCAAGTATTCTAAGTCGATCAAAAATAAGTGGCACGTTATGAATGATGAAAATTCTTTGTGCAATACTTCAAGTATTAACAAATAACATCTTTTCAAAGCTGCGAAAATCTGCCGGACCAACATTCCTCGTCAGTATGCAGCAAAATTTTTTAAAAACTTTTAATTCCACTTTTTTTGGACTTTTTGATCAACACTGAGATTGTGCGATTTAATAAAGTTGAATCTCTCTGTTACTCTGACGAAACTTTGTACTTTTTGAACACTTTAAAGTGTTTCCAACTGTAGTTAAACTTGCTTCGAGCTTTGTAAGATCCGCGATTAGCATTGAAAATTCACTCCTCCAACACGTTCCTATATGATCACAGTTCAATTACGCTAACAACGTTTCTCGCAACGCTGAAGAGTCTAACAAAATTCAAGTCTACTTGAGCCGTTATATATAAGGATCATACATGGGTTCATCAAATTGAACCGATCAGTAGCTTTAACAGATATAGAATTAATAAGGAAGTGATTTCGAATCGATTGAAACACTTAAGGTGTTTCGTAAGGAATTTCTCTCGAACACCAAACACATATTACCAACAACCTTTGGGGTTAAATGAAATACGCATTCATACCTTTTTTCCATCAATCATTAAATATTTTAATTAAATTAAAACTCTTTCAAAACTTTTGTTCCAAAAAAAAAAAGCAAAAAATCACATTTATTTCAATAATTTATCTCATTTTACACACAATAATGACATTTCGAAACTTTGTCAAACCAAACGATATTTTAAGCAGCTTTAAATATTTCCAATAAATTTAAATCTCAAAATCGAATTAAAAACGTTTACATCGATTATGCAAATCACTCAGAACGTAAAAACTAAACAATAAAAAAATAAATTAAATTTTCGTAACAAAATTAAAAACATAAAATTCTATTTACACTTATTTTACTAATTTCAAACAATAATTGTGATCACGATGATGTTGATGATGATTATGATTATGATGATGTTAATGATGATTTAGCAATTCTATGAAAAACGTAATAAAATGCAAAATTACATAATAAATAATTGAATTTGTATTTGTATGTATGAGTGCAATAATGTGAACATTTTGAAATTTAAAAATTATTTTATAATTTTGCACATAATTTCGAAAATGTATCGCATAAATTGTATTTAAAACTCTATTATTTTTCGCTATAATGATGACTGTTTTTATTTATCATACCCTACACCATCTTAGAGGGGATGGGTGTATTATGCGTTTGTGCAGTTGTTTGTAACCGTAAAGTAAAGATTGTTCGCAAAAGTACAGATCGCAGGTTAGAAGATATTTTAATGTCATTATTTTGGCCCAAGTATGGCTTTTTGAAATTGGTTATGATTGGTGCATTATCTCATATAGGTCCCATACAAATGTTCCCCGGAATTTGGTTATAAGCCCATAACAATTCCTAAATATAAAATTATTTTAACAAAATTTTGCGAAAATAACTCTTATTATATTCCAAAACGATCTGTTAAATTACACGAGGATCTCATCATGAGAAATATCATAGGTCCCACTCTTCCAAATATTTTGTCATATTAATATAAATATAAGCCAAAGCCGCAGAGGGTAATTATGTGAGGGTCGGCCCATAATTTTTTCTAACTCCCACAAAACCCTCTAGAAAAAATCTTTTTAAAAAACATAAATTTCACATAAATGTTACTGCACACATAAGCATAAATAAGAAAACCAAACTATACGAGGGCCGTTCATACTTTTATTCTTAGCAGTTATTAACAACCAACAATGTGGTGAAGGGTATTACGTAGTCGGACATGACCGACTATAATGCAATGAAATATGAAATGAAATTTTATTTACAAATCCCAAAATAATAATATTTTGTTTGCTATAATTTTTTGTTTTCGAGGGGAAGAGGCAAATCGGAAATACATTATAAACCATGATTAATGATAAAATGTTCGAAAGGGATACAAAAATAGACGGTTATATTTATCCGTCCGTATGTTGGTCTATTTGTGTTAGATTTTTAAAATACTATATTGCCACTGACATTAAACAGTTATTTAGGAATAAATGAACAGTACAATGACTACAACAGTGGCTGTTGAAAAAATAGCAAATGTTATCTTCAAATGGTATTAGCTACAATAGCAGTAGTTGGGGCAGTATTTTTGAAAAATATTTTGCTCTACGTTAAGTTTAAATCCAATAAGCACCCAAAAAATTCAATTTTAAGCACTTGAATTTTTGTTTGAATTCAACTTAAATTCCAGTTATATTCTCAAATATATTTAAAGTGACTTTTTAATTTATAGTGAAAAAACTAATTTTTGGTAATTGTGATAATTTGGGACAATTCATTTAACTTTTATACAAACGTATTGGGACAGTCCATACCCTGACTCTATTTTATTCTATATTCTTTATTTTAATCTGTTGCACATTGCCATGTGCATAATTAATTTAAAAACCTTCAATCTAATAGTTCTTAAGATATTTCATTAATAATATATTCTTTATATGGACATTACTTATTCCCCCGGATCCTACACATCCAATTCTTTAACGCTAAAACCTGGAAGATCATCCAAAGTTGGAAAACTCTTTAGCAGTTACCATTACAGAATTATTATGAAACAATTTGTTTTGGAACCACTCTAGCTGTATGTGTTTTAAAACATTAAAGGATACGTGTCCTCCTAACTAAAACAGTATAAAGGAAAGTATTTTGAATTAATGTTAAAAATTGCTAGGTAACGATTCACACTGGTCTTTCTAGAAAAGCCCCGGACTCCATATCGCAGGTCTAGTTTGTCATGGAATCTAATTTTTGTTTAATAAAAACCTTAGTAAATATCCGTACTATATACTAAACTGATATAACTTTATATGGTATGAACCTTATTTGCGGTAACTTCGTACTTTTCCCGTAATCTATCTTGCTAATAGCTTGCAAAGCCGTAATATTTGCCTTTTTAGGATATATTTGAAATACACCAGCCTTAGCATAGCCTGCACATTTATAATTACCGCTATAGGTATTTCAAGTATCACGAATTTATGTAAAATTTAAGAGCACAGACAAAATTATGATATCTTGAAGTGTAGACTTTGAATCTTTTTCTGTGTCGGGTGTCTATTCACCCGTCTGTTAGAGGTTCATGTATCATCATTTGCAGTGCATAAATCTTAAAAAAGATTTCTATCGTTCTAACATTCCATTCATTTAAGTTTATCACAAGCGGGAAAATACTGTACTAGTTTTAGGAGATTCGGTCTATAATATGTCACATAACCTACATTTTCGAAATTTTTCACATTATGTAAACTTTCAGAATATAATTTTCCATGCCTGCGTCATGATTTTCTTACCTGCCTTCCAATTTACAATATTTGGTGAAACTTTTACACGAAACTTGGATCCATGAGATTCTATGTTTATTCTCGCCCAGAAAAATACCTTTAGAAAACAACTGTCTTTTTTAAAAAAACGATGAATCGAACCTTCAAATTGCTTTCACTTTGGTTTGCCTATAACTTTTTAAAAGAATATATTTTATGGGGTCTTAGTTGATTCCTTCTTGATGTTACACATGAACTGACAAAGTTGGCAAAAAAACCAGAAGTTATTTCATAGAATGGACTTTAGAATTTTCGTTCTCATATTCCGCATAAAAGGTGCGATGTGACCACAAAATTTTTATCTGGTTCATGTAGTCCGAGTAGGAGAATTTGGAAATTTGCAAACGATTTAAGCGAGATGTGTTAACTCAAATCTTTATGGGATCAGAAGAAAAATATTAATTACTTAATTAATATCTCCACCACTATGCTCCTACAGTTTAGTCAGTGCACTTTCATTTGACACTTTTTTGCTGAAAAAGTAATGAAGGATCAGTTGTAGCATAACGCACCGGGTACAAATTAGTTTTTGATGTTTTAATTCTGTAACTACAAATGCAGAATCTCATTTCAATGAATTTGCTATAAACAAAAATAAATCTGAAAATCTCCAACTGAGACATTCAATTCTTGACTTTCCAGTTTCGTGCAAATATTTTGCAAACAACCAAAAACAAAATGTCATAAATCACAAGAGTGTGCTATAATTTTGGGCGTAACTTTTCAATATTGACAATGAGTGAAGCTACAACTTTGGACCAAAACAAAACTGACAAAAAAATTGACATGAAATACATAAATCCATAATAAAATAACACATACGAATGTTTAACAAAAAGAAAAAAAATAGTAAAGGAAGACTAAAGGAAACAAACGAAAACAGGAAAAACAAAATAATAAAAAAATATATATGCAGCAGGACCCGCAATTTTTTGCACCATCATTATTCCACAAGTTAGTTTTATGCACCAACAGAAAAGAGGAGAGGAGAAGCAAAGGTACACAGCAAGGGGTCGATTGCATGTTGTGCTATTGTAAATAATTCACTAATACTTACTTGCATGGACAGCTATATGTTAACACATACATATCTATGTACATATAAAGGATAACTGAGAATACAAACATTAAGGACAACCTCTTTTTTAAACTCTTATCGAATTTAGATTTCAATTTTATACTGAAGTATTTAAAAAATCTAACATTTTAACTTAAATATTTACCACCCGGTGATTATGTTTTCTTTCGTATCACAACACTGAGGGGAAGTCCTCCTCCTCTACACGACTGGCTGAAAATAACAAAACATTCTTTCCAATTTCAATATATTGTTTTGACTTTTTGAAGAAACACTGGAAAATCCGAAACAAAAAACAAAAATATATAAAAGTCATCATTGAATTATAATTAATTGTATGTTATCGATAACCTTGACTGTGAAATCATTAAACCAACATAACGTTGCCAATATTCGTGTGTATGTATGAGTGTTTAAATGAAAAGGGTAGAAAAATCTGCGAAAGTATCTTTAGTCAGAATTATAGCAGAAATGAAAAGTACTTTCCCTTTTTTATCCTTCTTTATTTGTTGTTATTGCTTTTGACGTCAGATGACCAGACGGCTCCATTATCATATTGTTGTTGTTGTTTTTATTATTTCGACTACAAATACAATTTTATGTTGGTGTGATTGTTCAAAATATCTGGATGACTTTGATAATGAATCGTATGAAGGTGACACAATCTGTTTTCATTGTTCAATAGTGTTCGATGACAAGCAGATTTTTTTTGTTGGGATTTTTAGTAAACAACAGATTTGTAGGAGAGGGAGGTGTTTCCACCTTATTGTGAAAACGTGTAGATTTAGATACACTGTTAGGATAATGGAAATGATTAAAAGTAGCTAAATTTTTGTTGGAATATAAATATAGATATCGCATAATATATTAATATCCTAAAACCATTATTTATGTCAAAACGGAGAGGGGGATTTGAAAAATGGTTAAGAATTTCATACATCCATCATTTATCTTAAATAACATTTATTATAAAAAATGACTGTTTATAATTAAACTTGTTCGCCGTTTTCTCTGGCAGCAAATCGTTTCCGCGTCAAAAGGAATTCTCCGATTTTAAGTAGGTATTAAGATGTCACGACATAACTTCTCAGGAAATAATTTATTTCCCAATATTGATGAAATTATTACCAATGAAATAAAAGCATTTTTTGTCCAAATACTCCGGATTCGTTTTCTGTAAAGATCGTGCGATTATCTAATGTGAAGTAGCTCACAAAACTATATTTGAGAGTTTTTTTCATTTGGGGAGTTATTTCGTGAGAGGTATGTCAAATAGAATCTGGATAATTTCTAATACGCTGTACTGAGGAAAAGGTTTAGTGAGTTTTGCATCTAACTAAATAAATGGTCGACATAAAATTTCCGGTAACTGTTTTCCAATTAGTTCTATTGGTCAAATACTCTGGATTCGTTTTCTATAAAGATCGTGAGATTGTCTCAACTGTAGTAACTCACAAAACAGAATAACATTCTGTTTTTGCCAAACCGAACCTAAATTTGACATCAAAGATATTCGGCTATGATGTGGTTGGTTATAAGAGCTTTACATATGATTGCGCTGAAAGAATCATTTTTCATCTCCATCCTGAAAAATTATTTTTCGATAATTCTCGCCCTTAGTTTATATAAAACCCAATCTGTTATGCTTTGGAATATAGTAAATGACGATACAATTATTGCTTTTGACAACAATATTCGTTCAGTAATGCTTTTGATTCCTAATCTTCAAAATTTTTCAGATAATCAGGAATTTCCTTGCTTTCTGTTATTGAAACCACTGAATAGCATTACCAATTGCTTATCCTTTGGTGCGCTCATCATAACTTCACTTCGTCAGTGACGTTCTATCTGTACCTCTGAAGTGAGTTATTTCTGGTAAAGTGACATCTTTGCTATTATGGCGCGACTAAAGTTTAACCGTAAGAAAGAGGGACCAGATACACCCATTAATGCGGGTTTCGTTATTTGGAAAAAAAACTGATCTGAATTCTTTTCCTTCATTTTTTTCTTCATTATTTTCCTTCATTTCTAAACTAATCAATATTTGTTTCTTCGATAATTTTAAATCAATTTTTTGCTTCATCCATGAATCGATGATATGACGTGAAAAATTATGAACCGGCATTCTATTTCTGAGTTACCATTTTTGAGATATTAGAATCTATCAACATAGTCACTGTCCTTGAATCATGATGTGATTACTTTTAACTTTCCTGGGTTGGTCTTCTCGATATTTATCTTAAATTCAACATTGTACAACGCTTATGTAAAAATAGTTGACGGACATTTTTCTTGTTGCTCCGATCTGGTTTTCCTCTCAATAATTTTTCCTTTGTCTGGTTACCTCGATAGATTTCTTGAAATTTATGAAGAAATTCAATAGATTTTTAATTACATTGTGTAGAGTATTTGTTTGCTCTATTAAGCTCCTCTCTGTCTTGAAATTTGCCTGTTCATCTTGGAGATTTCCCTCTAACTTGCTTTCAAGTTTTCGCTGTATAATCATTGCCAAATTCTTATATATAGTGTTATAACCATTGTTCATATCTTCCCTAATCATTCCATACTTAACATCAGAATAGATAGATAGATAGATAGATAGATAGATAGATAGATAGATAGATAGATAGATAGATAGATAGATAGATAGATAGATAGATAGATAGATATGCTCAATGATCAATAACTAAGTCCATAAATTGAAATTTAAGCATCCTTTAAATTATTATATGGAATTTAATTTCATATAAACATTTCTCTAAGTGTTGATAACCCTTTCACTTGTGTATGAAAATTTACGATAATTTATTTTGTGGTTCATTTTAGACAAAACATTTCTTTCTCACTTTCTATCGAAATAATAGATGCGTTGGATGTCTAAAACTACATGAGTATATTTTACATTTTGGAGACTTTATTTGTCTGACATTCAATGGAGGTGTTCTAACAATAGATCATCTATATTAAATCAGCACACGCTTCTCTCATACTTGATGCAAAAATTTGGAAAGCTCATACGTTAGATATAACAAAGTAAAGGTGTTTGTGTAGAATGGATATATTTTATTGTGGTGTTGTAGTTAACCGACGGTTTTAATGCTTGGAAAAATTTGTTTAATTTTTTAAAATTTGTCTTAGGTATCGTATACGAATACTCACCGAATGTAGCACACTTAAACTGCAGGATACATTTCTCACTGTATATGTATTTTTGAAATTGACTTCCTCTTTTTAATTTCCTCTTTTTAATAAAAATCATTATCAAGTTTATAAAATAAAAACTGATCCAAAAACACGTAAATACGTAAGAATGTTATATTCGGCAATGGCGAATATTAAACACTCTACTTTTTAATTATTTTATGTGTGTATTGATTTAATAACAAACTCACAGTAGTAGTCCATTTATGCAGATGATATAGCCATTTCTTCCGCATGTCCTTATTTTCGTTTAGATCAGGGATTAGCGCCATGTCGTGCTCTTTGATGGGTTCAAAGAATTTAGCCATGGAGACATGAATATTTGAGGTAATTTCTAGAATTTTAATAATTAGAAATTTTATTGTGTGTGATTTAATGTGAACTGAAAAGCTCTGATAATGCTCAACTGTGTCTTCGGATCTCATTATTTCCGCCAGTTCCAAATTTTTACAGTTTAACATTGCCGCACGAAAAGTTGAGTTTTATAACAAAAAGCTCTGGAAAGAATCCAAAACAATAATAAGGGTTTCAGTTAGATGAGTCAATCCTTCAAATTGTCTGGACCTAGTGTACGTTTGATAAGATTACAATGGTAGTTAAGTCAAAATACTCAAGTAGGCTGCAATTTCCCTGTTTTGATAAACCCGTCAATTCGAAAATTACAGTGATTAGTTTAAAGCTAATTCCATCCTGGATTTGAGATATCTCAGTAGGTCCTAACCCTGATAAGAAGATGGTTTAAAATATAGAATCCTAAAAATTGTTGTCTTTTTATTCCAAGAGGTGGACATTAATGGGAAATCCTATACTACTGAGGTTTTTGCCTAACGCCCAGTGACAACTGATTACTGATATTAATTTCTATATGTCCTTCCATCGGTGGTTCACGAGTTACTTTATTCTCTTGATATCATACGTAGCCCATAACATATTGGTATATCTCCAAATAAGGGTCACTATTAAACCTCCAATGAAAATATGGCAAATTTTATAAAAAATTATCATTTTTAAATTATTGAATTGAATACATGATTTCAGTCCATGTTTATACATTTTAAAATCCTGGTTTAAAAATTTATGTCATTATTCATTCTACGTGACTACAAAAACTTAAATTTAACCTACTTCATGACCTTAGTGAAAATTGAGCAAGTCTTTTTTAAAAAAATCAGTTGTCCAGTGTTAAAATGTTTCAAACTAATTAAATAATTTACACACACCTATAAATTAATTCAAAATAATGTCTCAATATTTCTCATAATACTTATTTCCCATAAATTGTTATTAAAACCCAAAAATCTAATTGTATTTAAGGCTGAAAAAATACAATTTATTTAACTCCATTAAATATCTCTGTTCTGATCTGATAAGACAGTCAGTCTGCATTGTACAAATAATATATAAAATATTATATGGTTGGATATTCATATGTGTATGTGCGTGAGTGTGTTTATGTGTAAGTCTGACATTTTAATAAACAACCAAATGTCAAATGTGTTAATTGGAAAATAACTGTGAATTATGATCTTAATTTTCTGATATGGATGACATTGTAATAATGTTGGTTTGTCATAAGTGTGAGTTTACATGTGTCTAGGACTAGAAACGTATTTGTGCTTGTCTACGTGCGTGTGTAAAGCTTTAAAATGAACATTTAAAGTTTTGACATTACGACTACGAAAATGAATATGTTATATAATTATTACATATTCATTTTGTTTAAATGAAAATAAAGGTACACACACATGTATATGAAAGTTTGGATGTATTTGTATAATGAAGTGCCAAAGTTTTCAATTTGAATGTTGACTAACAGTGAGTATTATTAAAGTAGTGAGTGTATTATAATTTTACAATCACTGTTATTAAGAATGTCTCACAAGTATGTGCAATTGAAACATCTACAATGGTGGTTCGCAATATGGGGACATAGTTGAGGTGGTGGATTTATTGAGTATTTCAAAATTCGTATGTCTTTCAGGCTTCCGGGTGAGTGCAAACTGAGAATCGCTGCAATTCATAGAGCGATCATCTGAATAAAGTATTACAGGAATACGATTGAGATATCTTGATTTTTAACCGACAGTTAGTTCGGAATTCATATCTCCCTTCATATCTCCGCTCTCTCCCTTCTTTCTTTCTCCTTGAACATGACTTTGCCTCTTCTATTTTTCAAACCTCTAATCTGAATTAATTCATAACTTCTAACTTTAACACAATTTCTATACATTCTTTTATTTTTATTCTTCTTTTGGTAACCAAAGGGATCTGGGGCAAGTCACTGTTATCTGTTACGTCAATCTTACAGGCAGCCTGATGACCTAAATTACCTATTAAGAATGGAAAATTCTTTATCGGTTATTTTCACTGCCCTCTGTTCAGTGCCTTGCGAACGCGCTTTTATGTGGTTGACGGATTTAGCACTGCAAAAGTTCAAATATTGCGGTTTCATCCAAATTAATGATTTGGCAACGCGATTGCTAATTCATATGCTTGCTCATATGTTTGTCATTCGAGATGATTTTGAATCTATGCAGTCTGAAAGTTATTGAAGAACGTTCTTACAGTCATTTGTTGGCTCTTCACTTTTATTGAAATAAATATTAATCTTGAATGTCATGATTTTTACCGACAATAAGGCCGAAATTCAGTCCCTTACGTGTGTCTATGTGAATCAAATCTTATCCAGGAATGCTGCACATCTCTGAATAGGATGCAGAGCATTCGAACATTGCACTGATTTGCCTGAAGGGACATACTAACCAGGCCAACCTGATAGTTAATGCCGGAGCATGTTTAGGTGCCAATCTCGCGGACACTGATCGATTGTGCGTACTCAGACATACCTAAATCGACTTTTGATTTAATGCAAGATATATACTTTACAGGGTCTTTTTTCTTGGCATTACATATGGAATGACAAATTTAATATATCCTCATCACGTGTGTCTATTGACACTCATAAAGCGCTCTTATCCAGGAATATGGAAAACTCTTAAATATAGACCAATATTATTCTATTGAAATTCGGCATAATTATTATTCTGTCCCAGAAAAGTTTATAAAAGTCTTAAATAGAGACCAATTTTGTTTAAATTCGGCACAATTATTTTTCCAACTGTCTTGAATTGAACAATATTTTTCAAAAACTTTCCACCAAAGCTTTTATTATTCTGAGTGAGAAATACCACTTCGTGTGTTTCAGATCAATAAAGTTTATTTATTGAAGTTCATCAATTATTAGTTTTCAACTAATGGGATTTAAGTATTGGATTGGTCAGCTCTGTCCATGGCATGGAATACCATAAAGAATTATTTGACATTTCAAAACGAAGAGACTGAGCACTTCAAAAATAAACTGGGGCTGATAAACTGCCTAAAATTGGAGTGCAAAGATGTACCATCTTCTATTCCAACAAAAAATGCGAGGATGGGTCTTCATTTCTCATAGCACCGATACAACACTGCAGAAAACTGCATTTAAAAACATACAAATCTCACATAAATGTTAGTTCATAACAATGTACAGTGGGGAAACATCGATTTTAATCCGTATTTTTTGATCGGCTTGATGCATTGGCATACCCATGTTATTGGCACGATTTAAGATCAAACGATGTTCGGATCACAGTGGTTGGTAGTATTTTCTGCATTTGGCAAATCTAGAGCTGCTTTATTCCAACAAAAATATACAAGTTATAATGAATTAATGTAAGATGCGCTTCAATCATTAATTGATGAAAAACTAGATGTCCCAACCTTGGTTTTACGAACACAGTTTACCTTTGTTAAACTTTCCCTCTCGGAGAATTTGTGGGAGTATATGGCCCATAAGGATCATTTAAATTTGTGAGAGTACATGGTCCGTAAAGATCATTTAAAAGATGACTAAATCGAAAGGCTAATGACTATTGGAAAAAATTGATTTTGATCTTCTATAAAAATTTTTGTAATAATTACCAGACGATATTTTTGAGGTAATCAAAAACAAGGATTATAAACCCATTATTGATAACACTAAAAGACTAATACTCTTTATATATTTATTTATAGCATGTAAAGTTTAATTTTATCTAATTCTATAGGAAGATGCACCAGTGTATACTCACAGTTTTTGAAATTTTTAAAATACGTTTTAAATACGTTTGTTTTTTGTTAATTTAATATAATTTAATATAATCAGTATTTTGTGTTCGTATTTGTTTATATTAAAATTCAATTAAGTTTTTAATTCATAATAATTCAATGTCACTTATAGACTTCAACTCTCTTCAATTAGATCCATTATGGCATCTTAACTGATAAACATTTTAAATTGTCCCTGATGTAAACAAAATTCCATGACTTAAAAAAACTTTTTCAAATTGATTTCTATTTTTTTATAAAATTTTAACTAAAATATTTTCGAAATTATTTTGACAACTTTAAAATAATAATAATTTTAATTTAATTTATGTGTATTTATTGTTCATTAATTATATAAAATATTGAGACAAAACAGACCCCTAACAAATGTCTTAAATAAAGTGACAAAATAGTTTCAACAAAATTTCTGTCGTAAGAAAAAAAGATGATTTTGAGTGATTAGAAAATTTTTTCTAATCTGTATGTATAGTCGGTAGAGCCCGACTACCTAAAACCCTACACCACATTGTTGGTTAAAAATAGTAATTACGAAAAAAATGCATTACCCTCGTATAATTTGTTTTTCTGATTTATTCTTAAGTGTGTACAGTACATTCTTGTGACACCGACATCTATGTAAAATTTATGAATTTAAAAATAATTTTTTCTGGGGGTTGTATGGGAGCTACAATGAAATTATGAACCCACCCTCGTATAATTTTGCACATCAATTTTTGTTTATATTTGTATTAATTTGGCCGGTTATTATTGCAATACATTATATTTGAGATTTATGCTTTTAAAAGTGATATTTTGAAGGGAGTTTATATGGGACCTATGAGAAATAATGGACCGACACCAGCATATTTTGGAATTTTTTTAGAACATTATAAGACTTATTTGTGCCAAATTTTAAATCGCTTTATATTTACACCTTTTTGACCTTAAAACCCCATTTCGAAAGGAACATTGGCATGAAGGTACCTGAAATATTTGACCTAATAGTCTTCGTCCTTAGGTCAAAATACTAACATGTATCGGAATGACAAAGTCAATATACCATGCGAGTAGTTACAATATGCATAAAACTAGTGCATGAGAGGTTATTCTGGTTCCAATTCCCACCTAAAGGTGGGTGTAACATAATTTTTCTTCATGTTACAAACATCTGCTCAAACGCATAATACCCCAAACACCTACCGTGGTGTAGGGTTTCTAGTTTTATAGATTTTTCATAAATATATTTGTATGTAATGTTATCATCATCTGTTGTCTTTTTGTTGTTGTTTTTCTTTAGTCGTTCTTATCATCATAATGTTGACACTTTATGAGTGAAATGTCTTTTGACAGTTATATAAATGACCTTGTATTGTTGCTTAGTATTTTCCAGTATTTAATCCATCATTTTATGATTAAATATTTAGTAGCAATTTATGAAATGTTGACATTTATATGACATTTTATTATAAAAACTTTTGCAAAATATATAAAATTGTTTAAAGGAAATTAATAAATGACAATTTATTTAAGTTTTAGTGTAGTAATTAAGTAATTAAGGTTAGATGTGTTAGCAATTGGATTGGTTGTATTAAAGATTTAGGAGGATTTGAGGGTTCAAATCATATATTTTTAAAGTTAAAAAGAGATATTTTCACGAAATTTCATTATTCAAAGCTGAAGAGTTTTCAGTTTGATTTGAAAGAGTAGAGATCACTACCACGTCAGGGGTGGCTTCGTTGAAAAAAGTTCGCCAAAAGTTTATTTCTGAAATGTGTCAAAAGCTAGAAAATTAATTATTCTGCACAATTCAATGGAATTGTCCATTCGGGAAGGGGTGTTATATGGGAACTGTAGCAAAATATGGAACGATATCGGTGATATTTCAATAGAAGTAGTTTATTTATTCCGTGAAGGGATAAGCATATACTAGAAAATATCTTATAATTTGCGATACATATGACACATAAATTTTGCGGTGTATCAAAATTTTGTATAAAATTTTTCCTATTTACCCGAATTAAATGACTTTTTGTAGAATGATGAAGTACATATGACGATATATTATGGTTAAGTTCTGTTTAAATTCAGTTATATTTTGTTGCAAAATTTAGAACAGATCTTTTTCGGAATTTTGAGATTGTGTCAGCTATTGGTATAAAACTTGGTTTTAAATAGGAAACTGTTAAGGACTGCAGCAAACAAAGGGACATAGCTAAATCGACTCAGACTTCGATTTTATGCAAAAATATGATACTTTCTTGGCGCTACACACGGAATGACAAAGTCAATATACCCTGCATAATGCTACCACCACTTTTATGTATACCGTTCGACTGAGAGTATCTTATTGGTTATAATCGGTCCATTATTACATTTAGGACAACGCTCCAAGTTTTATGAGGATCGGTTCATTATTATCTATTACTTCCATACCACCTTCACTTTAAAGAGCATTAATCTCATATATTCTTTGGTATTTTATTAGTTTTTTGTTGGAATAATATAATAAAACAGAAGTCCATGTTCGAAATTGTATGTGGTTTCCATATAACACCCCCGAAGGAAACGTTTTAAAACGCATAAGTCTCACACAAATGTTTGTATCATATTAATGTATTGAACTCTGTAGATGAAATCCGAAAAAGAAAATTATACGATGGTCGTTCCATATTTTTTCGTAATTACTATTAATAAACAACAATGTGAAGTAGGATATTTCGTAGTAGAAGTCTTATTATGTTCTTACTTATATATCCAAGATACATCGATCTACGAATTTCTCTTAGCATTATGTTTTAGGCAATAATTATAGAAAATGTCCATAAGAAGCCAAGTTTAATCAAAATCAGAAACAGCTCTCTAAGTAAAAAATTCTGATCATATGATCTTTGAAATTTATAGTCACTTTTGTTTTCCCAAGCTCATGGCGACTTCTTAATGTTTATTCCATAACTCTTCTGAAGAGGTATGGAAGCGTAATTGGTACCATATTCTAAGTGGAATTAAGTTTGAAACCTATCGATATCTTATTATGAAGTTGCAAAGTATTAAACTAATGCTTAGGTGGCAACTGTTCTCATTGCCATGAGTTGCATTCCTACCGTTTTCTAAGATTCCTGTAACTGTGTACAATGTCCTGTCCACGAACAAACCTGACCTGTAACACTTCACAAGGAGAGTCCAGTATGTATTTGCCAGGTAATCTATTCCTTTTGATTGCCAAATAGGATCATTCACGCAGAAGGTGAAAATCACTTTCCTCAATCATTACAGCTACGATAATATTCTTAATAAGGTAATCCAAGTCTATTTACATGCCTTTCTAACACGTAGTGAATCGTGATTACTGAGAGAAACCTATGATTTAGGAGTTGCCTCGAACTTCCCAGATTGAAAGCAGGTCACATATCCTTGGCGACTTAGTGCTGGCCATCTATCTTCGACCTGTTTGAGATAGTGTTTGAAAATACTGCTCTTTATATGGTCAAGCGATGTTGTAACTGACTTCGCGTTTGATATATAAGATGCAAACTTTCTCTGGTTAGATTATCACCCTGTTATTTACCGAACAGGTCGATTCTTATGCATCGAAATAAAACCTAGCGGGTGACAGGTTTTCGAGATATCTTTGTTAACTTTCCATACGTTTGGCCGACTAAGACACTGAAGTGCCCCTTGACTATCGATAAATATTCCGATACTTCTAGAAATTTTAACTTTTCCATACGTTGACCGACTAAGAGCTTTCAGGGACTGAAGTGTCCCTTGACTATCGGTAAATATTCCGATACTTTTAGAAATGTTCCTGCCATGCAGATAGCAAATATTTCAGCCTAAAATGCACTGCATTCATCAGGAAGACATTATGAAGTGCATATTCCAATATTTTCCATAAAGACACCAGTGCCTATACCATAACTCATTTTTGCACCATCAGTGTAGATTTTAGTGTTTTAGTCCCCGATCCTATTCCACTCAATTTTATAGGGTATTTGAACTTTGAACGTTCTATCAAAGTTCATATATAACGGAACATGACTCGATGGTGTATTAAGTGTGCCCAGAATTCTCGTATGTCGATTCCAGCAATAAACCGCTTTGATCCTTTCTGTGCTGTTTGGAAATGTGGCCACTATATACAGATCAATGGGGATAAGATGCTGTGCGATATTCAGAGTCTTCGAAGTGCACCGATGATTCTTAAACAAGCTGACCTCTGTAACTTAAAAAGTTGATTTTCCACACTATATTATTTTCTAGCAGACCTCCATACTAAAAATCCATAAGTAAATCTCCTAACCGCGACCCATCATGATGTTAATTTAATTTAGATCCCTTAAAAATGATTATTTTGTTAGAATTTCTTAATCAAGTTATAATTAGTAAATACGCTTTAAATCGAACATGCACTTTTTATCAAACAGTTTTGTAATCAATTCACATACATTTTCTTTCAATTCACTTAAAATATTGGAAATGAGGTCAGTTGGATAAAAAGAAATTAGAACATTTGTTGTTACTTTTCTGACACTTAAAACATATGAAGACGATAAAACCCAACAAAGGCACTTTGGATTTGCAACATAATTTGGTCTTTCCTCAAAAGCTAAATAAACTTAAAAATACAATTTTAGATAGTCAGTCACTGTTGTGCGTCAATGTCATCATCAGAGTCATCATTATTCTAATAATGATTATGATACATTTTGACTGAAGAAAACAAAAACAAAAGAAAGAAAAGAAGCGCCATTAAGTGCCACCAACAACAAAAAAACGAAAAAACAAAAGTTAATTGTTAGAAACACATTAACCTAAATTGGTCTAACGTTTGGATGTGCATGAATAGATAGAAGATAGAAAGATGGCTGATGACTGTGTGAACTGAAGGAATGATAGAATGAGTAAATGGATACTTCAAATATGTTGCAAGTTGATTTTTCCATACAATTTTTTTGTTTTCGTTTTTAAATGTTTTTCTAAGTCACTTTTTCGAAAACAAAGCTTTGACGACGATCTTATCAAGTGTTTTTTTTGTTTTCTTCTGAATTTATTAAGAGCAGAAAATAGAAAATGAAATTCATAAAGAGTAACGATTCTATTTCAATTTCTTTATCAGAATTTCTTTTGGTTTCTTAATTTATATTTCAATTTTAATGTAAATCTAACACTTGATTTTATTTTTCTTTCAAAGAAATCGTTAGAATGAAAATATATTAAATTCTAATGTTTATTTAATGGAGAAATGAATAAATTATGCATTTAAGTGAACGATTTTTAGTAAAAGTAATTTAGTTCTAAATTTATGTTTAAAATTTAAAAGAAAACATAAATAATTATCATTAAAATAATTTTACTTTACTATTCATCCATAATTTTCCATAGCTCCCATAAAAAGCGAATTTTCGAATATGACTTTAAATCGCGTATATCTTAAATAAGAGTTAGTATCGTGATAAGATTTGATATAAGGCAGGCCTAATTAGCCGGTAAAGTTTAGAGACTAGGATTTGGAGGCATTACTAAAAGACGGATCACAGGAGCGACTAAATGGTTGAGGTTTTTATTTACAGTAAAGCCACATCCAATCTTGGCAATATTATCCTGGTCAGTATATCATTTATAGTCAATATCTCTAGAACTCTCTTGAGGGACACAGTTGTTGCAGTATCAACATTGTCACTATGGAATACATGCCGCGAAAATAGGTCTTCCTCCAAATGATTTGCTAAAATGTTGAATGAGAGGGAACTTTCGGACTCCTGCTTATGCGCTTCTTTGACTACAGTTTGCTACGGTGAGGCTTTATTTGCAATTTTGGATGGTGATTATGGAGGATATTAAGTACTCAAATACTCTTATGTACACGCTATGCCGAATAGGAAAGCTCTCTATAAATTCATATTATAGAAAATTAATATCTGTGATAAAAATATAAAAACTTATTGGATGGATTGGTGGGGTAAAAATAGATGTCCGTCTCTTCAAGTTACACTCATTAAAAAGGCATTCGACAACGTTGGGAGTGAAGTGTAAAAGCTGTAGAATTACCTAAAATTTTGATTATAAATCTGATATTTACAGCAGGTTTAAAAATAATGCCAGGAAGCCAAAAATTTATTTATGCCTTCAACAACTTATGAATCATTATACCGTACGGTTTTGGGTAATATGCGTTTGAGCTGAAGTTTGTAACATACAAACTGCCCGTCTGGCTGTCTTTGCAAACGTTGTGAGCGCTCTACAGTTCGCAATTTTTGATATATCTTCATGAGATCATGTCCCAAGGATAAATACTATAGAAATTGGTCATTTGCGGTAAAACAAATGTCCTTTCGGAATGTAATTCTAAGCTCATAAAAAGATAATTAGTTGTGGATTTATCAAAATTTATTTGGGCCAAAATTCTGATCGGTCCACTTCCACGTGCGAGAGTCAAGAAAATCTGTCCAAAAATAACCACTTTCGAAAATCGCAAATAATAAATTATTAATCGTTAACTGTTTGATTCTTTAAATGTTGGAACTAATACTTTTTGTGGTAAATGAAATTTAACGATTCAAATTTGACACAACAATTTAAAACAACTCAAGACTTATGTGCACTGAATATAGAATATATGTGTTCGGAGGAAAATTTTTATTGAAATACAATTAATACAAGTTAATTTTATGGTCAAAAGTTTAAGCAGTAAATACTAAGGCGACAGATTCTTTGACATTTTTTAGAAACCGGTTTTCGGGGTTTCTTCGAAAAATTGCAATTTAATAAAAGCAGGATTCGGTTTCGGCTTTTTATTTTTTAGAAAAATAGTTCGTATACGTGTATTCTAATAGCAAGTGGTGTGAGAGGGAATTTAATATTATAACTTAACTCCAAAAAGGAATTATCTAAGTCCCTTACTTCATAAAGTAGATATATTCGTGCATAACAATCACAGTCGATTTAGCCTTGATCATCTCAAGATCACAATAATAATCCGAATTCAAAAATTTTTTTACCAAAATCACTGTAGTAACAAAGAATTTATAAACCGACATATGAACCTCTTCAAATTTAATACAAAAAACTTCTGTACATTTAAAATAACATTTCACTTTCTCATTCTAGGAGAAAATCCTGGTTTCATCGATATTCGAAATGTCACCGTATTACTATGATCACTATCGGTTTCGAAAAATACCATAACCTAAAATTATGTATAAATATAATTGTCATTTCACCTTAACCTTAACTTTAGCTTCACTAATAAAATTGTCAGTTGATTTAATATACGAAATGAGTTTCTACGTATGAATTTAAATTATCTATAAATTATATATCGACAAAATACACACACATATACATGTACACATTTATAATAGACTTAATAGTATTTTTAAATTATTTTTTTTTACTTGAATAGAATTTAGTTATTGTAATTGTAGTTGAATTGCTATGATAATGGATTTTTCATATCTACTAATACATGTACATGCATACACATACATATGTATTTGAGTATTTAAGTTACACATAAAGTAGAAGAAAATTTTTGTACTTAAGAGAGGGAGAATATTCATATCTAAATTATATTTATTTTATTTTTGTGGGAAGGGAATACACTCGAAGGCATCTTCTTCTAGTTCATAAATAGTGAGAATAAGTAGTGAATGATGATATCAGAAATGAGGGTGTATGTGTGAGTCACTTTAGTTTCATTTAATTGTTCATCATCATTAACTTCAGAATAAACAAATCGATGAATATTGTGAATAGAGTTGTGATTAAATAAATAGCATAGAACATGGTCAAATCACCAAAGGATGTAAAGAATCGCTCACTCGTACAGAAATCTGTAGTTGGTTCTTTGTACCTTCCAAGGGAATGAAAAAAGTTTTTAACCTCAGAGCAACACATTCCGGCAATTCTGTTGCTCATATTATTGGTCCACGCCGGAATTGAGAGAATGCTGAGCATGTGTAGTTCTGTTCAATTTGCAGAACTGATTGCACTTCATGTCAGTATAATTAAGATGCAACTCTTGTATGAGCTGGTGTCCAGAGTAAGTCATCAACAACAACAAAATTATTTATCGTCATTAACATCCTCGTAAGCAACACAGTCACCTTCTCCTGGTAGTTACAACAGTTGTAACAATGATGTCACGGCAGCCAGTTTTATAGTGCACCATCAACTTTGGCACTCGAGAATCGGGGTGGACCAAAAAATACGCTGTAATGCACTGTTAGCAGGACAGATAAACGAATCCACCTTCAGCAGTTTCTATGGAATTCAGACACGTTCCGATATTATGAACCAGTGATTCACCTATTTTTTTCAAATGTTCATACCGTGGAGTGGAAATTCTGAGAAAATGCAGCTCGCTTTGTGCCATCTAGGACACAGGACACACAGAAGAGCGTGGTGATGTCCACAATGCTAACCCTAGCAACCATACTATCGCTGAGATAACTAATGAAAGTGCAAGACCATTTGAAAACAGGGTTGGTCAATTAGAACAAGTAGAATAAATGGAGTGAATAAATTGAAGTCAAATTTAAGATCTCTTAAACCGCGAGGAGAAGGATGATGGGGTTAAGTTTGAGAATATTCTTACATTATTTCCGAACCTAAGGATTGCTCATAAGCTTTCTTTTTAGCCACAGGAAGTTGCCGAAATCATTAATGCAGACAAATAATCTACAGCAATTGATTCCGAAGGAATTTCTAATCTGATGTTAATATAATTTCATAGCAGTTTTTAACCTGGCCAGTGCTGAGCCATCCGCCGTCGCCAGTCAACACGAAGAGATGTAGTGACCATCAGTCTTTTGTTGAATTTCGAGACAGAAGAACAAAACATCGTAAACTAAAACAAGGAGTTTCTTAGGGCGCACTTGAAGGCGAACCCTATTTCTATGCTATTTTTGTTAATACTACTGTTTTTTATATATATTTAGTAAAATATTTAATACTTAGTTGATGTAAGTATGAATGAACGTATTTGATGCCATCAAAAATTGTTATCATTGTGTGCGGGGGAGAATATTAAATACAGACAGAATCATAAGTACATATATTTATTATTATTTTCTTATTAATAATTTCATATTGTATATTTTACACATACAATCTAACATACATTCATATGTATATGTATATGTATTTATGTCCATTATGAGCTTCTAAATATTTTAATAAGATTCATAATTGTACTTAATTGCAATCATACACTCTCAAACTCATACTACTCACACACACACACTAGAGAATCCCCCATCACAAAACGGAGGGGGTGAATTGTAATGAAGAGTCTAGGAATTTTGGGAATTTTTGTTGCTGTCTTTTCATTTAATTATCAAGATGAGAAAAATATTAATCACACCCTAAAAAACCCACACATTGCTCAAGGGATTCTTCAATTATTATTATTATTTTTTTTTGTTTTATCGGAATTTTTGTTTTTCCATAGAATATATATTTTTTAGACACGCCGAGATCACTTTGGTTTTGTGAATTGTTACAGACAAATAATGCAGTTTTATAACTGACTGGAAACAAATCAAATAAAATGATCTTAATTACTCAAAATGCATTAAGAAAATTTGAAAATTTTCCAATTCTATTTAACATTATCGAAGTTTCCTTTTTGATAAATAATGTTTTAAACTCAGCGTGTGAACTTTCAGTTTTGATGGTTTGATGTAGGCTGATGGAAAAGTTACAACTCAATTAGGGAGTGAATTTGAAGTCATATTACAATAATTAATTTATGATCGTATTTAGATTAAATAAGATCAATTTTTAACGAACTTGAAAATATTCTGTATTGAAAAAAAGCTAAACATTGTATTATAACTTTGAAACCAGGAAATGTTTTCTGAACAATACCGTGGTTCAGAGAACATTCAGATATCCCATGACGATCACTGGACTCTACAAACGTTTCTCCGCAGTGTAAGGATTTGTTCACATACCTTACGTATACCTTTCAAAGCCTGCAATCTTCTTTCATTTAAAGAAAACGGTTGGTGAAAATTATCGATTGTTGGTAGAAGTTACCGCTCTGTATACGATCGAATCAGAAACTGTTTGTTATTATGAGCTGCTGAAATCGGATCAAACAATCACAGGGAATCTATACATCCATATACTAAGAATAGAGCAAAACGACCACACACGATTTCATATTATTCTATTATTGTGATTTGCAAGATCAGTGTCTATTAACTTTTATATATTGCAACAAGAATTTTAACATTTAGAATGCAAAAATTACTCTTCTATTGAATTGAGAACTGACTGATAGCTGAAAACATATTTTGTGAGATAGGGAGAGGCGAAGAGTTATCGTCATGGCAATGCTAATATTAATTATCGACTATCGGTAGAATCATTGCAGTGAGAGCTTTTACATCTAATTAATTCATTAAAATCTAGTGCATTCAGAGAGATATAATTAAGGGTCTAAGGAAGTGATTTTGTAAAAAATTTTGTGGCAAAAGCTATTGGAAAAAAACGAGTGAATAGTGCGGGGAAGCATACCAAATACATATCAGTATATTGTTTGTAAAAACGAAGAAAACAAAGAATCGTATCAGTTACAATTAACCGACAATAATATCTGACTTAATATATCTCATATAACTTCAACTGTGTGTGGGGTCCAATATGAACATCAAAAGAATCGTGAGATTAAAAACCAAGATTTCAATTAAAAAGAAACCGACTTATTTTGGTTTATTTAAAAAAATACGTTTTTGTTCGTTAATTCTTTCCGAGTTTAAATGGATTCATGTTGTGTAAACAAGTGGTCAACAACATGATGCGAAACAAATTATTATTTATTTCAATGTTCTTGTAAAATGTACTCTAGATACATATTTGTATGTAAATATGTATATGTGTAAGTATGTAAAACATCCTCGAAAAGATGAAATAAATAAAATGTGTTACAAATTTTTAAGTGCGACAAAAGCAAATTGTCAAATGCAAATAAATTCTAGTAGAAAAGAAAAAAATAATAATATTTGTTTACAAATAAATAAAACATACACGAATACAAACATACAGCTGCGATCAAAATAATAGCATCATGAGTCTTTTTTAAGTTAAAAAGTTAGTGAAGAAGAAACAGAAATATTTCTATTCATTATCTTTCTTCATTCATCATCATTAAAAATTGGCGTCAAAATAATAGCACCACCCGATTTCAACTATTACAAAAGGCAAAAAATAACTAATTGTTGATTAATTTTTAGTGGTAATTTATCTAATTGAGTTCACTATTTATTCCTACCATTTTGTAGTATTTCCTTTGTTAGTAATAACAGCCAAATATCGCTTTCCGTTTGAATTTATTACATTCTGGAACTTTCCAGGATAATAAAGTTCCACGCCTGCTCTATAGTGGTCGACATATCGCTATTATTAATCGGCCTTTTTATTTATGTTTAGACAAATTATCGATTGGAATTTTATCGGGAGACTGGGGTGGCCATTTCATTTCAGTGGCTCCATTATTCTAAAGCCACCTTTAAGCTATTTTGCTAGTAAGTTTCGGGGCGTTATTTTCTTGCATGGCCCAAAACAGTTGGATTTATTCAGATGCATACGGATGCACTACCTCGTCTAAGATTTTCATATTTTCTGACACATCCGTTATTAGGTCTTTAGATTTCAAATTATATTCCCTTAGTCTTCAATACAGTTCCAGTATGGTATTTCGAATCAACCAATAATATTTCATACTTCTGCATAAGTTTTATGCTTTTTAATGAGTTCTCGTTTTTCTGAAGTACAGTCTTTAGGCCAATCCATTATTTAATTTCTGATAACACACTTCTTGAACTTTT
This sequence comes from Cochliomyia hominivorax, assembly GCA_004302925.2. Classification (NCBI taxonomy): domain Eukaryota; kingdom Metazoa; phylum Arthropoda; class Insecta; order Diptera; family Calliphoridae; genus Cochliomyia; species Cochliomyia hominivorax. The sequence continues at coordinate 65,603,658 of PYHX02000158.1, read as the reverse complement.
TAATTATAAATTACAGAAGCATTAAATTGTTTGTTTGGACGTTTGATGTTTTTTTTGAACTATAATAGAAATGGTGCTCTTATTTTGAGAGGTCCCAATCTGATATTTTGTCTTTATAATTAAATTTATTGGAATATTTGTTTTAAGAAATTCATTCAATTTCTCAAAGAATATACTTCGAATAATGGAACTACAAAATTGTGAAGAAAAATATTTATGTTACATGTGAGTGGTGCTATTATTTTGAAAGCAGCTGTATGTATGTACGTAACAAATGCAACACATGTGTTAATACTTATGTTTGCATGTTGAACGAAGGATGTTTTCACAAAAACAAAATGTATGCCGAATTATATTCAAAAGTGAAAAAGAACATCTCGAACTCTCACAATACGACATCAAATCCCTAAGGAGTTTGACACATTTTTTTCTTCCAGTTCTGTCAATTTCCGTTAGGGGTACCATGATGTCTTTGGGATTTTATTATTTCATAGAGAATATAAAAAATCGATAATAACAGGCATGTGCATCTAATCAAATTTTATAGGATACATTAATCCAATAATATTTTTTATTTAAGCATAAGTTGTTATCAGAACCATGCTTTTTAATGAGTTCTGATTTTCTGAAGTACAGTCTTTAGGCCAATCCATTATTTAATTTCTGATAACACACTTCTTGAACTTTGTTAAATCTAACAACAATTGTTTGGACTTTTAATGTTTTTTCGAACTATAATAGAAATGGTGCTCTTAGTTTGAGAGGTCCCAATCTGATATTTTGTCTTTATAATTTAATTTATTGGAATATTTGTTTTAAGAAATTCAATAATTTTCTCAGGAAATATACTTCGAATAATGGAACTACAAAATTGTGAAAAAAAAAATATTTATGTTACATGTGAGTGGTGCTATTATTTGATAGCATCTGTATGTATGTACGTAACAAATGCACACACATGTGTTAATACTTATGTTTGCATGTTGAACGAAAGATGTTTTCACAAAAACAAAATGTATGCCGAATTATATTCAAAAGTGAAAAAGAACATTATTTTTATTTGTTGTTGTTTACTTGAACTCTCACAATACGACATCAAGAATCCCTAAGGAGTTTGACACATTTTTTTCATTCCAGTTCTGTCAATTTCGAAAAATTTAAGCGTAAAACATCATCAGAGTACCAGAAACAAGATGAAAAAATAAATAAATAAATTTATTTATTTATTTAAACATTAAGAAGAAGAAGAAGTAGAAAAAAATGAAGAAAAGTAATTTATGAAGCGCATTTCGTGCATAAAATTGTGTAAACAAATCAAGGATACATTAAAGACTATTTGTTCGTGGATGGTTGAATGAATGGATTGGATATGTGACAGGGATGGATAATTTTATAAATTTGAGATTTTATTATAGCATAAGTATTACTTTAATCTAGAATTGTAGGCTCTTAATTGGTGGAATTCAGGTCGACAAGATGAGGGTTATAGTCATTTGGTGATCATACTTTAAGCGTCACGACTTAACTCAAAAAATGATAATAACAAATAAGAATAAAAACAAGTAAAAGTGTTATAGTCGGTCAACCCCGAATTAGTACCTACCCAATGTTTTATAAATGGTAGTTACGAAAAAACCCTCGCATAAATTAATTTTCTAATTTATTCTTAAGTGTACAATACATTATTGTGAAACTAGCATTTTGTGAAATTTATGCGCTTTAAAGTAGATACACCCTCGTATAATTTTGCACATCGATTTTTGTTCCTATTTATCTTCATTTTACCAATTACTATTTAAATACCAGCCTTTGATAGAGATATTAGGAAGGGGACTTTTATGGACCTATAATAAGATAAGAAACAATAGACCGGCCCTCAGATACTTTGGCACATCGGTTTAGATGTTTAAATTGCCTTATATTTAGGACTTTTATGAGCTTAAATTCTCTGGAATTGTGGAAGAACATTTGTGTAGGAGATATCTGAAATATTTGACCATACATGGCCAATTTTAATAAGCTTCGTCCTTGAAAATAAATTATATTATGTACCAAATTTTATCTTGAACCCAATAACAAGCGCAATTAAGAAGATATATATATTTTTGGGGTCTGTTTTCATTCTTATTTCAGAGCTTATTTCCTAATTAAACAACTCCCAAGTATTGTTACTTATTTCTGGGAACTATTTAAAAATTAAAATTTTTGTTGATTTTCGAAGGAAAATGAAATGACATCACTAATATCTGAAATCACTTTTCCAGTCAGATTAAATAAATTTAAAAACGCTGAAGAAGTTTATCTTGAAAATCTCGTAATCGAAGTGGACAGAATAACTTTTTAGCGAAGCCGTTTTTTAATTATCACAAAGAAGAAAGTTATTATTCCGAAAAAAGTCTAACCTTTACAATTTATGCTTAAATGGGATTTTATTATTTTTTTTTTCATTGGGGATTAATGAAATCCCAAATCAGTATGTCCCCAATATCGGAGAGTTGTCAAATTTTCCATTGGGAAGCTATTCCATTTTGCTGGGGATTTATTTCTGAAAATCAAATTAATAACTTCTTAATGAAACAAGTTCTCAAATTTGGGAAATGACTTAATTTTTAATTTGGTGTATCGCTGGAAATTGTAGTGTAAATAGCAGAAAGTGCTAAAAATCTTTTAATGATAATCAGTGAACTTCATCTGATTTTGAACATCGCAATTTTTCAATCGCTAAAACAATGTCGAACTTTGTAGTATCTTATAATTTGAACTTATTAGCATCAAAAATCGTTAAAAGTATTATTAAAGTAAGATTAAGTCCCGAACTGTTGATAACAAGTTGATAATAAATACAACAGCTGTTTTTAAATGCAAAAGTAAATTATTAATTCAAACACTTTTTCAACTGCACGATGACTAGTTCGATACATTCGCAAAAAAAAAAAATGGATATAAGTGTCCCGATTGTTATCCTGAAGATCCTAAAGATGAGCCCATCTATTATTAATAAGACTGTAATAGTCGGTAAAGGTCAACTACAAAATATCCTACACCATTACGCAGACATAAAAATAATGGAACCGTAAGTGCAGATTATATGAGAACTTTAGAAAAGGAATTTCTCATGAGCAAATTTTGTAGTGTATAACAGAACATCATAAACACATAATCACTATTAGGGAGGTTAGTAAAGTGATATCCGACGCTATTCCTTTTTTAAAATGCTAAAAGCCTTCTGGGATTTTGGATACACAAAGATAATAAGTAAATGTTTTCATGGATTTTTAATTGAATTGAATTATATAATTTATAACAAAAAACAACTTTCCATTAGATTATCCATCCCTGATATACATACGCATAAATATGTGAAATATCCTTTGACACACACACAGACATTCCAAATACATACATACTTATATATTTAATCGTTTGTGTTTTTATTTGTATTTCTCTAAATTGGAAACATTATTTTTTCTCTGTAGAATTTACCCTTTTTTTCTTCATTGTGCGGTGTTATTATTCCTGTTGTTGTTGTTGATTTTTTATTCAAGTGTCACCATATGAGTGAGTGATTTTTGTTTTTCGTGTTCATTTGAAATAATTTTGTTTTTGTTTATTTAAAATGTGATTTAAAGAAAATAAAAGAAATGAAGTGTTTTATTTACATTCATGTACGATTTCTTTTATTCCAAAAAATAAAAGAGATTCGTATTTAAAAAAAAACAAGAAACTTGAAGGTCACCCGTTGCGTTTCAATGGCAAAATCAACAGAACATAAAAAGGAAAGAAATTTTAAACTCTTCACTCCACTATTTCATTCACTCATCTTTCATCCTCTTTTCCATTGGAGTGTGCTGCACATTTTTCATTTTAGTGAAAATAATTTTTAGAAACAAAAATATCGAATAATCGGAGGGAATGAGAGTGAAAGACCTCACACAGTTTTCAAGTAACACGAGTGCATGTAGACAAATTATGAAAGGATGTTTATGCAATTTGTGTTGTTGCATCTGCTTAAATATCCGTTTCAAATTTAAGGTGCCAAAATAAATGTTGGTAGTTTGTGTGTATGAGACAATGAAACAATACAGATCAATAATGATAAGATTATTAGAATTCTAAAAATAATATTTGAAATATAAATTGAATATTAAAATATTTAATTTAGGAATTGTTACCTGAAAATTGAATATCAGGTTTTGCAGTTTTACAAAATGTAAGACCTGATCATCTTACGGGTCAAATAGAAAACCATTTGCAGATTCATTTCTAGACAATACGATATATAAAGCAATGATTTGTTATACAATATCTTTAAAAGGATAATTGAAAGGAACCATATTAGTTTCCAATTTTTGAATTAAAATTAAAAAGTACTCATTACCTTCTTTTATTCTCCCACAATATAATGCATCTTGAAAAAATAACTCCCTAAATATTCGACAAAAGGATGGACTTGTTATATACGGCTTTGCCGAAACATGGCGATTCTGGTTATAAAAATCTTAAATATGTGAAATATGACCACCTTCTTATGGGTGTATTAACTTTGTCCTTCTGTGCGCAATGTTAAGAAGGAATTACCTCAGACCACATAATGAATTACATTCTTACTTCAAATCAAAATATAAGTCGATTTAGCTACGTCCGTCTGTCTATTATTATTCATAATCGATAGAAGTCAGTGAAATTTGGTCTCAGTATTTGTTATAGTCCTGAGAACTTTCCTATTTAAAACCAGCATAATTCGTTTAGTATATTTGAAGACATAGAGGCAACCTCTAAGTCCAAGCAAAAAGGCTTAGTAAAGTTCTCAGTTATAAATCGACAAATTAGGATTTCGCCATCTAATTTTGCCATAACATTAAGTTATATGTACTTCATCATTATCATTCCAAAAATGATCTAAATCGGTTAAGCAGATAAAAGTTATAGATAAAAATATAACTTATTTTATGACTTATTAAGTGCTCCATGTTATATATAAGAAATCTTCTATATATTGTATGTGTGAGTGTAACGTTTTAATTCACAAACATTTGTGGTGGATGATATTAAAGTTTCATAGCCGAATTTAGCATTCTTACATTTTTTAAATTTGGGTACTCTTAGGTTTTTCGAAGATTCGCGTTCATTTATGGACTGATCATGAAATTTTATGAGAATTTGAATTACGAAATACGTTTGTACCAAGTTCAAATTAAAATATCTTAACATTTGTGAGTTTATGACCATAAAACTCCAATCTGGGCCGATGATTTTTATAAAAACTTTCAATATGCTTCGCCTTTCGCACAAATAATAATATGTACCATCTTACTATAGTTTACCATTATAATAATTATTTTGGATTTTGCACTCAATAGCAGCTCCATGAGCGAAGTTATATGGGTGTAAAAAGCTTTAGTTTTGATTCAATTCCAAAGTTAAGAAATTAAGCTCAATTTTTTCAGTGAAATAACCTGACATTATAAGCAGAAAATACTTTGGGGTGTTTACCTTTCATACGTAGCTATATACTATGGGTAATGTATAGACGATTCGAGTTTTACAATTTGAGAACTTAATGAAAATATTGAAATATCTTTTTAGATTGGCCAAGTTTGGGAAGAGCTTGTGGGCAGATCTTTGCTAAAAGTTCATCCGAATTTAGTTGTACTCATTCCCGTTAAGATTTCTTCTAATTGTGAAATTGGGAAGAAGACAGATTTTTTATTAGTGAATAAATGTTGGCCCAATTGAGAAATAAAGCTTAAAAAATCAATTTTTTGCGGTTTATATATTCTTAAATTTAGGATTTTAATTAATCGCGCTAATAAAAAATGTCTCGAAAATACTTTAAAACTGAAAAAATAATCTCCAGACGGTAAATACCAGATGATTATTTTTTGGTCGGAACTAATCTAATTGAAAATTAGTTGTTGATACTGGTTCAATATTTTTTAAACTAGAAAATGTAAAATATGTATCACTAACTGTTGCGAAGGCAACATGTTATTATAGATGTAAATGAAATATCAAAGAGACCCTTAAAATGAATGCTAATACATCAAAGTAATTGATGTCTCACTGACATTTGTCACATATTTTGTAAGTCAATATCAATACTTCATTCAATTCATAAATTAATGTGTATGTGAACCGATTTTGGCTTGATTTTAAAATATTGCATTCTGCGTAGGTTCATAAAGCAACTAACTATAAAATTTAATTAACAGGCTGGCACTTAACAACCATCGTCCACATTAAGTTTTCAACGTCATTCTTCCTTCTTCTGATCCAGAACTTCGATCATTACAATTAAACAGAAATATGAAATATGGGATCGGTAAAAGTTCAGGTTTAGTTTATAAAATTCCGCCTTATTAATTTCTCAATTGCATCCTTTGTATCATTTTTATAAGCCGAGATTGTTACAATCTAACTAACATTTTTATGCTCTACAATAAATTGTTAAAAGTGAAGAAGTATATCGAAGATGTCTAAAATGAACAATAAATTGGGATTTTGAACTTTTCTTTTAAAATTTGTATTAGAGATTCAATTTTAAGTTACAAAAATATCCGAGATTATTGGCTCTTATATAATATTATCGCAAAAATTTTTTATGTCTTTCACAGAAGGAATTAACGACCCGACTAATGCTCTAGTCAGACAGAAAATAGTTGATTTTTAAGTGAAGAGAATATTACACTCTTATTTTGTTTAAATCGTAAAAATGATATAACTTTTCCTTAAATCCACATGGGTGCATGTTTTGAACTTTGTGTAGAATCCAAATGCCAAAATTCAAAAACTTCGAGGAATATAACTGAAAATTGATTATAATTTTATTTTTGTCTACGTATCGCTTAAACTATGAGGTATATACAAATCGTACTTTTTGTAGAGAAATCAGTTTAATGAATTTTAAATAAAATATTGGCGATTTTGTTTTAATTTTCGAAATGGTAAAGTTGTGAATCCACTCAGGATTTGTACTTAGTCCAAATAAATTTCATAACATCTCAAGGATGTGAAATATAATTGAGAATATTCTGTAGTTGCAAATTTATAGAAGTGTTACCAAAACAAGCGTGGTTGGACCACCCTATTTAAATCCATTTTTTTATGGAGAATATAATTCAGCTCCTTAAAGTTTGCATTATATTACACAATATAATTTAATTAATACTGTTTGTAGTACTTTTTGTGGTTTTACTGGTTATGACTCCCTAAAAAGTTATTATGAAAGTAAAATCTCCTTTGAATGGAACCAATATTGAATTCTTTTGCATATAAAAATCATCGTAAAACATCTTTATCTTAATGAACCATTTAACTTTAAAAATATATCTCCTTTGTGCGGCATGCTTCACTGGAGTTCTCCAGCCTTTTTGATTGAGGGGGGGGGATGATGAACAACCAACCAAATACAACAAAAGTTTTTCTTGTGTTCAACAAATTCTGCGGTCAAGTTTAAACATTTCGCACGACACAAAGGAAAACAACTTTGACATTTTAATTTTGTTTAAAAAAACCACCATTAAACCAATAACAAATTTCCTTTTTTCAGATCTTTTGGAATGAATCTAAATGAATAAATATGGATGAGTGGAAAAAAGGCAGGCAGGACTTTTTTTGTTGGTTATTGGAGCCAAATTTTATAGAATTAGAAAAAAATGGCCAGACTTTAACAATTTTAATATACGAATTTTTGTTTCCATTACTGTGTAAACTTTTGACCACCAACACACAATAAATGTTGACTAACAAAATATAATTAAAAAAACTCTTGGCGAGACCAGTGGAACAATGTAGTTGCACACACATAAAGTGGTCAAATTGACAACATACACTGAACGAAAAGAGGTAGTAAATATAACGAAAAAAGGGTGTAGAATTGAAGGAAAGTAGGTTAAATATCAGCCAACGAAACCTTTATTCATCATAACGAAAATTTTCGTAAATTGACAAAAAACTGTCAATATGACTATTTGAATTCATTAATAATAATGAGCTTCATTTGAACAAAAATTATTCAATTTGATTAATACATTATTCAAATTGAAAAAAAATGTATTCTTTATTTAAATTTACGACATTTAAGTTGAATTGAGGAAAGAATTACGTTAAATTGTTGTAATAAATTAATACATAAACTAATAAGGACCAAGAGAAAGTGTGCTCCCCATAGAAAACAAATATTTATTAAAAAATATCTTAAAAATTGTAACAGCGAGAATTTTCAAATTTTGTCCAAATGACTTCCTCAAGGAACTGTTTTACTGGACAAAATGTAAGATAAATAGTATCAGGAGAGAAGTAGCCCTATACAAAGCAAATATTGATTATCAAATATCTATAGATCTAACACAGCGAGAATTTGGTCCCAATTACATTTATTGATACATGTCGATTTGTGATTTGTAAAATTTCTTTCGAGATATACGGAATTTGAGCAGCAAAGCGAATCGGGTAAAATCTAGTTTTAAGTAATAGATAAAAATAGTCGGTGGTAAGTTGACCGTCTTGTATTTCTGATGAAAAATTACTTTCATTTTGCAGTTCATTGCATTTCATGAATTTATGCAAAATATTCCTTCAATTTCAATCATTTAATTAAATGTTTATAAAATATTTCTATATTCAGTTTACATTTTCTTTGTCATTATCTATTGATATATAACATCTTTCACAACTTTTAATAAAGAAATTGTTTGATTAAATATTTTAGTATATTTGAAGAAAATTCATTAATTTGAAGAAAAATTATGTTAATTAGAATAATTAAACACCTTTTTCGTTAAAGTTCAACGAAATTTTTAGTTAATGTTACTTACGACATTTGGTTCAGTGTAGAAGATGGAAAAAATCTTAGTTACTTTAAATGAATTTTAATAGAATATAACTACTATTTATTTGTTGTTGTTGCTGTAGTTGTGAACTAAACATGCAAAAAACTCAATATTCTCATGTGGGTGTTCGAGAGAGGAAGTTCTATTAAAGGATTTTGAGTTTTAGGTTCCTGTTTTATATTTAGTTTCAACCATTTTTTTATTTACATTTTGTTGTTGTTTTGTTCACTTCTGTTTTCCTACACTCAATAATTGGCATAAAACTTAATCGAATGTCATATGAAGCGTATTTTACGAAACAGATGGTGACAACATACATTTCATTTCATTTCATTCACACATATAGAAAGAGTTCATTTTTATTTTCCAACTATTTTGTTTCAATTACCACTACATTTTTAACCATGAACGGTGATGGTATAACTGGTGATGGGTGTTGGATATTGAGTGTATACATCGATATATCTGGCTGATGACCAAAAGGTAGTATTGGTGAATGGTCATGGTGGTGTATTCATTCCGCTTGTTATTAAAACGTTTACATATTTTACATAAAGTTTACAATGTGTAAAAACCAGCAAAACTAAAGAAGCTAAAAAAACGTTGTCTAGCAAAAAACACTCTATTTATTCATGTTGCCGATCTAACTAAATGGAAATTAAAAGTACAAACATGTCCTTAGCACTATTGTTGCATACAAGATTGACCAAATGTTGTCCAGCGGAATAAAATACTAAAAGAAAATAGTTAATCATGAAAGTCTGTTTCGAGTTCGAAATAAGCCACTATTTTCGGTTCTCAAATACCGTTAGATTTCAAGAATGTTAACAAAAATTTTAAACTTACACTTGTTCGCAGTCCAAAACAAAAAATGCCTGAAATGTGATAATTTTGAAGTAATAAATTCAAGAAAACAATTACAATTTTTGGGGAAAAATGATTATACCATCCATTATCGCATGAATGAGGCTATAAAAGGATTATCATTAAGAATGATCCTATAATTGTATTTACATTAAAACCTGTCAATAAAAAGTAGTTGGTCTCAGTAATTTTCTCAAGGAACTGTTTTACAGGACAAAATGAAGTTCGAGTAGAATCAGGAGGTCAGGTAGCCCACATACAAAGCAAAAATGTATAATCGAAAACCTATTGAAGTGAGAATTAAATATTTATCTCAAATACTTTATCTTGCACAAAGTGTGAGACGGATAAGATAACAAGGAGTTTCAGTGGTTAAAATATAGAACGAGTAGAATCAGGAAGAGAGGTAGCCCCGTTAAAAAGGACTATCGAAATGAGAGTCCATAACAATTGCTTTCTCAAGGAAACAGTTTTACTTGAAAACATGTAGAACGGCTGGGGGTACCCCCATGCAATGTAAGTATTAACTTTATGCTATTTGAAAGTAAATGAACGGAGGAGTACGCAAGTCAGCTTAGGCCTTAGAAGGGGAAACTGTCCACCAGTTTGTCAGAATGGTGTTAAAACCCTCAAGATAATTATGTAAAATACGTCAGTATTCATTTGGATAAACAAATTCATAGGAACTTAAAAGCCTTTAACTTTCATTGATTAATTAACCATCAGTCAAAATTAAGAATTGACAATAAAGTTATCCTCTTTAAAAGCAAGTTAGTCTACGGACTATAGCGGGCGTTCCGTAGTATATTAAAAACTACATCATATTGAATCCATGACTTAATTTATATATTCCTTTAGTAAAGAAGTTTTGGGAAAAGTATACGAGAGATACTCAGCAAAGCTAAAGATTCATCCTAATCCGCTTGCCGCCATTTTAATATAATAGATATGGGCAATGGAACGGAGAAATTAGATCTTCCTAAGTTAAAAGATTTCTATAATTGTTTTGAGACCTAAAAACAGTCCGATTCAATAAATAAAGAAAAATGCAAAACCGCGCAAACTTTTTTTACCACAATGATGTAACTAATTTAATTAAAAATTAAAATTTACTGCTCCAAGTATCAACTTATTGGGCGGGTGTGGCACAGGTAGGTGTTATTTGACTAACTGTGTACTAAAACTATACTTCTTATTACTCAGACTTCCTAATTTAATATAAAGAGATTCAAATCAATCGAAGACTTGGATCCCATTAGCTGGCATCTAATATCTGAAGAATAATCCTGGTCATTGTGGTGGTAAAACACTTATCGAAATATAATTTCACGAGATGTTTAAGAAATAATCTGACTGATTAAAATCAGAGTAGGAAGTGATGCCAACTTAAAATCTGACAAATCTTGTGCCCAAGGAGTGTACTAAATTCATAAAAAATTTAATATATCATATGACATGTTAAAAGTTGCTTAAATTTAGAAAAGCGATATATAGAGCAATGAAACAATACTGTATGAATTATGGTAACGGTAAGATAATATTTCTGGAAAAATCATTCAAAATGTTAAAGAAACCTAATTGTAGGAAATCGGCTTTGTAGAACCGATTATAAATTGTACAATTTTTATATAGAAACCTTTTTCGAAAACTTGCAGATCTAAGTGGACAAACGCATTAAACTCCATCGCATATGTTGGAAAAATATCTTGAGGCAGGAAAATCCAGACTTTTCAAGATTGTTGAGAATTGGAGAAGTAGTTTCATTTCTACCAACAACTAACTACAACAAGTTCTTATTTCGTGGTCATGTAGCATGCAAAACGGAAGACGTTAAAGGAAAATAGGAGGAAAAAAATAAGAAAAGAAATTGAAACGTTGAAATATGTTTAATTGAAAATGGAAATTTTCTTTTACTGCGGCAGACGGAGAGACAGACACATGGACAAACATATCTCGTCCTACACATTTTCAAACACTGGTGCTCGCAATTAAATTAAATAAAACATCTACCAACTATGAAATGAAATGAAATTGTTTACACATAATTTTTATTTTCCTCTTTTTTGTTTCAACTTTCTGGATCTTTTCTTTTTCCTCCTCTGCTTTTTTGTGGTTTTTTGGGTTGGAGCTCGTTGTTTGGTTATTAAATGTATTAACTCCTAGACATGATGTTATATCCCAAACTGAAAATGAATATTGAAATTAAATGAATAATTCATCTGTTGAATACAGTGAAAACTATAAGAAATGGACATAAGGGAAAATTAATTAGTTTAATAGAATAATTAAAAATTAAAAAATAATTGATTTACGTAACTGCTACAAAGTTAAATACATATTTCAAATTTTAATTCAACCATTTAAATCTTAATTCTTGAGATTAAATTTATTTTATTTTCTTTGTTTCTAAATTTGTCTGAATCCATTACATAAGATTAAATGCACAATCACTCTAATTTGTGATGAATATAATTAATGGAATTGAAGAAGAAACAAGAAGTTCGAATAGAAAAAAAGTTCTCAAGAAATTTAAACAAAAAATTAAACAATTTAATTAAGCGAAAAGAAATTGTAAACCCACATATTAAGAGATAAAATACAATGAGCAGAATAAGAATTTTCGAATTTATAGTCGACAAAGCAGAAATACAGAAAATTGACTTTAATTGAAGGTCGACTATAAGATGGCAATTTACAAGAAGTATGTAAAAAATGTTCTTAACAAAATATTAAGAAAATAACTAAATTTAAAACAAGTAAAAATTGTTTATTTCCTCCACCATAGATATGCACGTGGTAATAGGTACCCAGTAGTTTTCGGTGGCAAAATAGAACTAATCATCCGACTGTCTTAAAAAGGCAACACTATTCAGTTCATTAAGCTACCAACCAGCCATTTTGACATGAGCTTTATAATCTTCACACGAAACACAACTTCTGCACACTTAATGTCTCTCTACAATACACATTGTGGCAATGAGTAGATACATTGTCGCTTATTAATTTTCTTCCCAATTTATGGTCGTTTGTTGTGCACATAATTTCTCCACGGTCACCTTACTTGAATTTGTTGAATACTGTGGGCTGTGGCATCTAAAATTAAAAGGTATTTTTTCCGAATCCATGTTAATCTGAAAAACTTCTGGGTAACTACATCGTTTTGTTAACATACAGATTCATACAGTTTGTTACATAGCAATAGATCCTGAAAGTACTGTCAACCGTTCAAATCACTACTAAGAACAATTCATTTTGTATCGTTACATTACGACAATGCAACCAACGCCTAATCTGTCAAATCAACGTCAAAGCAAAAAAATGGCCCATTTTTTAATAATAATGTTAGGGAGAGCTATAGCAATAGGACCGATAGTGGTCAGATTAATTATTATTGCGAAATTCAATAAAATTGATCTTGATTTACTAGTTTAATAGACTCAAAAATGTTTTTCGGGAAGGGGCCTAATATGGGAGCTATAGCATAATATGCACTGAAATTTAAATGTTTTATAAGTTCAAATACGTTTTCCAGGAAGTGGCGTTATATTTGAGCTATATCAAAATATGGACCGGTATTGTTCAAATTAATAACGTATATTCAGCAGAACTATTATTATGGTGTCAAATTTCAATATAATTTGTTCACATTTAAGAGTTTTATAAGATAAAAACAATATTCCGGGAATATATTCTATTGATCCGATTTTGATGATTTTTCGCAAGATCACGAAAAATATATAACTGTATATTACATTTAAATTTTTGTTTAAATCCAGTTACGGTTTGCTGAAAAAGATTAGAAAAGTTCCTTTTCGGAATTTTGAGGTTGTCTCAGATATCGGATTTTAACAATAAGAAATAATATGGTCAAATTTCATTTAAAATTTAAAATTCAAGCTTTGCGATTTTGAACATTGACATTAAATTCAAAATTATGATTCAAAAAGTTGATCAAATTCGACAGGGTCTGTCCTTAGCCCTGTAGGGTTTATCGATACAATATTTAATTTAGAGTATTCTGTATGTGTGAAGTAGAAAATTATTTTAGATCAAAATAAGTGAAATCACTTTTTCCAACTAAGTAACTCGTAAACTTCAAAAGATAAATATCACACGTGAGCATGGTATTTAATGGTCCCATCATAGACTATAAGGCACTAAATTTTTTAATTAATTGGAATATATAGGCAATCATTTCTGGAATGATATTGAGGTACATACAGTATAATATTACACCTAAATTTAATTCTTATTTGCCGATTTCTAATTGAAAATTTTACGGAATTAAGAGGCTGCGTCAGATATCGTTCTATGTCATTTAATATACCAAACCGATTTTGCTGGCTTTAAATTGAACAATTTTCAGGACAACTCAGGACTCAAGTCAAATTTCTTTGAGCTTGTCAATCGTTGTGGATGTGAGAGTCGAATGTGGATGTTAACCGACTCAGATTTTATCCAATGATTTCTTCTCAGCGTTACACATGTGGTTTTGGAGGGCATGTTGAAGGATATTTGAACTTCCCACAATCATCCTTCCCACACTCGTATTCATAACATTATTTTCCATTATTTTCATGTCTTTGATTAGTTAACGAAAATGTTATAATAAAATTATGACAACATTAATTTTATATTTATGATGGCGCTAAACATGTCTCTGTTATATTTTTAAATTTAAGTAAAATCACTCTCAATAAATCTGTCTAATTTTGGGTTGTTCGTTATAGTTTAAACCTAAAAAAGGGTGTGTGCGCTCTAAGTATCAATAAAAATCGTAAATTTGTGATTTTTCATTTCTTTGATATTTTTATTACGTACTAAACCTGAAACTTTTTTCAATTTAACTCCAAACATGTTTAGGGCGTTATCCAGGTGGCATTAATTTAGAATTTCAAATTGTTTTCCAATAGGAAACCTTATTTATTGCATAATTTTCTTTTAAATGAATATATTTTTGTTTCGATTTTAATTATCCAGAAAAAAATAAGAGAAAGAAATAACTTTTCGTTTAGGAAATTTAATACATGTGTATGAATACCCTACACCACCATATGTGGTGGAGGTATTATGCGTTTGTGCTGATGTTTGTAACGAGCAGATATAATCGTCCTACCAATACCTTTAAGTATACCGTTCAACTCAGAATCACTTTTTGATTTGGAACGTACAAATATTTTGGCCCAAAGGTGATGTCTATTGAAATTGGTTATGATCGGTCCATTACTTCATATACGTCCACCCGGAATGGGGTTTTTAGCCCATAAAATTCCTAAATATAAAACGATTTTAACAAAATGTTGCAAACCTAATTCTTATTATTTTATAAAACGAAGTGCTAAATTATACGAGGATCGGTCCTTTATTTCTCATAGGTCCCATACAACCATTATTTCAAATATCACTTCATAAATCGCATGTATACGATTTTGAAAATATTAAGTCAAATAAGAGATAAATGTAAGCCAAAACCGATGTGAAAAAAACGGGGGTCGTTCTATAACTTTTTATAATCTCCATATTCCCATATTTAAAACGCATAATTTTCACATAATGTTAATATCACAATTAGATATTGTTCACATAAGAATAATAAGAAAAGCAAATTATACGAGGGTCATTTATAAATTTTCCGTAGCAGGTATTTACAATCACCAATGTGCTGTAGGGTATTAAATAGTCGAACTTGACCGACTTAAATATTTTTTAAGATTCATATTCACATGAAACGAAAAACAAAAACAAATTTGACATGTTTACGATCTTATAAAAATGTTTTATTGGCTGTCATGCATCATAAAATATTAGTTTAGTCATAGAGAGTTTTACTCCACATAAATAATTAAATATGTCGGTTTATGTATGTACAGAGAGAGAGAGACAGACCCATATGAATATTCCATAAGTTTGGAACATGAAATTATACAATAAACATTTATTTCGATTTTTAGTATTTTTTTTTTAAATTTTCTTGTTATTTGGGTGGTACTTTATATATGCAGGTACGAAATATTCATTTTTTGGGGAATATTTTTAATAAAAAACAGATGACAAAAAATATTCGAAATAAAAACACACTTGAAATATTTTTTTTGTAGAAAAGAAGGAAATATTTGGAATATAAATGTCATTTTAATTTATACTTTCACTTAATAATCAAAGGGAGTCCAACTTCCAAAAAATACATATGATCTTTAATTTTTAATGCGTTACTGATCATCATCCCACAAACTAAACGATCGAACTATTGGACCGATTTTGCTGCAATGTAATATTTAAAGAAATACAACAGCGATAGTTCTCAAATTTAGTACCAAACATTTTCTCAAGGAACTGTTTTACTAAATAAAATGTAAGACGGATAGGACCAGGGGGAGGGGTAACCCCATAAATCCAAATATTGGTAATGCAATATTTAAAGAATTACTACAGCGTGAATTGTCAAATTTATTTCTATTTATTTTCTCAAAAACCTGTAGGACGGATAGGATCAGGAGTAGAGGTAGCCCGCATATTATGCACATTTTAATTATCGAGGGGAGAGAAAGTCTTAACAAAAAGCAAATATAAGTTATCGAATATATAAAGTAGTATCGAAGTGAACTCTCACTTCGATACAAAAATTTGATTCCAATCACTTTCTTAAAGAAATGCTGTGGTAGAAAAAATATAGGACAGATAGGACCATAGTATTATTCATACAACTTTAACAGCTAGAATTTATAAACTTAAAGCCAATAATTTTTATGTTAAACAATTTTATGTAAGAAAATGTATGGTAGATATGGTCCACCTAATAAAAAAGAAGTGCCGACTCTTTATATACCAATTATTAGTCATCGAATATCTGAAGTCCTATTTCATCTAGAGTTTCCATATTTCGTCACTTTCCTATGAAACGGCATTATTGGAAAATTTTGAATCGGTCAGTGATTTGTAAAATTTCTTTTGAGATCTAGGACTGAGGAGAATTTTTGTGCAGCTAAGGGCAACAGGTGAAAACCAGTAGCTCTTATATTAAACTAATTAATGTTTGATACTTTTTTGTAATTCGTCCTATTTAGGGAGAAAAGAGCTAAAAATTATAATTTGGTACTTTTTTGACACCAAATTTATCATTTTGACCAGAACACATAGAAATTAAATTCTTATTACTTTCGAAAGTTTACCAAAAAATTAGGAATTAAAAATTTGGTACTATTATGAAAACGCTTTTTGGGAGTAAATATACATACATTTGGTACTTATTTCAATTTTTATATTTCTGGAACAACTAATAATATAATTGTAAAATTCATCAAATCGTAAATAGTACCAAATTGGAGCAATAATATGGTGCTTTAAAAAATAAGAACTTGAAGAAGATTTGATTTCTTTCGATCATATTTGCAATATGGACACTAAAAATGCTTTTTGAAACTTCTGATGGTACTTTTTGATTTTACATAATAATTAATGTTAAAACACGAAATGTAGTATATTTGGAATCAATTATGTGTGAATCGATAATATGGGATTTGTGGTACTTTTTATATTATTGGTATAGTACTATATAGAATTTTCAGTGGTACTTTTTAATCTCTAAAATTATAAAACAATTTGGATAAAATTAATTTGGGACATTATGGTATTTTTGAAATTTTAATACTCTTAAATATGAGTCTATTTTATTCGGTGCAGTCATGTCTCTAATTATCTTTAATTATACAATTTTTTCATTGCTCCTGTTGAGAGCATATCGCGCCATTCTGGTTATACTTTCGGGATGCATTCTTATAGTATGGCGAGCCTATTTTTTAATTTCCTACGTTTTATTTATATTATCGGTTCCTCGTTGGTAATATTCCAGAGGTCTATGTTATTGGTGATACTTGTAGTTTTTGCGTATTTGTATTTGATACATAACCGGTTTCATTTGCTTACAGCAAGGTTGAACTTATATTTGTATTGAATATTGAAAGCTTTCTTTACCTGATATTTGCGAGGATCTCTATTGAGCCCTAATCATTTAGAACTTCTTACTTTGCTTGCATGTTGGATTGCATATGCTAGAGATAGTCCAAATCCTCTAGTTTATATGCCAGATTCCATGTGATTTTTCTTCTCTTTGAACAGTCTGCGACCATTATATCATTCAGTACTATGGTGATGACGTAGTTGATAGTGGATATATTTGTTTTTTTTTTCTAGCATTTGTTTGAAATGGTAAACTGACATCATCGTTGTAAAGAACAGAGATTTCAAAATATTCTGTACGCTTGGTCTACTCAGCTACTGCTTGGCCTGCCTATTTAATAGGTTCCATATAAAGATTTTGTTTCAGAATATGTGTGACAAAAAAAATTCGGTAAGGTCTCTTTAAAATTAAAACTCTATTCCTGGATGTGGACTTTATATAGTAATATATGGACTCATGTTACATATTACAATATAAAGTCCACATCCAGGAATTGAGTTTTAATCTTATAGAGACTTTCCCGGAATTTTTAACCGTAAAACACTAAAAATTTATATATTAAAAATTGTGACAAATCTTCATCTTCAAAACGTGAAAAGTTTTATCAAATTAAGGAAGATTTTGAAGATTCGGGAAAATAATATTTTACTTGTTTTTTATATGGAAAAAAACGAAAACCAATTTTTCATTATCATGTCAAAATGACAGACAGCTCCTGTCTGATATTGATTTCCTTTTGAAATAAATGTAATAAAACCCAAAATATTTAGTAAATCTATAGATGCATAGATTTTGTTCTGTTCCTATCAGATAATTATCGATTTTTGTTTCAAAATATCTTTTCCTTATTTTCCTCTTAGTGTTTTCTTTTTAAGTAATTCTGGTATTAAAACGTCCTTATCATCTGCTGTGTATGTGTGTGGTCAAGTTTGAACATTAATAGAAATAATTTATTTTATTCCAGTCATTGTTTTGCTTTTTATAGTTTTATTTTAGATCCTTTTTTCTAAAAAGTCCTGTTTATTTAAAACCAAATACTTGTGACAGCTCTATTTATGGATTTTAACCAGAATAATTTCATTTTTACCTTCATCGTTTTTTGTTGTTTTTGTGAAAATATTTTGGTTTTTCCTTAACACGCCTTTTTCGATTTGTTAATAAATTTGTTACTGTGTATGTGAGTTTCTCTTCTTGTATCAGAGAATGTGTTTTCTTGGTAAAACGTTTTGTTTGGAAGGGAATGGTTCCTTACCTGGAATTAGTTCATTAAAGTATTAAAGGGATTTAACAATATTTTTGTGTGTAAATTTTTTAGTACTGAGATTTAAATGAACAAACACTTAAGCCTTTGTTTACTGATTTTAAGATAAGTTTTAGATTTGTTTAAACAGAAAAAACAGAGATTATCTCTGAAATGAACCATATTCGAAAAAACAAATCCTTTTGGTATTTTCCTAATATTTTTAATCTGATATTTTATTTATTTTTGATTGTTTATATTGAGTAAATTTGCTTACAAAAAATTTCGCTTGTTATTTCATATTTCAGTCCTAAAAACATCCTTTTCCTTATTAAAGACACATTTCGATAAAATTGGATTACGTATGAAAAGTACTGATATAAATTTATGGAAATTTCTTCATGAAATCCATGATAACATATTTACCGAAAATCAATTTCGAAATCAATGTTTAATATCGTTACGGTTTATTTATCTGTGGTAATCCAAATCCATGTTTGAAATACATCGGTTTATTGTGCGGTGCTTCATGCTATGAATACAAATCCATATATTTTCAGTGAATCCGGTATTTCAAATCCTACAAATTCATAGATCCAGAGACAAATGGATTTTATTGAAATATTGACATTTTTTCGTGATCGATGTATTTTTCATAATCTTAATTCTTTCTTAGATATCGATATTGTCAAAAATTTTTTTCAATTACACCTATTTTAACAAGTTTAGGATACCAAAGAACTTAGTGTATACTAAGTATATCTTTTACATTCGCAGTAAGCTCGTTGTGTACACCTTTGATTACCACAACATTCGCCATAAATTGGTATATTATATATGTAAATCACTGTATATTCTTCTAAAGAATAATCTCAGAAATGTTAATCGAATTTAAATATCGGTTATAAATCTATCGTATGGCGATTTGTATTATATTTTCTTACATCAGCCCAGAATTAGGTCAGTACTAGGTCGGGTGGTTCTAAAGATAACTGGTGAATGAAAAGAAAAAATGCTAGTGGATCTTCAATTTGGCAGGTACCCATTTCAGCGAACGTTCACAATGCCATAATTTTGATCATCATAAGATTTTCAAAGAGTATGTACATCACAGCGGAAATAATTCTTGAATGAAATTAATGTCGTATTATTCAAAAATTATACTGAATTGAATCTTTAACTAATCTCATTCAGAACAACTTGTTGGAAGACAATTAATTTGGGTTAAGCGTAATCAGCCAAATATGCTAATCTGTGTGGCCTAAATATGGAGATGAATTAACCATGAAGCATATTTATTTACGCTGCTGTTTCATTCAGAGACTTATATCGAAGTTGTGTTCATGAAGACGATAAGAAGACTCAACTTATGTCTTCTGTAGTTTCCTTTTAGAAAAAGTTTCCACTGACATTTGAAGAGGGATCATTTATAAAGTCTAACAGAACTAGCATACAACAATATAGTCTTTCAAGTAAATTGGTATGGGAAGAAGGCTTAAGACTATATAGGAATCGTTTTGAACAACGATATACAGTTTCTAGGAATTAGCAAAATATGTTGGCTCGAATAGAGAAAAAAGCAAGAATCTTAAATTCTTGACAAAACGTACGGTTTTAGCTCATGTGTTATTGTGAAAAAAATTCAAAGAGGGATAATCATCTCTTTATTCATGTTTCACATTTTTAAAGAAAGTTTTCGATTAATTAAACAACCATATAATGCTTCAGTGTAGAGCAGTATCCATAAAGACATCATTTCTCTCTTCTCTCGAAAAAATTTCTATTTAATTTCTTGGATTAAATTGCCTTCGAAGTAATTCTCAACAAAATTGAATATAGGTATGTTGGACTGCTGCATGCAGAATGCAAAATGGAGCCAGAAAATTTGGGATGCTGATAGATACAATTTTGATGATGTATTCAATATGTTCGGTATATCTCATTACTGTGTATAACTTCGTGCCAAATCGGAAATAAACTCAAATTGTATAAATCATTCATACAGTTTGCAATCACAAAAATATGAACAATTTTAGTTTCATTAATGATTTTCTTGTAAATTTCCTTTAATTTTCCAAATTTTCTGAATACATTTCGTTGCTATACCTGCTTACGACTTTAAGATTATAACAACAACAATAAAAACAAGAAATTTACTCATTTGAAATGACAATAATTTGAAAATTATGAAAACATGGAAAATGTGTATATTTTCGCGATTTTTTGCTTTTTGATCTCTTTTTAATTTTTAAATTGAATGCAATTTTTAAGGGTTAAGAAAGTGTAAAATTAATGTCTTTAAAGTCACTAGTGACGTCATAATTCCATTTTAAAACTGTTTAAAAAGAAAGTTGCAAAAGATTGGAATATTTCAGTTGTATAAGGGCAAATCCATTATGGAAAATGCTCCTATGCGATATTCCACATTCAAAATTATATACATCCTATGACGAAAATGAGGAAAGACCAGAATTAAAATCATTCATAGGTTGGCTGATAAAAGTGACTCTGCGAATTGAAAGCAGTATTATAAAAACTGTTGATCATAAGTGGAATTCTTCTAGCGAAAAAGGACTAAAGGTTAAGTGTTTCCAGTGAAACTATTTTAAGCGTGTTAAAAAATCTCTCGTACAATTATTTCATAATATTGAAAAAAAATAAATTTGTAAACCAAGAAAACTTTAATTTCAAAAGAGCACTGTAAGTAATCTGGGTGGGATTCAGTTCCCGAGCTTATTTCATATTAATAAATAATATATGAAATATGCTCGGGATTGTTTTCCTAGTTATTAGTAGGGAATATTTTCCATAGTTATTTTTCATTGGAAATGCTCATTATACTTTCAATTCGCAAGGTTACCTACTTACAATTAGCCTGTGGATAGTTTTAAAGTGGGTCTTTCCTCCTTTTCGTCATGGGTTATGGTATTATCGTTTTCTATAATGGATTTGCCCTTTTGACAATTGAAATGTCCCGATCCTTTGAAACATGCCTTTTAACCGTTTTTACATCCAGTTATGAGGTCACTAATGACTTTAAATACATTAATATTACAAGAAACATTTTCTCATTCCTTATAAATTAGATTCGATTTACAAAAGGAAAACCAACCGTAAAAAATAAAATTTTGCAAACATTTATTTGACACTTTTAAAAATGAGTAAATTTCTTATTTTGTTGTTTTTATTGTAATATGTCCCTCTTTTTAAAAATATAGACACCTAATAGTCGTAAACAGGCAACAGTAACGAATTTTTTTCAGAAAAGTTTGGATTATTAAATATTTTTTAGTTGGAATTCATTACTGAAGTTGAACATTTTCATAATTTTTATTGCAAATTACAATTTTTTTCTTATTTACTTTAGAAGTTCAAAACCTCAGAAATATATTCGCAGGAAAAAACATGAAGCAAAATCAACGTTGAACATAGTTGATTTGAGATTGAATATTTTTTCATTTAGTTTAAATTAAACGTTTTTACGTTTGTGGTGAAATAATATTGTACGTATTAGAATCTTTCGATATTAATATACAAAATTATACAACGATAAATTTTTTAAATCGGTTTTAAATAGAAAATTTCAAGAATATTCTCATGAAATTGTATTAACTGTGAAACAATGTTAAGTATCTATTTTTTATCTGTGATTTTACATTGAATTTTTCTATTTTAACTGATTTTACATTGATTTTTTCTGTGCGTACAACAAGGCTTAAGTGTTTTTATACGAAAAATGCCAAAAAAAAACCTTCACTTTATTTTGAAGTCATTTGGAAAAAAATGTTTGAAAATAATTTAAATGGTCAATTTTTAATGGTAGAAATTTCTAAAGAAAATGTTTACGAAATAAATGGTCACAACAACAAATTCAGCAATAAATACTAAGAAAAACAGGGACCTCCAGTTGTGCTAAAACAACAATTACAACAAAAACAAAAAAGGAAAACATTTAAATATCATTTAGAGCTTAACTAAGCATAACAAATATTAACACACATGAAAAAAAACGGAGGATGAGATACACATATACAAACACAGATTCATACGTATACAGTCATATGAGTGTGCGTGTGAGTGAGTATGATACTTAAACTAGAAATTCCTTCGTTTGGTTGGTATTGTTGTTTGGTATTTTTGATTTTATTCTTTTTGCTTAAGAGGCGTAACGACCGCATATAAACTAAACTCGTATGTTGTTATCCTGGCAAATAAAGGAATCCTGTTGTTTTTATTTGAACTCATATTGCTTGTGTTGTTGTTGTTGCTGTCATGCTATAGTTTATTGGTATTGTCGTCTTAGTATAAGTCTTAGTTGTTGTTAGTGTTGTTATGTTGTTAAACATCTTTATCCTTTAGCGTTAGTGACTTCAGTTTTCTTTTTTGTTCATTTCTTATTTTATATCCTTGTGCTAAGTGTTGTTGTTGTTTTTCACAATCCATTGTTTGTTCGATTTTTATTACTTTTCCTCGATGTTGTTGCTATAGACTGGCACCTAAAAAATATAAATATTTGGACATTGTCAAAAGGTTTTTTCATCTTTATTTTTTCCATCCTCATTGTTGTCTCCCATTTATTATGTTTTCGCTTTCTTCCCCGATTCTTCCTTCGATTTCTTAGTCAATTGTTTAGTATTTCGTAGAAATAATAGATTTAAGATTTTTAAGAGTTTTACTATTGAATTTAATTCAATTTTCTGGAAAAAAATAGTAAAATCCAACAAAAAAGGAACACTTTAGTGTCGTTGTTAGCCATCAAGGTTTACTTGGAAAATATTGCAATTGGATGTGGAAAAAATAATCGTTAATTTTATTGTCCTTTTCGATATTATCCTTATTGTTAAATTTTGTTGTTTATTTTTATTACTTTTAGTTGCTAGAAATTGTTTTCAAATGATTAAGTCATCATTTGTACATCAATTAGGAGTCTTTATTCCGATAAGATATTTTAGAAAATAATATATAAAATGGAAAATTAAATTAAAAGGATATTTTAAATTAACTTATTATTCAGGAATTAATTACCCATAAATAGAATTTTATTGGGTATACAACTTAATAAGGTTGCCAAACTATTTTTTCACCCGCGCCATGAGAAATTCTTCTGGTTTGAAATAAAAATTGAATAAAGACAATTTCATTTAACCTGTTCTGTAATTATGTATATTTCAGCAAGGGACTTTTGTATCGGTCATAACTAATGACAACATGAAGAAATAAGGTGAGGTTTAGGTTGACTGTAATTTTCCATCAACTTTTTACCAAATACCCAGGGTCGAATGTATTCGTGTAAGAAAGTTATGGGCTCATATTTGGTTGGATATTCTGATTTTCTTCCATTGTCTTTGAAGTATGTTTTATGTCATCATAGCCACCATAACAAAAACTCTTTTCTTTCCATTAATACAGAGCTTGAAGTAATGGATATTCATTTTGTTGGGTGACTACCAACAATATTCGTGGGGTTAAAATTCCAATTTATCATCTTCAAACTTTTTTTCTGAACAGGGCTTTTCCTTCCTGTCTACTTTGTCGAAATCACCACTATTGAATTAATTTCTCCAAATGTATGCCAGAAATGTTTGTCATTTGAGTGTGTGACTTAATTAAAATCTACTTGTCTGCCGTCAAACTATTTCCTGGTAGAAAGATGATGTTTCTAAAGCTAAAAATACGAAGCATTTTCAAAAGAGCTTTTAACACATCCGGTAGGAAAGCAACCCGATTAGTTTAGCGCTAAGATTATTCGTTACAAAAAGTTAATGATAATGCAGGTTTAAAAGCGTACAAGGCTCAAAAGGTTCCTGACAGGAACGCTGCTAAAAATTTAGAGACCTAAGAAAGCTTTTTCACAACATTCTGGTCAATTAATTTTATGTTGCAAATGCTCGAAGAAATGCTAAAGATAATTTTAGGACCCAAAAGGGAAAATATGCAGTTGTTTAAATGATTTGTTGCAACGGGCTCTATAAATACCGAAATTTAGATTGAGGAATGTTATAAAAAAGGCTGCATCCATTCATAAGATTTCTAAATGTTTCCACTAATTTTTGGACTGTCTTGGCATCCTATCTCTATGGTAAAAAAAAAAACTCTTCAGTGGTACAACAACAATAATTTGGTATTTGTACCAAGAGAAGTAAATCCTCCAAATTGGAGATATTGGCCTTTTGTTTAAAAAGAGTTGAAGTGCACAGTAAAGGTATCCAAAACTGTGGTAGATTTTAAACGAAGATGGTCACCTGTTTGAGCATAGTGAAAAAGCGCTTTAAAAATGTTAATTTAATGGTTTCCGAAAAAGGTTAACAATTTCATCACTAATGACTTAAACTATAAAAATATTTTTTCTTGTAAACTGTAATAATAATTTCGATCAAATAAAAAATCAAAACCGTTAATTTTAATTTTAATTTTTGTCAACTTATATGTATGTTAAAATTTTTTTGATTGCAGTCCTAAGTCCTATAAACTTTCTTTTGTGCTTTCAATATGTGCGTACATTGCAGAATGATAAGAATGGTCGGATATTTATTAGTTCTTCACAGCGATAATATCAAGCCAACATTTCATAAAAATTCTCTAGTAAAAAGATATCGACATTCGAATGAAATGACCGAAATTCTTGAAATTTGTATAAAATTTTGTTATATTTCTTTGAGCTTTAAATTCCCTATCACCGGGTCAGTAGTAAATTTTAATCGGCTTTTTTCATGGTCCCAGAGATAATTTGTGCTAAATTTCAGAAAGTTATTTTATTTTTAAAACAAATTGAACAATGTTATATAATGTTTTACCAATATTGCAACTTAAAATCAAACCAATTTGTTAAAGAATACAGTACCACAAATGATATGCATTTAAATTCCAACTTTTTCGCCACAAATAGTACAATTCATTTAACACCTTTTTTATATACCACCAATTTTATAATTTGTAATACGTGCTTAAAGTTATCCGCAAAACTTTATATCAACAAACTAAAATCTAACAGAATTGTTAACAGCTAAAGGAAGTTACCGCACACGCACACATCCACACACACACACACAGTTATATGAATGAACAACTAAATTATCTCGAAATGGAAAAAAATTGTCCACTCTATTTGTAACAAAAACTTCCAAAAAAAGTGAAACTGCGGTTTAACCAGCCATATTGTGAATTATTGTTTTATAACCAACCAACATACTGCAGTAGACCATAAAATTTATATTTCATTATTATTATTATTTTTTATATCTCAAACTAAAAGTACTTTTATTTTTTAAATAATAAAAGAAAAAAAGAACACAAATTATGATAAAAATCATGCTGCATTTTACAACAACATGCAGATAATAAAAGGCTAAAAAGGAGACAAAAAGAAACTACAACTTTTTTACATTTGAATTATGAATATTTTTGTTAAATGTGTAGGAAATAGTTCTTTCCTTCTCACACATACACACGCTTGCACTCACACTCAAATGCCAGTACTTCTGAATTCCAAAATTATTCAAGTGAAGTTTTTTTATCTCATATAAAATGACAAAAATCTACACAGACTGACCATGAAGTAAAAATTAATGAACAATGATTCTTCTACTTTTTATTTGGTTCTCTTTTTCCCCCTGAATTTCACCCCACCTTTCACTTTAACATTTTTGCGTTTTTGTCATGATTGTTGGTTGCAATGTCAAGTTGCACATATTTACAAACTCTCAGATACTCATACTTGGCGTCAGAGGCTTTTTTTCAATGTCAGCAAAATATTGTCTGACAGTGAAGACATACTTTTTAATGCTGACATTAACCCACTCCGAGATTTGTTATTGCTTTGAATACTCTATATTAGGTCATTCAAAGTGGTTGGTAAGACTTGTAAGGTATAAGCGAAATATGATGAAATTCAGACTTTGCAGATTAAAAATAAATATTTTCTGAATGTGACTGAGTTAAAGGGATTGATCGAAGGTCAGTTTAATCGCTTAAACTTAATTGAAATTGGACACGTTAAATTCCGTACGGTTTTTTCTAAGTGCATACGTTTTAAACATAAGAAATTTAAAATGATTTTCAGAAGTGGATAGTTGGTATCCATATTCTTAAAAATACGGTATTTTATGAGCCCTAAAATTCCATTCGGTGAAGGCATCTTTATACGCTCCATCATCAAAAGTAGTGATGAGGGTATATTAAGGGTATATTAAAAGAATCACTGCAGACCCCACATGAAATTTGGTTCTGAAAAGTTTCGCATTTAAAATCAGCGAAATCGGTTCTATATATCAAAAGATATAGACCTATATCTGAAGAATCCTCTTAGTTCCGGCGAAGAATTTTCGTAAAAATGTCAATTAGATATCGACAAATTAAAAAAGATTTGGGCATAATACAAAGTTTTCTCATTCTCATTTCTAAAAATTAAATCGGTTCAGTAGAAAAAAAATTATTGCCAAAATTATAATATCGAAACTCTTTTCGATGAAGTAGGAGCTGAGTTAAAAGCCACATTTGAAATATCTTGTTCTTATTGATGGCCCTATTAAACTTATAAATATTAAAAATCTATTTATAGATTATCAGTTCTGCGCTCATGCTGCTCATTCCCAAAAACATCGGAAGTAGCAGTTCAAGTTATAGCAGTAAGCTGAACGCCTGGGCAAATGCGAATATTTAATATTGAAAGCTTACACGCACATCTAAAAAACTTGATCCAGGTCACTCGAACACTTCGAGCTAAATTATCAATTGAGAAATGTTGAACGGATTTGTCCTTTTTCATAACAAAATTACTACTGCAGCAATCGTTACAACTGAGGATGATAGTGGATACAATATCTTCTTTCCCAATCTGTTGACCTAGAGAGATACGGGATTATCGTTATTCGCTATTGTATTCCCTGTATGATAACCGCTATGGACCAAGACTTTGAATTTGCTCAAGGAAGTATTCTTAAATTATATATTCCTCATCGGATCCTTATCCTGCCTTAACTGAATAACGTGATGTCAGACTTATTCCTCTAAGTAGTAAAATCTGAAGTCTCATTTGATCCAATAAAAATCTCCTGCCTTCAGTTGTATATAAAATGTTGGTACAAAATTACAACAGATTGTGAGATGTTTGTCTAGGAAGTCGATGTCATGTCAGTTTAGATTTTTCAAATAGAATAGAATGATACTAAAAAAAGACGAAAATTAAAAACAGCAAAAACAACTTGCAACTGACATAGTGTAAACCGCGACGCGTTTTACTGTCACTTCATTTGACATAAAGAAGTATTCAATTTTACAAAAATAAAAAGTTAAAATACTGTTACACATACCATCTCACATTATTAACACATACAGTTTGTCAAATATATCTTTGCAATTATAAAAAATATGAAAATGTTCAATTTCATTGTACAATAAAAACAACAAAATAAGAGTTGAGTTGTTTTCCTAGCCACTAGTGTTAAACATTTGCGATTTTTTAAAAACACTTAAAATAGTTTCATTAGATCACTTAACCTTTAGTTCTTTTTCGCTGGAAAAGGACCTTCTTTAGTACTGATGATCAACACTTTAATATTGCCTTCAAAACGCAGAGTCACTTTCATCAACCAACCTGTGAATGATTTTAATTCATTAAAAAGAAAGTTTCAAAATTTTTCCAATATTTGTAAACTTTCTTTTTAAACTGTTTTTACATGGAAGTATGACGTCACTAGTGACTTTAAAACATTGATTTTAAAAGGAACTCTTTCTTTCTAAAAATAAAAAATTGATCAAAAATCGCAAAAAAAAATCCAATCAATCAATGTTTTCATAATTTTTGCAAACATTTATTTGAGATTTTTTTTATTTTATTGTTGTTGTAATCTGTCCTTCTATTTCGTAAATTTGAGCACCTTTTAGACGCAAACAGGTAACGAAATATGTTTAGAGAAAATTGGATAATTAAAGGATTTTTACTTGGAAATCATTAATGAAGTTGAAAATTTTCATATTTTTTATAAATGCAAAGATATATTTGACAAACTGTATATATGTTTGCAAATGTAGAAGAAATAAGATAAAAGGACTAATTGAAAAATGGCACATTTGCTAAAAAGTTTTCTATAAAAATTTTCTATAAAAGTATAAATTCGATTAAATAATTTTTAAAAATTTTAAAAGAATCGAAAATAAATTCAAACAAACTTTTTCAAATTCGCTAATTTTTTATTTGTTTTGCACAAAATTTTCGTTAAAAGAAAGTGCAAAAGAGAAAAGAATAAAAGCGAAAAATAAAAAAAAACTTATTAGCTAAAGACTTTTTATTGTCAAGCAAATTGTAAATGAATTTCAAAGTAGCAAAAAATATATTAAATTTCTTTTAGCTAATCAGCCGATTTGCTTAATTTTCTCTTCTTTTCTATCGCATTTTCTTCTTTTTATTTGAACTTCTTCTTGAATCCTGCTGCAGACTCCACTTAAATTGTATGACAAACAAGTTGTAAATCAAAATGTTTCCGTTTCAATTTTTTTTGGTTGGAAAAAAATTTGCTTATTTTTCAATTTCTTTTCATGTTCCTTTTTATTAAATTTTTTATACCCTCCACCACCACAAGTGGTGAAAAGGGTATAATAACTTTGACTTTCCATGTGTAACGCTAAGAAGGAATCATTTCAGACCACATAATGCATATATACTCTACAAATCAAATCAACATCTGAGTCGATTTAGCTATGTCCGTCTGTCTCTTGAGGGCACGCATACATCCGCAGAAATCGCCAGAGCTCAATGAAATTTGTCCTAAGTATTCATTATAGTTATTAGAAGTTTCCTATTTAAAACCAGTAATATCTGATGCAATCTCTAAGTTCGAGCGATGAACTTCCTAAAATTGTCTATTATAAGTCATGGTGAACTTCATTACTCTTTCAATAATTATCAAAATCAGTTCAGTATATTTAAAAAAGTCGTTATATATTGTACACGTTTGTGAGTGTATGTGTGTGTATATGTATATCGAAGAACAAAACGTATTATCTTCATACGAATTTGTGGTGAAGTGTTTTGAAGATTCGGCATAGGCGAATATAGTATTCTTATTTATTTATAACTCGAATTGTCCTGAATGCCTTGTAGTTTCTCTTGTAATCAGTGTTGACAAAGTTACCGTATTTCTCACATTTGTTTTGAGAAACAATCATATTTTCATATTAAAGAATGAGATTTAAAAATTCCTAACATACATATTTTAAATAAAAATTAAACCACTAAAGTTACACTTTTAATTTTTTTATTTGATTGAAATCAAAAACATTTTGATAGTTTTAATCACTAGTGATATAATTTCGAACCTTTTTCGGAAATCTCTCCATTAACATTTTATAGTGCTCTCTGCCACTCTCACATTCTTTTTTTAAAAAAATTCCTTGATGTAAATTTCGGTATTTATAGAGCCCGTTGTAAGAAATTCCGATACCAAGAAATTTTTGGAAAATTTTGGCTGCATTCGGGTCCTGAACTTTCTCCAACATTCCCTCGATCATTTGCCACATAAAAGTTTGATTAGAAAGTTTTTAAAAATCTGCCAGATAATACGTTTTGTCATTTATTCTATAGCAAGAATATTTTTTGAGAAAACTTGACTTCAGTTTCCGAGCTTTGTATTTGGTCTCTAAATTTTCAGCTGCGTTCCTGACAAGATCTTTTGAAGCCTTGTATGTTTTTAAACCTGCATTCGCTTTAACTTTTCGTATCAAATAGTCCAAGTTCTTCGTGTATCAGGCTGCTTTCTTTCCGTATGTGTTGGGGAGTTTTTGGAAATTCTTTCTATTTTTTTGGCTTAAGAAACATCATGAGGACCATTCCTTACACCTGAATCCAGTTGTGTTGAAAGTTTTAATGAAAAACGTGTATTTGTTGATCTCACACCTTTGAATTAAGATTGTTAGTATTTCGAAAATAGCTCACAGCAGTTATGCTGTATTCCTCAGGAAATTTAGCCGATATTGGAAACGGTTAAAATTAACTAACGAACCAAGATGAAACATATTAAGATATCTTTTGGTAATAACGGGTCACAGGGTGTTAGATTAATACGCCAGTAGAAACGAATTACTTTTAAAATATGGAAGTTGAAAAGTATAGGTTCCATCTTTCATTCCAGGGAATCTAGGCAGATACACTCAAGACTAATAAATTTATCACGAACATAGTTAAATGACTCTTATGCTGTCTTACATCTACAGGATAATCTAGACGAAACAGGAAATAAATCGTACATGTTATGTATGCTAACCGACTGGTAAAAAACAGGTTCAAATCGAAGCTTTAAAAGCTTGATAAGGGAGCGTTATGCATTCTAACGAGTGCTAATGTAATGAATCCGATTTACTCGAAATAGAAGCTTGGTATCGATTGCCTATAGACAATTTGAACAGGTCTGAACAGCTGAAAAGGTTTGAAGATGCAAGTAAATTTTTTATTATCATTGGGCGTAACAAAAAAAGAAACTTTATTTTGAAAGTTTTGATTTTGTTGCAGGTAGTTGTGGATGTATATATATATATATATATATATATGGAAAGCTGAGGTCACTATATAAGTTGCTTGAATTCCATGTAAAAAAGTCACAGACAATTATCATAATATCCGTTGATTCTTCCCTAGTGGTAGGATCAATTCCATTTTGACATATCAACTTCGTCAACTTGGTCTGACTATTTCCGCAGCGACATCCCGTTGACTTTTTAATACAGTGTTTCAAGTTCAATTTTAGTTCAATTCTATTTCGCTTCTAATTCAGGTTTACATGATTTCTATTTTGATTCTAAACTAGTTTTAGGGTATTTCGAATTAATATTCTTTAGATCTTGATTCCATTTTTTAATATCAATATTTTTTAATCTAGAAAAATACGCATGAAGGGCATTTCACCTGTCGATGAGACATAGATATTCACTTATTACCCGAAAATTCGAACGAGACGTGTTAATTTGTCACAAACGTTATGTTGTCAACAATAAGGATTTTAGCAATTATGGATTATAATTGGATGCAAGCTAATAGAGGTCAGAGTGTAGAACACAAGTTAAAATGTAATGGTGACAATGTCGTTGACCGTGGTGTGTATTTATGGTAAATATTTGCACAAAAAAGGGACAGGTTCGGTTTATGAAAAGTAAAAAATTGTTTATATGTAGAAATATCCAACATTGATCCTTTTAATCTAATATCATATTATTTACAATAATCTGGCAACTCCAAATGATAAATATATGTCTACCACTTGTACTTTTACTAGTTTTCTTTCTTGTTGCTGCTGCATATATATTTTAAAGATATATTTATTCGAAAAGACAAAGATTATGAAATCGTGCGCAAGCAGCAAAGAATTGAATGAATTATTTGCCATTGAATCTTTTTTTCTTTTCCTTTTCCTCTAAAATTTTTATATCCTCTTTTGTTTGATTTTAAATTTGCTTTTTTGTGAAAAATTATGTGAAAGAAAGCTGAGAAAAAAGGCAAGAATGTGTTAATATGCTTGAATGGATTGCATCCCACCACCGCCAACATTACAAACATTATAATAACCAAAATTTCGACTCCTTCCATTTCACTTCATTTTTTTTGTCTACCAACTGTCACCACATTTAAAGTAAAAAGCGAGAGGAAAAAAAGCATGCCCAAGTAATTGCGTTCCCTTGTCTTCCTTCTGTTATCTGTCTTAACCTAACTTTTGCCATAAGAATTGTATAATTCTTGTTCTTATTGTGTGTATTTCGCATAAAAAATGAATGAATATTTGTGATTTTCATATGATTTGTTTATTCATTGTTCTCTTTTATTTTATTTTTTGTTAATTTATCCCTTTGTATTTCTAGATTGGCGCTTCCATTTGGGAGTACAACGAAGACATTTTGGAATGGGTGTGAAGTTGTAATTCATGCTCATGACAAACAAACATGTATACAAGTAGATGGAGTAAGCAAAGTGTCTTCTTTTCACCCCCTCAGGTCATAAGTGTTAGAATAGATGTTATTCGAATAAAGAAGTAAAAGTACAAATATTGAATTTGTTTATTTCTTCCTAAAGCAGAAGAAGAAGAAATAGATGAGGGGGAGGAATGTAATGGTAAAAAATATGATTGGATTTGTTTGAATAGGAAGATTAAAGAGTAATTCATGTTTTTGCAATTATCTTATATTTTGAACTTTAACCACTGTCAAATGATTGTCAAAGGATGACAAATCTGTCATAGGTTAATTGTGTTGTGATTGCGAATAGAATTTTGAAGTCAGCTAAAGGCAGTTAATAGAATACATAAATCCTTAAAATTAGCCCAAAGGCCAAACATGTTTTTGTGTTAAAAGAAAGATTTCCGATTTAGAATAAAAAAGTATTTGGCACAAAAACTGGAATTATTTTGCAATGAAAGTAAAAGTAACGTATACAAATGATACAGTTTTTGGCTTCACTGATATCAGAGTATTAAACTGAACAAATTGTTATTCATTATTTCAATTCAGTATTTTATTGAAATTCCTTTTTTAATTATATTATTCTATACGCTCAATACCGCACGACTGAAATATAACTTTCTATTAATTTTTTAATTTTGACAACTTGACCAGTGATGCACACTTTTAGACAATCCATCTCAATTGGTCTTGAAAGGACTGATTGCCTTTCTTTTTCTCATCATCCATAGCTGACTTATTTTTGACTGGTAGTAGGGTGCTAAATGGCTTGATTTTATCTCATGACTCATGACCACAGAATCAAGCAAATCTTCTATAATATACCGATATTTATCCAAGAACTTTGTCATAATAAATAGGCCCTCATAGCTTAGTGCTTACCGATGTAGCTTCCTGTCACAATGTTGGTCTTGTAAATACACGGAAATAAATAAATTTGGTTTTTAACTAACTGAAAAGATTTAAACATTTGGGAACATGATATAAAAAGAACTGATTTAAGATCTTTCAAAATTTGGAAGTTGAAAATTCAAATGCAATAATCTCGAAAACTTTAAGAGATATGTAATATATGTGACCATTTTCTTAAAAGTCCGAGATACCTTGCGCTCCATGAAACCTAATTGGATCCAATTTCCAAAGTTGTAATGCTTCACTCCTCAGCTATTATTGTATTAAATTGCAAATCGATACAGCCGATCAAAGATTGCAGATTTATTTCCCAACACATAGATTTTCCACCAATGTGATTGGCGTAATAGGTGAAACTTTCAATAGTTTCGACAAGTAAGTAAGCTTCAAAGTGAAAGCTATGAATTTTGCATTTTTGTTCATAGTTTGAAAAACTTTATCCTTTTCATTTACCCATAAATGTACAGCTAAAAAATAAAAATTCAAACAATTCTTATGATAGAAAAATAATGTTTAAATAACCATTCTATTTACCGGAATATGGCCATTATGTCCTTCTACAAAAAAGTACCATCCTATTATTTTCTAAAAATAATAACAGTACTTAATCTAAATAATTTATACACGTAATTGCGGTTGTATGCGTTTACGCAGACAGAAAAAATGATGCTGCCCAATCTTATACCAAATTACATTTGATCATATTTAACGATATACATTATTCTGTTTGTCAGGCCGCTTAGCTTTCTGTCCATATAATGTTGGTTCCCAATTCTACCGCAATTTTTTTAGATTTATCAGTTTCAAATAGCTACAATCCAAATGTTAACCCGGAATGGAAAATCAGTCTCAAAAAGATGGATCGCATATATTTATAGAACAAGGAATCGTTACATAATTTCCCTAAGTCCTCATATAACTTCCACATAAGGAAAATATAACTAGAATACTGTAAATATTTATGCTGAGAATGCCTTCTTCTCCTTACGTTTAAGTCTTTAGGGAATCAAAGCGAAACAAGATCCATTGTGGGTCGCACATATACACCGTCTTCTGGAAAAACTACAACGCTTTATTCTACTAATTCCACTTACATGCTCCTTACAATTAGGCATATGTGAATTTTCTACATTCTCAGAAACCTCAAATAAGTTAGTTTGGTTTCTCTTGTAAATAACCTTCTAAAATTTGTTACAAAATTATAATTCATATTAATTTATCCGTTAAAAGGTTGAAATACTTCTTTAAATTTCTCGATATATTTTCCAACTGCAATCAATTTTATTGTACTATTTATCAAATATTGGCATTTAAATTGAATATTATTCTATTGTAGACATATCTATTTTAATCCGCGTTATTTTTATGTGAATTCGCATAAAAACATAATAATAAAAATTTATGTTTTGATGCATCTTCATGTTTTAAGTTTCATGTTTATCAGGGACTCACTATAGATTTATAGAAACCGCAGATATGAAAATTGTTGTAATCATGATGTTTTAAAGGATTTTGTGCATCTGACATTTAAGAGACGAACAAAAGCATCAAGTACAACATTCAAGACACTAATGGAACTAAATACAATCGCACAATCAGTCACTGAATTTACAGTACAGAAATGTGTGTTTTTATGGAAAATAATATAATAAAATTTGTGAATACAGATAGAGAAATGTTTACACCGATAACGATAACATTTGTCCGACAATAAGAAATAAGCTTTTGAGTTCCAGTTAGTTTTAAATAAATTATAATGACTGTGCGGGAATTTCAGAAAATTCATTTCTACTACAAGACCGCAATTTGGTTCCTTTGTATACAACATCGAATTAAAAAATAATGGAATGAAATTGTATTGGCATGACAACGTGAATATGGAACTATTCAAGATAATTTAAAGGCTGATGTATAGTGAAAAAGCTCTATACAGTTGCTGCATTGACCGGACACAGTATGTTTTGGTATCCATACATGAATGGGCCTTCCCTCCAATGATTTCCGCAAAAGTTGGTGAAATTCTACAGCACGATGATAGAACAATTTCTTAGGATTCACAGTCTGTGTGATGTCAGCAGCTGATCTTAACTTTTCTTCTTCTCTTATTCTCTCTCCGATTTATTCCTTTTTCTGACTTTATTTCTCAGACTCTAAAACTGTATAAATTTACTTTCTTTCTTTTTTAAATAACACAAATGGACTTGTAGGATGAAAGTGTTCCATAATAATTTTAAAGTCCAAAACAAAAAATCTGTTGATGGTGTTCTATTTAAGGAAAACATGTCATTACCAACATTCTATTGGACTTAGTGATACCGCTCAGTATCAATAAGAAAGTATTAGGTTTGCGCAACTCAGGAACCGCCGCACTTGGTATGCAAAGCTAAACAATAGTATCGGTTGAATAAGAAGACGAATATGAAGAAGCATTTGACAGAATCGATACTACGATTATCGAAGCAAACACTTTTAAGAAATATTTAACATACACGGACCCATTTACTACATTTATATTTGTCGAAGTTGTTTGAGATTTTTTTTTGTATATACAGCAATTAGTATGAAACTTGTTCATGTATGTCGATTCCGCGAAAAATAAAAAGATAAGTAAATCGAACGAATGGAGCAATAATAAAATATAATTATACTCTATAGCATCGCAAGTGTTTAAGAGGGCATATTAACTTTGTTATTCCTTATACAATGCCAAAAAGGAATCACCTATAGGACTTAGATGAAATAAGAAGCCGTTTGTCTGTTATTTGCACACTGAAATCCGTAAAAATTTCACCTGATTATTAGTTATTAACATGAGAAATTTTCTGTTTTAAACCAGCTAATTTGGTTCAATATATTAAAAGATATAGATCGATATCTGAAGCTGTATGATGCATAAGAATATGGCTGAAAACTGATTTCCACTCAAAGGAATTATTTTAGTTTTGAAAATAAAGCCTTATTACATTTTTGTAGTGATTACGAAAAAGTAATATATGTGGGTTTAATTTGATCGGTATGTCGGCTCGAGCATTGTTAATAAATTTCTCATCTGATGATGAATGTGATTATCAGAGCTTTAGTTATCGATAAATAAATCTTCTGGTTACTATATTCTAATACCATTAGTAACATTGACTTACATTTACCAATATTTTTCTGCAAGTGTATTTATGCTGAAATAGAAATAGAAATACACACATTGAGTAGAAATAGAATATTGTAAATTTGAAAATGCAAAACCGAAATGAAAGTTAGCATATGTGAGTTTATTTAAAGAATGTCACTCATCTTCAATGTTGACATTCACTCTGTATACAAATAGAGAAAAAAGGACCTTTCAGATGTGTTCATACACTCGTAAGTGATTCTAACTAAAAATACCAGTATGAATATTATAGACGGTGAAGCCCGACTATGTTATACCCTAAACCACAATGTTGTTTATAAATAGTAGTTACGAAGAATTAATTAACGACCCTCGTACAATTTAATTTGCTGATTTATTCGTAACTCTGCAGAACATTAATGTGACACAAACACAAAACACACAAAATGCGTTTTAAAATGAATTTTTCTGTTGGGTACATGGATGGACCCTCGAATAATTTTATACATAGATTTAATTCACCAGTTATAATTACAATAATAATGTGTGGTTTATGCCCTTAAAAGTGATATTTGGGGGTTTGTATGGCATCTATGAGAAATAATGAATGGACCCTTACATATTTTGACACAGCGTTTAAATATTATAAATCTTACTTTTACATGAAATATTAAGCGGAACATAGGAGCAATAATATTATGTACTAAAATTCATCGAGTTAACTTTTAGGCATGTTACAAACATCAACACAAACTCTAATACCACAACCACCTACGGTGGTGTAGGGTATAACAATAGTATGAGGTGATACGAAATATTTTAGAACTCTATATATATTTAAGGCAAAGTTCTCATCCAACAGCATTAATATCTGATGGAGACATTTCGATTGATTGCACATAAAAAATATAGTAAAAAAGGAGAACGAAAGTCTTAAACGACTAATTAACAGTTTATGAATCATTGGCTCCATATTCAAAAAATTGTGTACCGACTCTGACTGTGATTCTGAAACGAATGATAAATGAAATGGAATTATTATAAGCTGTTACAAACACCAGCACAAATGTCTAATAACTCTTACCATTTTAGGTGGTGTAGGGTATCAAAAAACCAACTCAGACTACACACACACACATTTCTCTAGAACTGACTACGAATGCGTCTACAACAGACATCTTAAATAAACATTAAAAATATGAATAATTGTATAAACATTCATAAATTGAAATGTATTTAAAATTTATTTTAAAAATATGATAATTCAAAATTTTTTATAAAAATAAAAAGATGAAATATTTTATAAATTTTATAATGGTTTTTTTTATTTAAAGAAAAGAAGACGAAAAAATAGAAAACCACCTGTATTTAAAAGTCACAAAAGAAAAGACCAACAAAACGGACAACCAAACCAAACAATCGTTGTCATTTAACAGTTAATTATCTTCGATATCTTTCTTTTCTAACCATTAAATCACCAAAAGATAAGAAAACGCTTAAATGTGAACATAAAGTGAAACCTACGCTTAAACGATTGATTCAAAAAAAAAACTTAAATTTAATAAATGAATGTTTGTTTATGTGTTTATCTGATCAACTTGATAATCAACTGCGCGTAACTTAATTTAAAAGACATTCTCCTAAGACAATAATGACCTGGTGTTTTAAGGCAGATACACGACATGCCACTGTTGCGCTCCTTTATGCCACATGCAAGTAACAAGGTGGCCAAACATGGTCTGATTGTTTCTACTATTTCCAAACAATGACTCTTCATATTCCGTGTTAGACTTACGAATAGAAATTGTTGGTCGGTGTCTTTAGAAGATTCTGTTTTTTTATGTCGTATTTCTCTGTTTTTTATTTATTTTATTAATGAGTCAAATATTAATTTTGTAACAAACAAGTTGCTTTCCTTTTTTCCCATATTAATTGTTAAAACTCTCCCTCATTTTTATTTGGAATGAGGTTATAATTAATAAAATAAAAATTAATATGGGTTTAAGGGTTGCCACATATATATAGTTTAGGGAATGTGGCAGATGGAAATGATTAGTGCTTAATACGGAAAGAGATCATTTTCAATATTGCGTATGAAGTATCAAAGTTTTAGTTTTTCAAGGAGAACGAATTAGTGTAATAATTCCTTCGAAGGTCCCTGAACATGTCATCAACACAACCCTGGATCGAAGCCGACAATACTTTAAACAGTTAAAAAAGAAAAAGTAAGAATGATATACCAGGCTATGCCCATTCTTTAATACCCTTCATCACAATAAATTTTGAAATAATTTTTAGGAATTTATTGAAAATTCCGCTTGTGAGGAGGTACCGTTACGTTGTCTATAATATTTTACTATTATCGCTATATCCATGCGTCAAATTTCATAAAAATTTCTGTAACAAATTCAAAGATAAGCGATATTAAAAATATCGTTTTAAGGGGAATATCACTATCCCGTGTCCTACTCGAAGTTTTGTTAGTATTTAATATTTTGCTATTAAGGCTTTATGTGGTGAATTTCAAGAAATTCGCTTTAAAAGTTTCAGAGATATGCGATATTAAGAGTTCGTTTGTTAGTGTGATACCACTTAACGTTAAGGATACGATAGGATACGATAGGATTTAATTAACAAATTTTTAAAATGTCCTAGAACTTATAGTTTCTCGAATAAAAAGCTATGGAACTAACTAACTAACCAGAAAAAAGAAGGGTTTAGTATTAATTCTAAAAAGTTAATACCAGCTTTTAGTAAGAATGTTGCAGAGAGATTTCTTAGAAATGTTTTAGACTCAATTATAATTGTATGACACCATTTCATATTAGCTATTTTGGGACCAAATTGTTCTATTATTAGGATGATCATTAGACACAATTTTTTGAGATGTGAAGCCAATAAAATTAAATATCGTTTTATGGGCTGTTAAGAATTACTCTTATGGTTAAAATGTTGTATCTGAATGCAAGTGAGTTATTAATCTAAGTAAATTATCGCATATTATTAAATATATTTTTTACTTCAGGACTCGTATCGCTGAATTTCCTAAGATATTAAATTTTTTAACATTACGATGGACTGGTATTTACGCATAACATCAATGTTCCAAATCTAATGGATGTTGGTATGATTCAGAACGTGCGACAATTGATACCTAAAATCACGAAAGATCTTTCCCGAAAAATGAATTGGAAGCGAATTAAATAATCGTAAAATTATTTTAATTCTGAAAACCTACTGTCGTTTATACTGACCAAGATGTACAAAATGCATTTTGATCGGAACATAAATTTCCGCAAAATATTTGAATGACATAATATAACCAAAACAACATAGTATAGACTGAAGAATTACCGGATCTGAGGAAAGGTAAGTTGTAAATATCGTAAATCGTTATCAAGAATATATAAGAAGGGATAGATGACACCTTCAATACACCTTTACCTATACCATTTTATAGTTGGCAACTCTAGAGTGTTTGCGTGTTTATATTAAGATTTTCTTGTTTTTATATATTTTTTCTCCATAAACATTTCCAAATACTTTCATTAACAAGCAGCAGACAAAAGGAAAAGATATAACAACTCTAACAATCCGGCTAATTCACTTTACACAGTTGGTGGTAAATTTAACACATTTAAGTAATAAAAAGCAATCGATCATTTTGTTGTAACCACCAAATAATCGACCAGAGGTGCGGCATTGATGTTTCATTTCTAAAGTTGTTTGTTAATTGTGTCTTTGGTTCGTTAGTGTTTCTTTTTTTTTTTGTTTTTGCTCCTCTTCTTTTTCTTCTCATATCATTTCATTGTTTTGTCCATTTTAAGTTTAAATATTTTTTCACTTCACTTAATCATCTTTGTCAGGTTGGGTGACTGTGGCAGTGAATGGTGGAGGAGGAACTGAAAAAAGAAGACTTGAGAAACACATTCACCATATTGGTCTCTGACAATTCTTAAAGTTAACATGATTGTGCAACATACGACTGAAGTTGGATAGAAGTTTCAATATGTAAATATGTGTTATGAGTTTCCAGTTGTATGTATTTTAGCTTTTTTCTCTTTTTTTGGAAGACAAATATGAATATATTTAAACACATCTTATTTAACTGTCCAAATATTCAGAAAATATAATTTACAACCGCATGGAAATTAAAAAAGTCAATAAACATTTTGTTTCCATTTTAATGGTGGCTACTATTGTCTTATTGGTTATAGATACCCTACAAAAGGCATTTTATCCAAATTGAGGAAATAGTCCGGATAATACCCAACGTTATTAAAAAGTTATGGCTTAACATATGAAAAACATCTGCAGTTCTTTAATTCCGTCTATATAGATTCTCAAGTGATCATTACAATCCGTATACACTCCTAAAGACACCTAAAGTCACATCTAAATAAGTTTTAGGAATCTCTTAAGTTCCTGGATTACTTTCTGAAAAAAAAAACAAAATTCCTACATCCCATATCACTATATCACTTAACTATAGGGTATCGTAGGGTATTCATTAATATACTTACAATTTTCTTCCATTAAATTAAATAATTTAGACCCTCATGAATATGCATGAGTTACATCCCCAACTGAACGATTAATGTCTTGGGTAAATATTTAATAATTAACATTTATTTTCATTTATGAAAAGACAATAATTATTTATTTATTTATTTATTTATTTATTTACGGATCTTTGTAGAAGTGAAAGTTTTAGTGATTGTTAAATCAAGATTATCATTCAAAATGTCAGTAAAAACAAATTTGTTGTGATAAACTAAAATTAGTATGTAATTTAAGACTCTTGTTCGGTATTTCTTTGAGGTAGAGTTTCACGTATTCGAGAAATACGGTTGACAGTGTTAATTTGAAAGACAATTATGAAACCACCCATATTATATGGGTAAAGTAAAAGTAATTTTATATATAAACAAATATTACGGAATAGATAAAAGTATTTATTTAAATAAGTTCTAAACCTTTTAAGGTACATCTGTGATTTACTTAGCGGTTGCACAAAATTTAGGTTATGTTGGATGTAGAAAATAATAGGTTATATTTAAGTCGTGTTAGTATCACGTCGCTAAACCATCCGCAAGTACAATCTCTAAAGTA
Source organism: Cochliomyia hominivorax (assembly GCA_004302925.2). NCBI lineage: Eukaryota > Metazoa > Arthropoda > Insecta > Diptera > Calliphoridae > Cochliomyia > Cochliomyia hominivorax. The sequence goes on along the minus strand of PYHX02000158.1, from coordinate 65,561,698 downwards.
GACTCACCTCCAATGTATTGTATAGAGTGATGGGCATTAGCGTCGGCTCTTAGTAACAGGTTGATCTGTTTCTTTCTGAGCTATGTAGCAGAACGAGAAGGAGAAACCAGATCAAGGTGCTGGAATTTTCTCTTGTAGAATTTTATGTAATTTTTTTTGCTAAAAAAACATCTTATTTCAACTATACACTAACATACAATGGTTTGTAGCTTTTTGTACTGTTCCGAAGATCTTCCTGTTATTTGTTCAGCGCAATTTTAATGTCTCGCTCAGCGAAACGGAGTAAGATTGCAACCGGTGATGCCAGCTTCCTCTTGGTCCAATACCCAGAAGTATCTTTGCCATCCCCTTCGACAACTTTTTTGTCAAATAGTTCGCGAACATGTTAGAGTCCGACTGGGAAAACTTAATGTGTACTATTGATGGAAGAGTGTCATCCATGATACCTGACTTTGTTTTTCTAGTACAACTCCAATAATTTTTGATGGATCAAATCCCGTTTCTCAAATGAAATAGCTCCACTCACATTTCTATAAATGATAGCACATACCAATGGGATTTTTGGACAATCATAAAGCCATTAGTACATTAAAACTCATGTTCACATCCCAGACCTAGGTATCAGAAGAACCTTACATGACCAGATCTTAGAAGTAGATAGATAGATAGATAGATAGATAGATAGATAGATAGATAGATAGATAGATAGATAGACAACTACTCACGAGTCAATAAACTTAATACGAAACTTCTAAGGACTTCTCAAATGTAATATCTTTTTAGCTGGACCACAAGGAATGATAGGAAACAAAGCGCTCAGATCGAAAAATTACTACTTATCAGATTGATCCGAATTTTAACAAAATCTGGAAAATTGTAAACATGTGAAATAGGGAGTAAAGTAGGTTCACACAGTTCACTTCAATCCAAAAAATTTAGGTCGTTGATAAAAATGAAAGCTGAACATGGAGGGAATGCATTGAAATGTTAAAGCGCTGCTAGCTTTCATAATCCCAATATTCAAAACTTTTATGTATTACCGAACATGTCAACTGCGTTTTCCTGTTTTTCTTTTTGTAAAACCATCATTCACTGTAGCAAACAGACGTGAACAAATTAAAGCAACGACATAACTAAAATTGAGAAGTGAAAAATGTATCATTAAATATCAAATGCCCTGCCCATTTTATTTTACATTGTTCTTAATCAGGGAAATTATGCGCATGAAGTTTTTTCAAAGTACCAAAATATTTCGTTATGGTTTCCTAAGATCGGTATAGAAAAATGCGTTTGCTGCACTAAAACCCTTCTCTGTCCCAAAAAATAATAATAATTCAACGAAGATTTGGCCAAATTGGAAGATCGTAATAGTTCTTCAGATATTCGATTCCTAATATTTGTTTTAAATAGAGGGTACATCTCCCACCAATTCTGTCCGCTTTTAAAAATTTCCATTTATTACGTTTCTATGCTTCTCTCTAATACTATCCGTACTACAATTTGTCCAGTAAAAGTGACCCTAAATTTAATAGTTGTTTTGATATTCAATAATTAATACTTACTTTGTATGAAATCTTAAAAGAATAATTTGAAGATTGTGTTTGGGACCAAAGTTTAATACTCTGACTTCAATGGCTATTTAGATATTCGAAAATTAATATTTGCTTTGTATGCTATCTCTCCCCACAATCGCATGCGTCCTACATTATGTCAGGTATATCAGTATCTTGACAATGTGATTAGGACCAAATTTTAAAACTCTCGTCTTAAAAGTTCTTAAGTTATTTGGCAATAAATATTTCCTTTGTATGGAGGTACCTTTTCCTCTAATCTTGTTAAAATTTTTTATAGCCTTTATTACTTTCGGATATATTTCGGAAAGTCCCAAACAAACTTAGATTCATTTAGATATATGTATATAAATAGATGCAATATACGGATACTAGTTCCAATGTCTGTAGTAGAAACGAAGTTTGACTTATTTAACAGGTGTTGTCATTATATATCCAGGTATGAACACCACTCCAACATTCAAAAGGGGTCCTTTCTATTTACCAAGATTTATTTGATTTATTTTTATTAAATTAACAAAAAATAATATTTTCTTTTTTATGCAGCAAATAATAAGATGTCTGACAGAATTAAATAAAAACAAATATTTTCTTTATTTAGTTTTTCGCTTTTCAAAAAAAAATTAAATAAAATAAAATAAAATAAAATAAAATAAGAAGAACTAAAGTACTTTTTCTTTAATCTACAATAAAGACAAGTTAATAGCAAACAAACACCTTTATAAGATTAAAAAGAAATCTACTCGAACTCGCACTAACATGACTGACAAACTGGCTGACTGACTGGATGCTTTTGACATCATCCTATAAAGAAATTTCTGTTTTCTTCCTTAAGTTCTTTTCCTTTTGCCAACTTAACAAAAGACATTCAAGTGTTTCCCGCTGCAAATACTTCTTGTCATGTCATTCAGTCCATTGTAATGCAGATGAGCGCTGGAGAGAAGACAGCTCTAGACGATGATGTTGGTGAGGATGTAAACGTGGATGATGATGACGATGATGACATGATATTTACTTATGAACTGCTTGTAATACGATAAAACAGTTGTTTTTCCTTTTTTATGCCACAAAAAAGAAGAAAATTCATAAAATGTGTATAAAAAAGGAGGAAAATATAGAAAATAAAATACTTGTGTTAATAACACAAAATATTAAACAAAAAGAGTAAAATAAAGAGAAAATTGTACTTGTTTTGTTTGCTGTCAAATGACAGTCAAAGAGTTGAAAGGAAATGAGAGAATAATAAAAAGAAATAATAGCAAAAGCATTGCAAGAACAGAAAAATAATAGAATGACATGAAAAGGAAAATGTCCTTGTTACACTAATGAGTTTGGTAAGTGTAAGTAAACATACACACACATACATACATACATACATACATACATACATACATACATACATACACAAATTGAAAAACACATACACATATAAACAAATCATAAAACTGAAGACGAAATGCAAACAAAAACTGTCAACTGAAATGGAAATTGAAATTCAAATAAATCAAGAATTTCTAGTGAAAGTTTATTTATTTTTAAAACTTTACAAAATAGAAGAAGAAGAAGAAAGATAAAATGAATATTTAAAAGAAGAAAAGAAAAACATGAAATGTGTGCGAGATAAAAAGAAAATCTTTAAAATATCTTAGAATCGGTAAAAATATGGTTAAGTGGTGCTGTTTATAACAAATTCCTCAATACCGAAGTGGAACTTTCATTGAAAGCTCAATTTCAGACGATTTCCTGGATTCGTACATATCTGACATTAAGGCTCAAAGTTTTGGAATTTGAAAAAGCGGGTTAATAATAATGTCAAGGTATGTCTTTATTTAGTCCAGCAGTTCCTATTACTTATTTTTTTTCTTCTCACTAAAATAAAAGGGGTGTCTCCACTTTCGTGCCTACTCGTTTGATTAATGTCTGATAAATAATGCAGGTCTTTTTTCTAGCCACGAAACATTGATCTATTTGTCAGGCAATGATATTCATTTTCACTATAAGCTGCCGCTACAGCAATAACATGAACAAGTACGTTTATGACTCTGGAGCAAACTTTTTTGGTACTGCTCTAAAGCGCTTTATTAAACAATATGCTTTAATTCTCCATCAAAATTTTGAATTTACCTCTGTGTTCAAAAATCTCAAAGCCTGAATATTTAAACGGAATGTAGTTCTGGAAACTACAAAGTGTTAGTAATTGTTTTGTAATTGGTTATTTTAGACCTCCTTTGGAATTTAACAAAATCCTTTAAATAAATCAGTTTTCTGTAAATCTTCTCAAATTCACTGCATTGGAAGGTTTGTGTATTTTGCGAACTTGCTATTGGAAGCAAGTTCAGTTCTTTAGCATCAATTTCCATCGAAAGATTCATAAATTTGGCATTTTTTCAGCCCATTTTATTTCGGCAATCACAGCGTTTAAAATGACAGAACCGTTGGCACATTACGAAAGCAATTCCACTTTAATCTCTTCTTATCTGCTGGAACACTTAAGTCGTATCGTTTTTTGCTTTCTTATCAGAGAAATGTTTTAAATGATCCCAATCCTCTATAATTCTTGATTCCTGATTCAGTCTCCATTTATCCCATGTGGCTGTTGGTTTTATAGAATGGAGACATGCATTCTCAGTATGTTTCTTTTATATCTCACAATGTGAAATATGGTTTCTTTCCTCTTTTTTCCTTTAATTTCTTGTCTTTTATTAATATTTTCAGTTTAATAAATTTCCTTTACCTTCTTGTTTCATCTTAAATTCGTTCACCTTCATCAGTTTTCACATAATTAATGTAGATGTGTACACATGTATGAATAAGAATAATGAGAGTGTGTAAAGGAATATGTGTATGTGTGTTTATAATATAATAAATGTAATGAAACCAATGTGTGACACATTGACGCCATTGTCATGTTATATCTTTCCATGATCTATGTTCGCTATTCAATCAATCGGAAAAAGAGCAATTTTTTAATTGTTGAAAATTAAAATATCACAGTGACATAATGGTCTCCACCCCAATTTTTATTTGTTGCCACTCAATTATACGCACAACAACGAAATAAAACACCAACACAAAAAACAGCAACTACAACCACTATTATTTTAAAGTATTTTAAGTATGTGTGTATATCTGTATCTGTAACTGTGTGGGGAGCAGAACGCTGAAAGAAAAACAAAACAAAAGGAAATTTCTTTCAGCGTTTCCATCATTTGTACATTGTTCGCACATTGACATCAGGAGGCATACAAATTTATTTTAATGTCGTCACAATTTATGACTACATATTCATCCATTCATTCTCTTATTCTACCATTGAACGGCTTGACTGGCTGCCAGCGGCCTCCACAATCCATTCGTTTATTTGTAATTCCTCCTCCCTGCTCTTTAACACGATAAAGAAAAAATAGCGAACTTAAATTTAACCCATTAAGAATTTTGAAACATAAAATTGGATTTATTAAGATGTCTGACTTTCTGAAAGAAAATGTTAGAGTGATGTTGTGTGGTCCAGATCATAATAGAATTAAGTAAGTCATGACGGTTTGATATATATTAATTAATTTCTTACCGTCTTATCCTGTCATTTTAAAGGGCTTTTTCAGATTTGAACTAAAGCTTTGGTGCTCAAAAACAGTCGGATTTCTAATGGAATTCCACAGCAAAAATGAAAACATCGCCTTAATATTATGATTGTAGTGGACCAAATGATAATTATTGGAGACCCATACAATTTCTCACAGTAAACATGTGTTACAGTGTTGTACACTAAAAGGTCTTCAAGTTATCTGTTTTAATAACCAGTAAATGAAGAGTATTTTATTGCATGTAAAAAGTCGTAAAGGTGCGAGCATGACAAAACTAAATCATTTCCTCTCCAAAGAGATGCTGAAGACTTTTTGCATGTTTTAATTGTGTAATTAAAACATGCAACCTTTTAACATAAATTCGTAAGCAAAAAAATGTTTTTGAGAAATTCTTCCGGATCTATAAAAGTGATGAACTAATGGAATAAAGTTCAAGGTCAAGTCCTTTGATATAACCAGTTCTCAAAAGGCTATCGTACCAACATTTGTTCTATATAGATGGTAACATCTAATAAGTCCTTTAAAGCACAACATTAGATATGACACTCGATGCACAGTGATGACCAAAGTGGTGTGCTTCTAGCGGAACAGATAGACGACTCCATCTTCTGCACATTAAATGAACCCATACAAATTCTTTGGCTAAGAACAAAAAAACTTATTTTCAGGGTCCATGATGCTAAGATGAAAGTGTTTCAACTCACCGGAGTATAATAATGCACTACAATCGACACCAACCAATACGTTAAGCTTGGATCACTCGCATAGACTACGGGATGCTATTAAAAGACTAACTAATTGAGGATTATCTGATATCTAGAGACATCAGTATTTTAACGAAAGTAGACAAAGATTGTGAGATAATTTTGTATTCCCTAGACATAGTAATTGTTATTGTAATTCATGACTAGAACAAAGCAAACGTAGTGGTTCTTCGATAATATGTCGCATTACCGGCAAAGACTTACCCTCGTATAATATCTGCAATACCAATGGACTACGTTTTCATATGAAGATAATTTAGAATTTCAGTGACAATAATTGGAAACATTACGGAAAACAATTCAGCTTCTACCCATTTCGAACCCATGCATTTGGACATGACTTTCCCTTTGGTTAGGAACGAAGCCCATCTAAACTCCTGTTGATCTGTTTCAAGCTCATGAAAGTCCTAAATTAAAGCGGTTTTAATAAAATTTGACAGACATAAGTCTTGAGATATTCTAAACCTATGAGTCAGATTATGCGAGGGTCGGTCTGTTACTTCTTAAAGGTTCCATCAAAATATCACTTTAAAGTGCATAAAATTCAGATAAACGTCGATATTGTAATAATAATTGGATTAATATAAGCAAAGTTATACGAGGATCGATCCATAATTTCTTGTAAATCCCATTTAGTTCCTCACAAAAATTAATTTTAAACGAATAAATTTCCCATGAATGTTAGTTTCACAACAATGTACTGCACACTTAAGAATAAGTTAAAAAAGAAAATTATGCGGGGGTCGTTCATTATTTTTCGTAACAATAATTTATAATCAACATTGTGGTGTAGGTTACATAGTCAAACTTGACTGACTTAAACATTATTACTTGTTAGATATGACAATTGTCAAGAGGTACATTTCCACAGCCTTAGCTTTGCTTTTGAAGATCATTCTCTACTTTATCAATTTTTCCCGGTCTCAATTTTCAGACACAAGATTATAATTTTGAATAGAACACCCTGTCAACATGGTTGTTGTCTAAAATCGAGGTGGACAAATAAAAGTGTTAAGGAAATATCTATAAAAAAATCTTTAAAGAAGGTATTGTAGGCTCTCAAAATTTTGATAAAGGAAACATTTCCACAAAATTATCAAAACTCTGTTAATGGGTTAATTTCAAAAAAACAAATTTATTACAAAGAATAATTCAAATGAAATGACAAGATCATGGGACACACACATACATTTATATAAAAGGTGAAACAGATAAAAAAAGTCCAATATTGGGCAATATCCAAAACATACAAACGCATGATGACGTTAATATTTAACAACAACAGAAACAAAAAAATACAACTTAATGTCATCGAAATAAAATCAGAATTTACCGACAACAGCAATAAAAGCAATAACAACAGCATCCCACGTGTGTCTAATGTTGCAAAAAAAAAAAAATACAAAGAAAATTAAGCGAATTTATTAAAGAAAAATCATATGGTAGGTAAACTTATTCTGAAATTTGTTTTCCTTTATTATTTTTCATGTTTAGGAGTTCCAAACGCCCAACAACAAACAACCGTACAAAAATAAAAAAATACATTGACAAACGAATAACCAAATGACAACAACATCGAAATTCAACGACTATAAAAATGACAAGATGCTAATTTTATGCAAAACTTTGCAGACAAACGATCTAACTCCAAAAGGAGTCAGTCAAAATGGCAATAATGTCTTTAAAAACATCATAAAGTATTAGCATCATACAGACATATTTACACGTATATAATGGTGGAGAAAATGTAGCAGTGATCGAAATGTTTCCAATTACATCTTGGTAATGTGTAGATTTCAGCTAGCAGATCCATTTAAAAATGTAACAAATAAAAACTTTATATTCGGCTGTGACGTGAATAATTTCATTTGTAAGGGGATGTCTCCATTCCAAGCTCTATGTGAGCATTTCAATGGCTTTGATATTTCGTAATGTAGGTTCTATACATGCCCGAAATTCCATAAGATTTGCACAAAAGGCTTATTCATAACATAAATGTTAATTGTATGATTTATAATTTATATCCAGTTATCCATGCTTTCACATCACAGAAATTGTAAAGTCATCGCTAAACAGCATCCAACTGCAGATAAAGCTATATCTCTCTCATATCAGCAGTCGCTAAAACCGTCAGAGATTCAGCGAATTGTTGTTTAAAATCCACTTCTACAAGCCTCTTAAAGCATGACAGTAGTGCCCAGATACCCTCAAGAGAGTTTCTTAAATGTTGAGTAAGAATGATGACCTGACTCCATCCAATCTGGGCCATATCAATCTGTTCATATCTAAACGTCTCATAAAAGCGGTAAGTGATAAACTACGCAAACAATTAGTGTTTCTATCACTGAGATTTCCTCTTTCCCACCCTCTTTTGTATAAGTATAAGCTAAGAGGTTACCCTGGTTTGTCCTTTGCCCATGCTCGAATGTCTTTTGCAGAAGGGATAAAATAGTAAATGAGTTCTGGGATTATCCTGGTCTCTCCAGAGAAACTTGCATAACTATACCGCCTGTATCTCCAGTTTCACGTGCTATTCCTCCTAATCAAAGTAGATCCGGACCTGAGTCCGTCATTGTTCTAAAGCATAAACTTACGAAGTTATAACTAATACTTCGCTGCACTGTAGCATAGAATTAACCCACTACTGATTCATAAATCCAGTTCACATTTCTTGTGATTTACTCACATGTGAAAATCTTGTTATGACGAGATTTAATATGTGACAATATTAAGCTTCCACAGGAAACTACAAATATCTCTAATATTTATAAAGATGGCAAAGCAACTAGAAGATACGTGTTCATATATTAAGAAATTATCATGCAACTTTTACCCTGAGAAGGAGAAAGTGTCCCACTGTTACACTTAATGTTTTAAATATGCCTTAATAGGGTCATGTTACATACCATGATATTCACTTAGACTTACATGGTGACATCACATTGAAGTCTAAATACCACTATATCTCCAAAATTACATGGAAACTGAAAAAGCCGCTTTTTCATAATCCACATTCAAAGTTATCAGTTTTTGAAGGTTATCTCAGATATCCGCCTATAACTTTTCTCAACTTAACAGCCGAGAAACATGAAATCAGATAAAATTTCTGTGTTGTCCATTAATTAGTTTGAATGTTTGTGTATCAAAGACAGACAGACTGCTGAACACTAAATTGATTCAGCTTTTTATTTTATGGTAGACTTTATATGGTCTTTAATTATTCCTTTTTGTCGTTACACATGGAATTTCAAAGAGCCTACATCGAGATCGTTCTATGGAAATCATTGATGTTGTTTGCGAAAAGGTAGCTGAAGTACCGAATGTCTCAATTCGTCGCCTTACAGCGGATTCAAAACTATTTTTGGGAAATCATTATTTTGAACCCCTAGAGATATTTGAAGCCTTTGGAGATATGTGAATTTGAAATTGAAATTGCTTGTATGAGCATCGTATTTCAGTATTTAAGATTCGCACATCTGAATGTTCCATACTTACTTGTTTAACCGATTTCTAGTCTAATTATTTAACTTCTTAACTTAACGAAATGATTTTTAAGATATTTTTCCTGTCTGTTTGTTAAGATCGTCTTTAGTTTGCAATTTAAATCTGGCAACATCGGTTTATCAGGAAGATTTAGCTAATAACTGGGGCAACGTTTTGGGATAGAAGGCCCCTTCCCGGAATATAGTTTTAGGCTTATAAAAATCTTAAATAAAAACCGTTTCCATTGAAATTTGTCATAATTTTATCTCTTAACTGAACTTATATCCATCTTAAATGTGAACCAATTTGATTGTTATTTCATGTATGTAATTATGTCATGGTTTGGTTTTAGTTCCCATATAAGATTCTTCTCCGGAATATGTTTTTAAGCTTATAAAATTCCTGAATTTAGAGCAATTTTTTTTGAAATTAAGTACAATTATTTTTGATTGTATATAGTAAATGTATCTTCTACGTCAATTATCGGGCTTTATTCGGTTGAAACTCCCATTTTAATGCCTCCAAGTTGAATATGATTTTAGGTTTAAATTGTTCTCAAAAATATAGGACATATTAAACGTTAGAATATTTGCCTGTAATACAACCTTTACTAGGTTTCCGCTAACCAAATTAGGTTTTTTTATAAAAGAATGAATCGTGTTTAGGATGATGAGTACATAGTCCAGTTACTGAGTAGATCCAAACTTCTGTCCATGATCACGTTTGCAACTGATCCGTTATTACCATTGGAAAATATATATCATAACCTACGATTTTTGTCACGTATCGCTATTTTAATAACCCCAACTGTATTAATATGTCACTTTTATAGACAGAGAACAACAATTTCTTTGGTAACATTAACATTGACATCAACAGCAACAAAAATCATTTGTTTTTTTCTCTTCATTTTCCTTTTTTTGTTTTTTTTATTCATATTTTATATTTAACAAATTATATTTGCATAGAGTTTGTAGTTGAGTGAGTGACTCAGACGGTGCGTGAGTTAGGGTGATGAAATTATAATGTCTTACAACATCCTGTTGCATTTTACTGTGGCAACAAACCATCCAACCAACCAACAAACAAACATATTAAGTGGACAAAATTTAAATAAACATTTAATACTAAATATAATTATATTCTTAAACATTGTGATTATGATTTTAGTCGTATTTACTCAAGTGTTATTTATTTTCTTATAAATTGAGTTTCAGAAGATAAATATAAATCATTTTAATAGTTGGATGGACAGATGAAAGCATAAACATAAAAGTGGTTCCTAAATGATTCATTTGCAATTCAGGTCATTAACCGAATTGAGGAAAATTTGCTTAAGAAACGTGTTTAATTTTTAGGAAAATTTACATTTAAACAAGTAAGAATGTTATATTCGGCTGTGTCGCATCTTAAATACCCTCCACCACTTACAATATGCATATATAACATATACCAAACAACTAATTCGTTCATCAGCTTAACCCCCGATTGCGAAAAAAGAACGAATTTCAATGGAATTTGGTTTTATTTAAGTGTTTTATAAGCTCAAATTTGTTCTCCGGAAAGGGGCGTTATATAGAAGCTTTGACAAAATATTGACCGATATTAATTAAATTACTAACATGTACACAAGACGGTTAGCAAATTAATTGTAGAATCGGTTATTCCGAGAGTTATAGAACGATATCTGAGACAACCTCCGAAAAAATTATTTTTTGATTTTGCAACAAAACACATTAACTATAACATACAGTTATATGTTTTTCATCATCATGCAAAAATATATCAAAATCGGACCAATAGAAAAAGAGTTATAGGTGGAAATATGCGAAATTTGTATACACCACAAAATCTGTGTCTGATATCAATAGAAATTTTTATGATAATTTACTGAAATTTAGATTTAATGAGATACAACAATAAACCCAAAAAAACAACATTGTGCAGGGGTCATTATTTGACCTAGCTTCCATATAACGCCCTCTTCGAAATTATGGTTTTTAGTTTATAAAACTCTTAAATATGAATGAATTCATTTTAAAATTTGAAACAATAAATTTTCTGACTGTCTTAAATATATGTTATTAATTATGTTTATATTGACCCATATTTCGATATAGCTTCCATTTCAGGCCCCTTTCCGAAAAAGATTTTTTGAGCTTATCAAACTGGTAATTGAAGATCAAATCTAGAGAGGTTTAATATTTAATATATTTAAATTATTTTGGACAATTTCGGTCCATATATTGCTGACACATAAAGCCCCTTTTTGGTCTTTAAAAATTGGTAAATATTGACCAATTCTGTTGAAATTCGGATCAATTACTTGAACAGGCGACATTTACGTACTTCTTAAGGATAATTTAGGAATAGCGTTTACTACCTTTTAAACTGATTTCTACAGCTTTTTCATGAGGACTTCTCAATAAACGTATTTTCGATGTTTTAATGTTGTTCTCAACAGCCCATTTTATTCATGTGTCAAAACTGTTTAATCCATCCGCATGTTTTACTTCTATAGAGTTATTGTCAAAAAGCTTTAAAAAATTACTCTAATCGACATCATCATCATCCAATTCAATTTTTTCACTTGGATCATCAAAATTCCTTTCAAATAAATCAATAAAATCTAATTGTGAATTTTGAAAATTGCTTTTATCTCCTCACTGTCACGCACTTCTGACAGTGAAACATCATCTCCGACCTAAAAATTGTCAACGCCCAGAATTTTATTTCAACAATTCTTTATGACTAAGACTAAGGCAACCAAAAAACGGCTTTAAAGAAAATGGTTTGTTTGAGGGACGTTTCTAAATATTTATTGGAAGATACAATTTTTGATAATAAACTGTTACGACAATGACATTCTTAAAGCCCAATTGCATTCTGGTCCATGATCTGTATTAGTGGGTTTACATTGGGTGGCATATACAATACCTAAATCTGTCCATCTTTGGTATCATGAAACAGTTCATCTGCCTTAATTGACAGAGCTCCATTCATTCAAGCAGATTTAAACTTTGCGTACTCAACAGGAAGAATTTTGTTCCGGAAGGATCTCGGTTTTTGAGCTTTTCTGTTACAAGCAGTTTAATTTTTTGTTCCTGCAGTATTTGCACACATTAAAAATGTTAATCTCACCTTTGACAACTTTCCTCCAGTAACAGAGTTTCCTCCACTATGAAAAAATGCTTTATTTGGCAACTTTTGAAAATTGCCTTCTTTTACAGCCGATGCTCCATAATGATTGACGGTAATTTAATTACGTGTAGAACTGCAAGATCTTTAGAAGAAAATAACTTTTCATCAGACTTTTTAACAATCGTATTCCACAACGCTTTTTTAAATTTATTAGCCAACCATCACAGGAGTAGTTAATGCAAAATTTTTGTGATTTGCATTTTAAAAAAAAATTTAATAATGAGTGTTCGTATTATTGAGCGTCCACTGTATTAATAAAAACTAAACCATTAAACGTACAATTTTTAATTTTTTATTTGATTAAATTTAACAAATAAAATTATACTTTTTATAGCTAAATCACGTTAATTCCACTAACGTTTTAAATTTCCAAATATTTTCCATTTTTTCATTTATTTTAACAAGCGAACCTACTCAACGCCAAGAAAATGCACACCCTGACATAATACTGATATCACCACGTTCAATTGTTTTCTGGGTAAACCAAAGATTAAATTCTTGGCTTTGTAACGATGAATAAAAATTTAACCAGCTGAACCCACATTGTTTTTCCAAGTTGAAAGAATCATTAATATAAGATGATATCTGTCGCGATGACTTTAAAGTCTTTCTGTATCTGCATCCGATTAAGAATCAATTTTACATGAACAGTCAACTGGACAAAATTAGTTAAAGCGATTCAGGATGTAATTTTAAGACGAACCGTGGATTCTAATGTGGTGGTAGCATTGTCGTTACAAACTTCTGTAGATCTGGTTTGTGTTATCCACATCTCCAGATGTTCGTCTTAAAATCATATCCTGAATCACTTTAACAAATTTTGTCCAGTTGACTGTTCATGTAAAGTTGCAAAAAAAAGATAAAATTTTGCTCATGTTATTTTTGCCCAAAATCGAAATCTGCTAAAACTGGCTATAGTCCGTTCATTATTTGAATGGAATCCACATATGATTTTGAAATAATATATATATTATGAACACTCCAATTTCTTATTTGTTAACGCAATTTTTCAAAAAGTTCATGGTCGAAACACCGGGATCATATTTTTATTATTTGGATTATTATGAACAGCATTATTGACATACTCTTGGGAAAATTTCCAATTTGTTACATGCCTATACGAAAGGCAAATCGGTTGAGGATGCTTAAAATTCATTAGTTGGTTATAAAGAGAAGGTACTAATGTTTTCGGAGTGAACACTTATATTCTTTTTATTATTTCAGTCCATGTTGTCGACGTTATAGTAGTTGGGTGTTGATAATAAATGCTGTGATATAAGTTGATTTTCTACTGCTGGAAGAATAAGATTGATGATTTTACCGACTCACAACTAATTAGCATTCCATTAAGGTTTTCGAATAGTGGCAAATATTTGTTCTCGATAGTGAACTATCATGAAGTTGTACTATACGGATGATGTTGGACAAAACTGTTGTGGCTATATACACGTCTAAGAAGGCCATTTGACGCACATATAACATAAATCTTAGCAAGTTAAAGTGGATCTTTATATATGGTGCTCTGGTACATGGTAGACATGGTGCGATGTTCGACCAGCTGGTTGCACTGCTACTATTATGCTTTAGGAGTAGCTTCGAGGATTAGCTATATGGAATAGTGCAGATGAGATGGTTTACCAATTTACGTTGTCGAATTTCTCCCATCATTTGGCCCAGACTCTTTACTGAACGCATGTTAGGCTTCTAGTGTCAGTTATTATTGGATGCTGTGTTTTGAGAGATATTGCAAGAATGATTGATGGGTCTTACTTTTGTCACAGTTGTCATAACGAGCTGTAACCACGAATTCAAACTTTTGAACGGGTGGGGCTTAAATTGAGCACTGCCTATGAGAAAACCTTAACGTAGGGTACTAAAAAACCCTACGTATTTTATAAGTAAAAATAATTTCGACTTTTAAATTAAATTTTTTAATGAATTACAATTGAATTTTTAATTTTATTTATCTCTGTTTAATTTATCTCTGAATGCATAATTATTTTCTTGCTTTAAGAAAATCTAAAATTTCAATATTTCCAAAACATCAATTATTCAAATATCAAATCAAAAATTACTGCAATTATTGAGGCACGTAATTTGAATGAAGCGAAAATTTTGAAATTTAAACCACAATTTAATGCACTAAATCCACAAACATGAATGAGCACAATCAGCAAAAATTAAATTGAAATTTAATTTCTGGTTACGGATGCTTTTTGCTCTTTGAAAAAAAAAAAATTATATAACAGCAGCAAAAGCAACAACAATAATATCATCTGCTATACAGGTTGAATTACAGACAACAACACAAACTGTTTGACCGTTAAAAAGACAGAGCAGACCAGACATGGTGTTTGTTTTGATAAAAGGATTTACAGGAAAATTAAAACACTAAAAATTGGAGAGCAAAAAAAATTTTAATAATAACAGGAAAGGAAAAAGCCTACCCTTAACTTAGAGGGATGGATGAATTTGGATACATTTGAGGGCAGAAATACCAAAAAAAGAATAAAATGATATATCTAGATTTTAAAATTTTTTAAATTACGCATTTCTATGATGATGAAGAAAAAAAGAAACAGTAATGAAATCAAATAGAAAAACAGCAGCTACAGGAGTTTGGTTTCTGCTGGCCCCCTCAGGAGGCTGACTGAAAATGAGATTTACTGTATTCATATCAACAAAACCAGGCGTGTTGTGTCATGTTTAAGTGTGATGATGTTCTTATTCATCCCCTCAACCCATGTTTAGGCTGAAAGTAAATTTCGTTGCCTTTAGGTGGGATTTTGGTTAAATAAATTCATAACTTTTTTTGTCGTAAATGTTAAGAATATAATTTATGACAATTTAAAAAACACACAAAATTCAAACTTCCCCCAAAAAACAAGCAACCGGTTTTTTATGGCAGCCAGAAGAATCAAAAGGAGGAGGAGGAGAAGGATTTTTCAACTTCCAGGCCTATTTAAAATGATTAAAAAACGAAAAGAAAAAAATAACAAACGTAGACAACTCTTAGTTAGACAATATTTATAAGGTGTTAAAATAATTTACAAATTCTTAAAAACACACACATGCACACATACAATCACATAAAAATTGCTAATAAATTTTGAAAATTTTAAGTAAAACTTATTTTCGAAAAGAATTAAATATTTTCTGAAAATTATTTTTGATAACAAACAGGCCTTAATAGAAATACCAAACTCCCTCTTTAAATATAAAGGATATGCGCACACATACATACACCCACATATAAATAAAAGTATGTAACATGCGAGCACACACTCATAAATAAACATATACTTACATATACAACTCATTTAATAGGACATTTGGGATTGAACACTAATTGAGTTTTCAAATCTTTAGAAAATTAAACCTTCACTTCAATTCCCGATTAAATGAGAAAGAATGAGAGACAAAAAATGAATACAATTCTAAATAATTATCTAGTATATTGTAGTAACTTTTAATGACATTTACTATTAACAAACACACACACATACACATTCATATATAAATAATATACAGTAGAATATATAAATTTATTCGTAACAATATTTGTCATTAATTTTTACATTTTTTGAAATTAAACAAAGAAATGTTTGATATACGACAATTTTAGTACTTACTATATACATACAACAAATACATACAGTGTTGATCGATAAAATAGCATCACGAAAAATTTCACAATGACCGCTGAATTTATTTGCACCCTTAATCACTGTAGGTGTTTGTGATATTATGTCATTATTCCGAGAACTAAAACGTACAGGAATTATTGTTGCTACAACATCAATTATTTTACATCAATTATTTTTAATGTCTTTCTGAGATCATACAATGACGAGTGTTCGACTTTATGGATGAGTTCTTGAAAAAGGATAGTTCACGTACGCTGTCACTGCATGCGTGATTCATCTCCGTACGAACCTATTCGTGGCCGTCACATAACAACGAAACGACAATGTAGCTTTAACCACCAAATAAACCTTTATTTGAAGACGTGCCGCCCGGCGAACGGTAGAAAAACTAGGATCCAAAACAGACAAAAACCTTACGAGTAATGACATGGGGTTTACGAAGAAGCTAGGAAACTTCCCGTAAATCAATAAGAATCAGCGCCCTCTTCCTTGTTGAAACTTGAAGATTCACCCGGTACTAAACAGCCAAAAGCTTATATTCAAGGCACAAAGTGTTCATTAGGCCGTTCAATAACATATACCCACTGGTCTCTCACGCCCTTAAGGGAATTGTGAACTGGCGTAAGAATGGTGATGGTCCGGTTGAGTAAGATTCCTCGAAGACCAAGTTTTCTTTCATTTATTGCGGCAGAACCACATGTACCTGCCGAAATAGTAGCCCTTATCCAGAAGGGTAATTCTGACTTTCCTAGTGACAGGAAGGTGATTAAGATGGGTTCTGAATGAAATTGTCCTTGGTGAAAGTATGATTTTTAATCTTTGTTCGCTTTGAACTTAAATGCTCTTCGTCCTTGATCCAAAAATTCATAGATGCCAAAAATCATAGATGCTTAAGGACAATCAAATTCGAAGATGTAGGGCAAAAAAGGATATAAATAGTAGAATCTGCCCATAATATTTTATAGCTTCTACATTTATTCTACTACTATTTCCTATAGTTCCTAGTTCTGTTCTAGTTCAGTTTTAATTCAGTTCGATTTCGGTTCTAGTTCTTTCTATATTAGAACGGTTCTAGTTTTACACCATTCTACTTCCGTTCATTTGCGATTCTAGCATATTAATTCTAAAGCATTCTATGTCATTTTTGCTGATAATGTTCTTCTCTATTTGTAGTAATATTATTAACCACATCTGTATCTGTGTTATTGCAAAAATATTGGTGGTTGATTTTTATATTAGAAAGTAAAACCCTCCGTTGAAGAGAAAAAGAATTACAAGAAAATTGTAACAGCTGCATTACAGTGTTTTCCAAATTTTTAGGTCATTATGAACTTTGGTAAAACTATGAATATGCACTCACATATACACATATACATATATACATATATAAGATAATACACACCGGCATACTTAGTTTAAGCCACAATCTACCTTACTTTTGTTTTAATACAAGATTCTTGTGCCAAAATAAAAATAACATATGGGAATGGTCACAGTTGTTCACATCAAGTGAAGTTCCGAAGGCAATCGAAAATAATACTAAAAATATCTATTTTATCAAGGTTGCATATCAAATATTATTTATTGTTTATTATTGTCACAAAGCAGTTTAATTTTTACTCCTTTAACGATAGGAGGTAGGGAAATCGGTTACTTTTTTAATGGAATAGTGTAAATTATTCTGTTAATCCGTTGTATCAATTCAGGAACTTTTCTTTTCTTCAAAATGATGAGCTTCATACTTATTTCCATCAAGCTATATATTTGAACATTGTTCTCGTTCGCTTAAATATAAAACTATGTTCTTCACAGACTTAGTTCTCCTTCAGCATTAACATATTAAACTGTGATTATCCCTCATAAATAAAATTACTTTATAAAACTTCCACCCAAATACATTGTACTATTGTCAGTGTCGCATAATAATGTTGTCCATTTCGATAACCTTGACAAGTAGAATCATGCAACATGATTCAAATAAAATAGTACACATAATATGCAACTAGATTTTTTAATGAACTCGCAACATAATGTTAGTCATGTATGTATGTTTGAAAGTATGCAATGCTACTGTATGCAATGCTACTTGGAAAGTAATTTTGTCTTTATTGGACATGCATACAACTGTGGTGGTGAGTGTGTGTTTGTTTGTGCCACAGAATTCTCGTTATTATTTTGCAACAATATGACAGAGGGTTTCTTTTCTTTATTACGTGAATAGTTTCTGTTGCAAATACATAGATATTATTATTATTGCTGTTCGTCACAGTTACTGAACTTTCGAACTGAGCTACCATATTGCAAAATAATAATAATTATAATTAGAAGTGGTAGAATCTAATAGAGTTTTAATTATGTTTCTGAAAAATATTGAGTCATATAATACGTTAATACGGATGTCGTGTTTGGTAATTTAAAATATTAAAAATTTGAAAATTTTCGCATAAATAAGGAATTCCTTATAGGGTGGGAGCTTGTTATAAATCGGTCACGTTACAGGTTATCGTGAATAATGAATGGTGAAAGTTTTTTTAATTCATATGATCTATATTAAATATTATTTATGTCGAAACGGGGGATGTGGTAATAAACACCTTTAGCATTTAGTAGTTCAAAATTCATTTTGGACCCAGAATAACAAAGCAGTTTAAAAATTGACAATAAAAGGAAAATTTGAACAAAGGAAATTAATATATTTATGTAGAACCGACATTAATTGAACACATGTATTATTTGTGTACATTGGGTCTTTTGCCACATTTTGTACCAAATTTAAGACTATTTTATTAAATAATTGTTCTGATCGTTCTTAAAATGATCCTCCAAAGAAAATGTTGGTATTTTGGAACATATTTCTTGTATTCTTTAATTCTCTTTATACAAGACAACAGCGTCTTCCCAACCGATTTAAGTTTTTATTTATATAGATATAGAGATAGAAGATATGTAGAATATATAAATTTGGTCGAAATGAATGTTTGACAACATTGGTATTTAAAAGACTCTGGATTTTTTCCCTGTATAGATCAAATTTTATTCAAATCGCTCTAATCATTGAGTACTCTTTAGGTTAATAGATAATTGCAGCCGCCTACAGACGGAGACTTCTGTCATAAAAAGGGCGGCCAACTGTTTAAGACATACGAAAATATTAGTATATTTACTGACAGCAGAAAAGCTCTAAGAAGCGTGGCAGATGCACAACTGAAAGTCTAGTTTCTTTGAAGGTAGCGATAAACGAGATGGATCTATGAGACCAAATGCTCGTATAACTTGGTACTTATATGACGCCCAAAAGATCAACAAGCTTTTTGTTCGACATTAACCGGACACTGCGTAATGAGCATTCTCTGAACTGGTAGTGAATACTCTTGGAGCTAACATACTATGTTGGCTCTAAGACGAATTGTTGGAATTGCGATTAGAAATTTGAGTTTTTTATCTTGAATTTACCATCACTATTTTCACTATTTTCTTTTAAGGCAAGTGAAACAAATATTTGCGGTGTCGGATAAATAAATTGTATCATTCACTGAACCCTTGTGTGGTGATTGTAGGACAATACTTTTGGACCAAACTAATCATTTGGAAGTAACATATTTCTCTTAAATTCATATTTATACCAAACTACCACAGGTCGTTGGGGTATTATAATGTTGTGCAGTTTTTTGTAAGGTAGAGACTTTGAATAATATCTGAGTCAATGACCGTGCATTTCGCTGTATATGTAAAGATTTAATCACTTAAGGATCGTTAGTTCTCAAATAGAACATTAGCTGAAACATATTATACCTTAAAAATCAATGGTTCTATAGGGTATAAGAATGTAACAAGAATCCCTAACTTTAGCAGATTTCAATTTTACGTTTTCTAAATCCCAACCGTTTGCTCTTTAACCCTTTTCGAAATAAAGGGTCATTTGGCAGTACAAATTTTCTTTGTATGTATGTGTGTGTGAGTTTGGATTTGAATAAAAAATGAAATTTTACTTTCTCATATTAAACACAAACATCGAAACACATGATGCAAATAAAAATTTCCTTTTCATTCAAAAACTTTCTAAAATCAACAAAATGTATCACAAGGTTTTTCTATTTGAACATCATTGAATAGTTGAATTCACGATGCTCCATTATTCCAATTCTGGTACTTCAAATAAATTTCATTAAATTAATGTCACATAAAATAGAAATAGAAACCTCATTCGATTTCATCATATTTGAAATCGCCTTTTTTTCGTAATCAAATTAGAAAAAGGAATAAATGAAAGTTTTCGTATAAATTTTTTTAGTTTTTTTCTCAATCAAATTAAATTTTAATTTCACTGATTATACAAACAAATTGCATGGATTTTTTGGCGACCATCGTCGTTTGGTCGGTCTTATTATGCAATTATAAATTTATGCAATACAATTTTGTTCAATCAGTAAATTAAACTGGATATTTTTAGATACTTTTGCAAAATATCTATAAAGAAAGTAAAGTGAGTGACTAAAAACTTAGGCTTATTTGGAGCAGAGATACTGTGTAACCCAAAGAATATTTTGGAAATAAATTTATTCCATTTCTTGATATCAAATGATTAAAATCCTCAAATAAATCTTAAAAAGTAAATGTAAACCGGTAATAAGTCAAATTTGTAACGCAACTTCTTTAACGAAATAGAAGTAAATAAAATGTTTACTGGTTTTTCTTTCCATAAAAGCTTTACACAGCACAGTGGTACTAGACTCTTTTTTTGTTTGAAAGTAGTTCTGTAACTTTCGAACTATTCATATACTTATGTACGTAAAAGAGTTAGTCACTCTTACGACTGAAGCTAGTGAAACATTAAATTCCTCTCAAGTAGATTCACCAAAAAACAGGGTTTCTAGAATATTTTGCTTTCATTATTTAATCCCTGCGCCAAATTTCCTGTAACAGTTTCGGAGATATACCACTCCGAGTTCCAATACAAAATTTAACAAGCCGTTTAGTCATAATCGATGTTCAAATGTTTTACTTTTAGAAGGTTATCTCAGATATCGGTCTATAAGTTTCTTTCTACGGAACCGGTTTGCCCGATTTTAAACTCAAACCATCCTAGGACAATAAGAAGTACTTGTGCCAACTTTTATTTAGTTCTGCCAATTTTTGTGATTTTGATTTGATGCAAAAACATATATATTCTTTATGGGGATAAATCCTTCTTGGCATTACAGGCTGAAAGGTGTTTAATATTCTTTTGAAATTCGGTCTTTTTAAATACAAAAATGGTAAAAATATAATTTGGTACTTTTTTGAAACCCAATTTATATTTTTAATCAGTAACATAGAGGTAAAATTCTTATTGATAAAAATTCTTGGATACCTTTTATAGTTTAGGAGATATTTAAACCAAAGTAAAATATTTTCGGACATGATTTTTTAGTTCATTTTCTTGTACTTGCTGGGCTTTGGTTCAAAAAATTATTAAAATATTGTTTGTATTCTGTTTAAAATTCTAAACAATTTCTGTATAAGAATAGTATATCTCTGTGAATCTTTTATCTAAATAAGTTGTAACAATTTTTCGTTTAAAAATTCACTGTTTTTTCTGGACTATAATTTTTCTATATTTCCTAAACAATTTTTAGCGTAAATACATATAAACCAAATTTGAAGACATTTGGGGATATATATTATCGGCTCAAAAATATATATTAAAAAACTGTAATGGTCCAGTCTTCATATATCGAAAGTGTGGCTATTTCTCTAAATGAAGTAAATTTTTGATCCAAATGTGACCACTGTGCCCAGTCAAGGCAGCTTAGAGCAGAAAAAATATATATAAATTTATTTATTGGTAACAACCTCAATGTCTCATGCCAGTTTCGGTTGCCTTAAGTAATTAAGTTGTATGTTATATTTGTTGTTGTTTTAGTTGTTGGCTGCTTAGTTGTTAGGTTGTTTAAAAAGTGTTGCATGATTCATGACAACCTACACTTTGCGTATTACATACAATTCGACTAAATATTCTACCATATTCCATTTTTCTATATCTCACAATCATCCACATTAATTTTTGTATCTGAAAGTTTAACATTCGTTGTTATGTGTGTCCAACTAACAGTTGTAGCAACATTTATGTTCAGATTGCGTTGGATAAAGCTTAACAAGATACGATACGAGGTGGCATAAAGTCTATGTAAATTTAACTAATTTTAATGTAAATGTAAAATGAAGGATATTCAACAATAATGTTTGCTATGCTATTTTTAAGACAGAGTCTGCAAAGACTTTATTTCGTTTTTGTAGGACTCAATAAACAATAATTTGATAAAGATAAATAGTCCCGTTTATGATGAGTTATTTTCTCATAACTCCACGCAGAATTGTTTTACAAAATAACTTTTAACACTCTAAAGTATATATAAAATATACTATATGAACTATGTGCATCTATCAATCTGTCGGTCTTTTAAAAACATGCTCACGCTTAGACGAATAACATTATATAACATTGAATTATCAGTCCAATAACAAAAAAGTCTCAAACAGATGTATGTGACAACTTCAAATATCAGATAGAAAACTTTAAAAAAATTCTAATAAAAAATAATTGGGTTTATACAAAATTATTTTAGAAGAAAAGTGTAAAAAGATATGCAAAATTTTGATGCACTTCCAAATTTGGGTCAATTAAGGCGCTTTTATATGTTTTTTTACTTATGTTATTTATTTTATTATTTTATTTATATTTTTATATTCTATTTATTTATATAATTTTCTTTCAAAGATTACTTGTAACTAACATCCATTCTCTTGAAAGGATATCATGGAAACTTTCAGAAATAATGATCGTTGTTTCCTGGTAACATACTGGGTCTCTAAATAAATAGATCCTAATTCATAGAAAAATGATCTGGGATTTGTGTTCCCTTGAAAATCAAAGTACTTATGATAAAATTTAAAAAAATCCTGATCTCTTAGATATTGTCATATTAAAGAATTTGGACCATAACACTATCACCATGTAACCTTAATTCTGACCATTCTACGGTAAAATAACGGAAGGATTAGGATACAAAATTTTCATTGATTGAAACATAAGAATTATCTTAGTAGTAACATCCACACGAATTAAAAAATTTAGGTGTAAACAAATGTGTCGATCGCATTTTTATGACATCCTCATATCCTATAGAATTATAAAGAATGTTAATGGAGAAATATATCTCAATTATGCGATCAATGATCCAAAATCTACGGTACGTGGTAACAATTGCGATGACAGGAAAAAAGTTTAAGTTGACGTCATCATAAAGACTTTCCAAGTAATTTGAAAAACTATTTTTTCATTTGTCTTTTATCAAAGATATGGAATTGTAAAATGAAACATTAAATGTTGCACAGACCCTTTATGAAGTTTGTTACTAAGTCGGTTGATTTAGGAATATAAATATAGTTTTATCAAATATAAGAGAAAGGACTTTGGTCCACTTTCATATTTGTATCAAAATTCAAAAAACTAAAAGAAACTAAAAAAACGTCTCCAAAAATAGTTCATAATTTTTTGTTTTGAATATCTACTTAACCATAAGAGATATCTCCTACATATAAGTGATTTTTTTGAATTAAAGTTATTAGGATATGCGAATATCTTTCCCTTAATTAAATCATAAATACCTACGATACATATATTAGGGATTTATTCCATTTGTGATAATTTTTCGAATAATTATCCGATTCGCGAAATTGGTACGGTGGCTTCTGATTTCATAAATCTGAAACATACGAATTTTTATAGTAATGTCAATATTTTTGAGATTTATCCACTTCAAAGTGATTTTCGTAATAGGACTGAATAGGAACAACGACGGTAATTTGTGAACTTCTTTCGAAGTTGTAACTTCGAAAAATCGAACTTGTTGTGATTTTTTGCAAAAATGTGACAGCACTTATTTACCATTATTTCTATTGTTCAGAACTTTATAACTTTTACTACCATGTACGCTTCGCTCTACAAAAATATCAGATATAGTCTATACCTTTTAACATGCTGAACCGATTTTTCCGGATAAATTTCATAGAGCTTTGTCAATCAAGAAAGTGAATAGGACCAAATTTCCAAACTTTAGTTGCTAAAGTTCTTTAAATATTCTGTAATCAGTAATGCCTTGAAGGGGGTTACTCCTCCCCCTGGTCCTATTGGATTTTTTATTGTTATTTAAATTTTCTTTTTTTTCCATTAATTCTTTTTTAAATTAACATTTTAAAGTTCTGAGCTTTTGATGTTATGTTCTAGGAAAGATTTGTTTGGTTGTGGTGAATGTAACTTAAAGTTACAGTTTCATTTTGGTCCATTAATCTATGTCAGCAGCAATTGAATTGAGAGCTAGAGAGAAGAGTTAATGTATGTGTGTGTGTTTGTTGTATCTATGTGTTAAGCAGTGGTAGAGGCAAAACAGCAACAGCAGCAACAATAATGAAAAACAACCAAAAATATGAAGCAAATTATTCTAGCAACCAACAACAACAACAGCAACAACTATAACAACAATTTAGTTGTACATGTTTCATATAAATTTCTGTTTGTTGCCTGCTGCTGCTCTTGTTTGTTGTTTTTGTTGTTCTGTTGCTGTCACATCACTAATTCATAAGAT
This sequence comes from Cochliomyia hominivorax, assembly GCA_004302925.2. Taxonomy (NCBI): domain Eukaryota; kingdom Metazoa; phylum Arthropoda; class Insecta; order Diptera; family Calliphoridae; genus Cochliomyia; species Cochliomyia hominivorax. Next base: position 65,536,824 of record PYHX02000158.1, on the reverse strand, counting down.
TTAGTTTTCTATTTTTTGTAGTTCTTTATATTCTGGTTGTAGTTGTTTTTTTCTTGTTGTTGAGATTTTGTTGTAGTTTTTGTTGTTGTTGTTTTTGATAGGCTTTTCATGCTTAATGTTTCTGTTTTTTTCTGTATTTTTCATTTATTTCTTTATGTTTTTTTCACTTTCATTTATATAATTTCTTCTATTTGTATTTACATTTGTGGTCCTTCGGCTTAAAACTACATATACAATCACACGCACATACACACATATTTAATTTGCATGTCCGTTTGTGTATGTGTATGTGGTGAAATATATGTCCATCTGACTAAAATCTGGGTCAAATAAATAAGTAAACAAATAAACATTTCTCTCTCTGTCTCTGTTCTACTAGTTTTCTGCCTCAGATTTTATATTTAAATATTCGTTTTTAATGTTTTTTCCTGCTGCTGCTTTTCTAGAATTATTAAACAGAAAAGTAGTTTATCATGTTGAATGTTTTGCTGTTATTTAGTCAGTGTTAATATTTCAATACAAGATTCAAAGAATCAAGATTGTAACATTTACCACACTAAAGCACACACATTTTCATTAATTCGCACTTACACATCTACAGTAGAAAGACGATGAAGAGTGAAATTAAAGAAATTATTTCCTTAATAATAATCAAATGTTTGCAAATTTTGTTATTTGTGTGAATGTGTGTAAATAGGGGTTGACCAAAGCAGCATCAGCAGCAGAAGATAAGAAAAATATTTGATTTACATAAATAAGATTCATTGCACCCTAAAAGGATTCTACAGATCCTTGAGAAGATACATAAATTTACATTTTTATTTATTTATTTAGTTTTAATTCATTAGAAGTGAAATTCTACATTTAAGTTCAATTTAGTATAAATTGTATAAAATTTGCTAGAATTTCTGTATTATCTTTCACAAATCTTTAGATAAGGAAAGCGAATAAAATGTTAATGTTTTAATAAATTTACATAGAGGAAAAAGAGAAATTAGTCAAGCAAATAGAAAGATAATAAGTTATTTAAATTTGACGCGGTTCAAAAATCCAATGTCAAAAATATCCTACTGTAGATCCTCATGTATATATGTATGTATGTATGTATGTATGTATGTATGTATGTATGTATGTATGTATGTATGTATGTATGTATGTATATAACTTATGTAAGTAACGTATGGACTCAAAAACGGCCAGGCCACTTTAGATGAAGTAACATGGGATATAAAAATTCCGATAGGCCCAGGGGCAGGAGTACCCCCATGCAAAGAAAATATTGATTTTCGATTTTCTAAAGAACAATAAAAGCGAGAGTTTTAAAACTTTGCAGCAATTATGCAACTGTGAGATACCATCACTGGAAAAATATAGGACTTATAGGATCAGGATAAGAGGTATAGCTTATACAAAGCAAATTTTAATTACTAACACTCTATTTAAATTGTATAATAATACAACAGGAATGTTTGCTTAGGGACAGCAACGCCCTAAAAATTTGTTTTGGAAAAACGAAGTTTACGAAAATACATATTATGGAGTCTGAAATTGTATACCATTTTATTCTACATCTTTCCTTTTACTTAAAACGATTTAAATGATTTTTTTTTAAATAATCATGGTCTAAGTTTTAAGGCTGCCTCAGACCCAGTGTTCATTAATTGAACAGATATTACTGGTTTTACAGACTTTGGAAATTTCTTATGTGAATATGTATTTAGTGCGGAGTTGTTTCCGTGTAGGATTGAAAGTTTACAGGCAACTTGCGTGTCGAAGACGTAAAAAATAAGAACCGACAATCATAAAATACTTACTTGATTTATACTTTCATGAAATTTATTTGTGTCATAGTAATTACATTTTATATTTTCACTTACTATTCTTATATACAGTGAATCACAGTGAAAATGGCCCACCGTTTGGTTTCTAAAAAAAAATGTAAATATAAAATATATTTTTGTTTCAAATAATATTTATTTTATATTGTATATGTAGAACTTAATATCTTTTAATTTCTTTTATTAAAATAATGATATTTACATTAAAAAGCCAAAAAAAAAAAAAAAAAAAAGAACAGTTCAAATTTCAACTCGCAATGAAATTGGTCCAATATATTTAATTAAACAAATAAAGTTTTTTTTAATATTTTGTTGGTAAACCATTTTTGATAACCGATTTTAAACGTTTAGGAATAGACTCCAATAACTTTTTAGTATAGTCTATACCTTCAGTAAAATTGCCTAAAGTTCGTTTACATTCGAAATATTATGTTTTCGAACTTCTGAATTTAGCTCATGCCACAAATTTCCATTATATTTAATTGTGGTGACTGTGGTGGAGTTTTAATAACCCTCGGACATTCATTAAGTAATCACTTATTTACGCTGTCCTGGTTTATGTGGATAGAGTCCTTTATTTCTGGTATCTCTGCACGCTGCATCAGGTTATTTTGCAAAATTGACAAATACTTTTATTTGTCCATATTACCTTCCACAAAGTGCAGATTTCAAACTCCTTTAGCATGTTTTAACACCTCGTTAGATTTTCCCAAAATATTGACCCTGTTGTCCGTTCCAAATATTCTAAATTTTGATTGGTCTACGAACAAAAAATTTTGCCAAAAATCTAAATTTTTCATTAAATAACTATGAGCGAACTCGTGTCTCAGGTTTCTATTTTTTGTGCTCACGAAAGGTTTCTTTTCGATTTAAGTGGGCAGAGCAGTGCAGAGCAGAACGTATTTTATGTAGCGATAATGGTATATAAGTATGACAATACCCTTCACCACCATAAATATAGAACTATATTAAAATTTCACTTGTAACGGGGTACCACTGCCACGTACCTTATAACAAAATTACGTGATCTTAAAGATATCACTACAAGTGATGATGAGGTTATATTGACTTTGTCATTCCGTGTGTAACGTCAAGAAGGAATCATCTCAGACCCTACAATGTACATATATTATTGCATCAAATTTAAATCTGAGTCGATTTAACTATGTCCGTCTATCTATTGGAAACATTCTTACGCTTAGAATAATTATCCGAAATCAATGAAATTTGGCCACATTGTTTGTTATTGTCCTAAGCAGTTTCTTATTTTAAACCAGGGTATATTACCAAGGTAGTTATAAACCGATATCTGAAACAACCTCAAAATTCCGAAAAGAACCTTTCTTCTAAAAAATATAATTGGACTAATTTTAATTTTAACATACAATTTTACATGCTCATCAGGCAAAAGATCATCAAAATCTGATTAACAGAAAAAAGTATATGCAAAATTTTGATACAACCAAAACTCTGTGTGTCATATCAGATTTTGATTCCATTAAATCAAAATCTGAGCCGATTTAGATATGTCCGTCTATCTATCTGTTTGTTTAAAACATTGTTAGACTATCCGAATTCAATGAAATTTGGCCACATTTTTTAGAACCAGCTGTATCGGTTCATCAGCAAAAAAGTTATAGACCGATATCTGTGACAACCTCATTGGAATTTCGAAAAAGATCTTTTCTAATTTTTTTTTAACAAAAGATAATATTTACTGTTATATATTTTTCATCATCGTACAAAAAATCATCAAAATCGAACCAAAAGAAAAAGTTATAGGCTGAAAAATGAAAAATTGGCCAAAATCGGTCCATATTTACCTATAGCTTCCATGTAATCCCTTTACGAAATGTTGGTTTGAGTTTATAAAACTGTAAGTAGAACTAATTGTAATAAAATTCGATACGATTAGTTTTTTAGCTTTCGTGAATATACGTTATTAATTCAAACAAGCGGTCTATATACTGATGTAGCTCACATATGACGCCCACTTCCAGAAAGCGTATTTAAGCTTATAAAAGATTTTAATAAAGATCAATTCCATTAAAATTCGGCACAATGAATATTATTGTCTTACATCACTATTCATGTGCCTCATGTGCGTTGCGATCGGAATGACAAAAAAAAGACAAGTAAGAATGCAATATTCTACTGAACTGGTTTTTTTTTCCTATTAGCCCAAATTTCAATGGAATTGATCTTAATTTAAATCTTTTATAAACTCAAACCCGTTTTCCGGGAAATCCCGTTATAAAGGAGCTATAGGAAAATATGGACCGAAATAGGGCAAATTAATAATTGTCTCGAATTTCAATAGAATTGGTCTTCATTTATGGGAGCTACATCAATATATGGATCAAGATTATTCTGATTTAAAATATACATTACAAACAAACAAATTTATTGTACTGAGTTCCAATGGAATTGGTCTTTATTTGTTTTATAAGCTCAAATCCGTTTTCCGGGAAGGGACGTTATATGGGAGCTATATTAAAATATTGATTGGATTTTATATTGTATCAAACAAATTTCAACAAATTATCTTAAAAATTGCGGCCCATATGACACACAGAGTTTGGGGTGTATCAAAATTTTGCATATTATAATCTATAAATTTTTTCTTGTTACGCAGATTTTGATGATCTTTTGCACGATGATGGAGCACGTTCAATTGTATGCTAAAATTAATTTTTTGTTTAAGTCCATTTACATTTTTAGAAGAAATTAGAAGAGTTCTTTTTCGGAATTTTGAGGTTGTTTCAGATATCGGTCTATAACTTCCTTGCTTATATACCGATATAGCTGGTTTAAAATAGCAAATTGCTTAGGACAATAACAAACGATGTTGCCAAATTTCATTGAACTCAGACAATTATTCTAGGCGTGAGAATGTTTCCAACAGAAAAACAGACGGACAGACGGCCACAGCTAAATCGACTTAGTTTTTTTTTTTTAATTTAAAAATTAATTTAAATTTTAATTTGATGCAATAATATATACATTGTAGGGTCTTTGATGATTCCTTTTTAGCGTTACTCACGGAATGACAAACTTAATATACCCTCACCACTTGTGGTGGTGGAGGGTATAATAATGATTCAATCGAATCATTCGTTTTCGATTTGAACTGGACCAATTCATTTAAAATTTTTTTAAGTAAATAATTTCACAAAAAAAAAGAAGAAAACAAGTAAGAAAGTTATAGTCTGTCAAGTCCGACTATGAAATACCATGCACCACATATTTGGTTATTAATAGTATCTAGGAACGATCGCCATATTAATATGATTATCTTTAGATTTATGGATTTTAAAACGTTTTATTGCGAAGTATGAAAAATTATGGACCAGTCTTCATAAAATTTCGAACATAGATTTCAGTTTATATGTATTTTATCGTAACCAAATTTATGAGATTTATAGAATTTGTTAGTGATTTTCACAAGTGGAGGTTATATAAAATTTGGCACGCTGTTTAAAAATACTACAAAACTTACTAGCGCCAAATTTCGCCAAAATCGTATTTATACTTGGGAACTTTATGGGCTATAAACCACATTCCGGTCCATTTATGAATCAAAATAATTTTCTTTTGGTAGTCTAAAAACTGCGACCTGTAATTGCTACCATGCAATCGACTCAGGTAGTGATTCCGTGATTCAAAAAGCCGTCGTGCTCGAGGTGACCAACTTTGGACGACTTTAACAGAAATATAATGATGCAAGTCTGGAAGAAAATTGATTCCGATCTTTCTAACAATTTAGTTACCGTTGAGATTTTTCCAAAAATTGCACGAAATGTGGATTGTGGAAAGTAAAGTCACACGTGATAGGTGATTTGTTTGGGGACAAAAAGGAGAATTTTCAAAAGTACACAAAAAGTTGCACTTACTGAGTGGAATCAATACTAGACACTATATTTGAGGTGAGTCACAAATAAAGATTATCCATTCCTTATTATAATGCTATTGAGACTAGAGATGAGCGATATTTTCACGGACTGTGATTTAATCACTGTGGTTGGTAAATGACTAGTAACTAATGTGACTGAAATTATGAAATAATACACAAGTTTTATTGATTTAGTTTGAGCTCAGAAAATAACTTAAAAATGATTCGGAGCATAAATTTCAGACGCTTGTTTTATTATAAAATTAGACATTTCCAAACTTACAGTGCACAATATGAACTCCAATGTCCTCTGTAGTCTTTTTTGAAACATTTTGAAAAGGACTGAAGAGGGCCTTGTTGTTTTAAGGGTTTCGCTGTTGTGTGAGCTTCTTCCCTGGAAAGAATCCGTTTGATACAGCTGTTACTGAGTTGAGAATCTTTAGCCGATTGGTAGTCGGTCGTTCTGGAACGTTGTCTCCTTTTCACGACCCTCCAATGAGCTAATTTAGTTACCGTTGTTTTAAATCAAACTTTATTGAAAAATATGCTTTTATTTCCTTCTGAAATACTGTGGTCACTATCAGTGTTTTAAAGAACAGTGATTTAAAAATCATTTTAATTGGGAACGACATTTTTTTAAATCACGATATCGCCAATCTCTAATAAAAACTGCTAAACTTTAATGCGTTTATAGAAAAATACCCTTTAAAATGACAGTTAAATAGTTATGATTTAATAATTTAATTTAATTAATTTAATAATTTTTATTAATATTATTAAATGTAATATTATCTAATTTTGCGTTAATATGAAGATACACCAGTTCAAATAGTTCTTATAGTTCTCTACAAAAATATGTTTAGATATTAATTTACTCCCTAATATAGAATGGCATATAATGCATATCAATGTTGGTGTTCTTTATTCTTGTAAATTTACTTAAATCGTAAAATTTCCTTTATAATTTGAATTATAATTATCATTAATTCTCCTTTTTGTCACGTATACTTACAGCCCTCATATTATTTAACATATTTAACATTTAAAAATAAAAATTAGTTTTCTTTGACAAATATCCTTTTGATTTATTGTCACTAACTCTTTAGAACAACAATAAAGTGATACTTTTTATGACAATATTTTTCTACAAAAACATTTCAGATAATCATTCAGAATGACATTTATTTAACAATCATTTGTTATATTTTTACGATCTAACGTTAAACATTAAAATTCTTGTAATTTTCGTGACTTTTTTCTATAAATTCAATAACAGTTGGCAATACTGTCCTCACATCAATTATAAAGTTAACTTGTGTTTTTATAGACCAATTAACAATTAATCAAACCTCATTTTTTTAACGAGCCCTCCTTTCATGTTTTATTTTTATTTTAATATTATCAAGAAGAGAGATGTAGAGATAAGGACGAAAAGGGAAAATATTTTAAATTAAAATAATAAAAACAAATACTCATAAAAAATTTAAAATTTATTTACTTAACTAAATGTAACGAAGGATCATGTTTTTTATTACTGCAACAAAGCAGCAGCATTTAAAGCAATAACAACAATAGTTAAAATTTAAAAAAATGCACTATAGTTTCAACTCGAACTATCCATCCATCTATCCATCCAACCAACCAACTTCCATATGGAGCGAACTAAACGAACACATGCAAAACAATATGCTGTTGCAGATAGTAATTAATTAAACCAAAAAAATGTGAAGCATGCCACATGAGTTCCTATGAGCATAAATGTTCTATCAACGATAAGTGGAATAAATAAAAATAAAACAAAAAAACAAATAAAAATAAAAAAGGAAAAAATGCATTGAAATAGAACTGCGCGTGGCTGCAAAAACAACAACAGCAGCACACAAAATTCACCTTAACATTCTTTAGGATTTTAAATGTGAACACACGTGTGTATGTGTATCAGTCTGTTTTAGTTATTATAACTAACATTACAAGTATGACTATTATAACCTTAATCATAAATTGGTTATCTTTTATCTTGTACCAGGACACCATACCTTCTACGCACACAAATACATATTTATTAGTATTTGTGTGTTTGTATACGTTAGTTGCATGTTCATTACATAATATACTGTCTGAAAATTAAATGAGGTTAAGTAATTCCAAAAATAAAAGGGAAAATAAGAAATAAAGTTATATGAAGTCAAGGTTAATTTGTTATGGATAAGTCAATATCCTTAGGATATCGAAATATCTCTAAATAATCGGCAAATATTAACAACCAGTTTGACAACTATTCATTTTGTAGAATATGCGTTCACTAATATTTTACTGTAACGGTTGTCGTTTGAAATATTCCTTTTTAAGAAGTGAGATTCTTAGTCTTGTAGATCGTCTGGTATGCAGTTTCCAGGGAATTGTTATCATTTGATTCGTTTTCAATATTCTTACAGCTGCCATAATAGTTGCTGAAAGCATGCCCTGGAGGCTAGAAATATTTGTCATCACAATCGTTAATAATGTGAAAAGAAGGAAGGCAGGCTTTAATATTAGAGAACTAATGTTTATACGTCTGGATCTAAAATATCTGATGGAACTAGATGTGTTTTTTCCGTATTGAGTTATGGCGACAAGACAAAACTCTATATTACAACTGTACAATAGTGATATTAGTTTCTTCGTTGATAGTAAAAAGGAATAAGGTTTGTTGGTAATATGAGCTCTAAGGTGATCATCTGCTGTGACTAAGATCTTTTAGGTGACCAATAATGTTCCTGAGATTTTGTTTCAACTTTCAAGTATATCATCAGAAAGTTGGATAAGACCCCATTTACTGTGACAAAATGACAATGTTCCCATGAGCAATTCTATCCTGAAGCAGTCTACATGCTAATAGTCTTAAAAAACACCAAATCCAAGTCCGCATATATCATAGAACCATCATGGGATTAAATATTTTATATTTTTAGTCGAATCTCATTTGTGTATTCGAACTAATGCGAAGAATGATTTCTAATTCTAGACACTGTGTTTGTAGTCTCTCGAAGATTATATGTTCTACATTTCCAACGTCGACCTACTTTGAGTCTTACAGTATTAATAATATAAATTGCCATTATATGGGAGACGATAGAACTAAATTGTAGTACAACAATATATGTCAAATAGAAACTAACTCACAGTGCAGTAACTACAATATTCGTTGATCTTAGTACCCTGTATAGTTGATCAACTAATCATATTTTTTTTTTTGCTGTCCACCATATCAGGTAAAAGATCCATTTGTCTAGCCTACTCCTCTCGAACAGCTTGCGCCATATTCTGTTGCCTAAGATTAGGGCAAAACATCCGGTTATGATATATAACAAGCTAAGATTTTTATCTCGTTAAATAATAGAGATAAAATTTTACCTCTACGACGCGTACCCTAGAGAGACTTGCAAAGAAAAGTTGTATTTGTCACTCCCTAAAATGTTTTCACTTTCATTCCAATTGTCATACGCCCCAAACAACGACCTTAAAGCCGATCAAAACAAATTGTATATTGTTGTTAATGGTTTAACAACAGCACCTTTTCATTTCCTAGAATTCACTTCTGGTACTTCAAGTTTCCCTTTATATAAAAAATGCAGCACTCAAAAGGCGAAGGATCTTTTCACACCTGAAATACCAGGAGAGTTTATTTTAAAATTCTTAAACCTATTCAAAACTAATCAAATATTAATATGAAGATCTTGTTAAACCATTATCAATTAACAACTTGTTTTGATCGGGCTTATAATGACGGCACTATAAGAAATAAAAAAGGGCGTAGCAAACACATATTTTTTTTAAATTTTCGAAAAAAAACTAATATACAAGACCCATTTCCGAAAATCTATTTAAAGTGAGAAAATCTATTAGATGAAAAACAAGTAATAATTCGGCTGTGCCGAATCTTCTATACCATCGATCTCATGTGTATGATACAAACACAGTACGTCACACAACCATACCTCAATACATTTATATCAAATTCATACTGATAAATAAAATTTTTTTTATGGAAGATCATAAAACATGTTATATTTTTTCTTTAACTCTATTTCTAATGATTCGATTTTGATAAAATCGTGATAATTATGTACAGATACGTTTGCTTTGAATTGAAAACTATTTAGATGCTGATCTCCAACTTTTCTTTTGATAAAGCGATTCTGCCGATTTTAAATAGCGATCTGCGTAGGACATTAAAATCTGTTTACTTTAAATTAAAAACAATTTTCTGTCGGCATTTTGAAGTTGTCTCAGATATTGATCTGCAACATTTCTTTACAAGTTTACAATTTTAACTTTCTTGCCAAATTTCATTGACCTACAACCATTAATAAAACTGCTATCGTGCCAAAAACAGTCACTTGTGATGGTGGAGGATGAAAAAATGTATGTTTTAGAATTATAAACTATGGAAAACCATTTCATATTTAATGAAAATTTATATATAATTTTCTCTAACCTCCATTTTGGTTAAGACCGAGTACTAATAGACATAAGTTAATAATTTTTTCATCAACAAATGGTAGTCGGAATGCTTTCTTCAAAGGAATCTATTGTGATTGCATAACCCAATTTCAATAGGTCACATTACAAAACACCAAATGGAAAGCAGTTCCTTGGTGCCACTGCTTTGGCTTGATATGGTGTTTTTTGCTTGAGTATTTAATTGTTTATGTTCACAGGTACCCAGTGATCGTTTGATCCAGTTTTGGCAACTCCTAATACAAGACAATTTTCTTATACCATTTTTCTTATACAATCATTTACTTTACTTTCTGCATATAACAAATACTGAACCCCACAATTAAGATGTGAATCACCTTATTAAAATCCTTATCACTGTACACGTGTATGAACAGTTTTAGTAGGTGAATCATGTGGCTAAAAAGGCGTGTGTGCTTGTGTGTATGTCTGTGCTGAGGGAGAATAAAAGTACCATAACCATTTTTTTCGGTTAAGTATAATAAAAATACCAAACAATGTGTCCAACTGGATTTTACCGCAACACAATATAAACAATGTTCTGCACCATCAACCTGTCAGTTTGAAATGAATGAATAAAATGAAATGAAGAACAACAACAACAACAACAAAAACAATTAACTGCATTTTGGTGAAAACAACAGTTGAAGAGAACAATTTTTGAGACAGGACAGTTGTTGTTTCAAACGTATCCTTCTTGCCTTATGGGTCGTCTTCACATATACACACACATACACTTACATAAACCTACTCGAAATAATATATTTTCGGTTGGAGTTTTAATTTATTTTATTTTGTTTATTTATTTACTTTTTTATATTTTTTAAATGCATTTTATTTAATAAGACAGATAAATTTGTCGAGTTTAATTAATTTTTACCTTGTATTTTTACATTGCGTTCGGCTACGTTTTTCTTTCGTATTCAATTTGCTTTTTTTTCCTTTTTTCCAGAAGAAAATTATGGAAACTCAGCCAACAATATTATGCAATACGAGGAAATGACTAAAATAGTTTAAATCTTTAAGGGGGGGGGGGTGAAGAAAATGCATTAAATTTTCCAGAAAATAAATAAAGTTAATTAATTAAAAAAGTCACATAAAAGAAACGAAATGGTTTCTTTTAAATGAGGAAAATTTTAATGAGTTTTTCAACTGGTTGTTATTTTGGCGGCCTTTGCCCATGTTGTTCTGGGTGAAAAGGAAACAGAACAATTGTAACGCTAGCAGGACATAAGAAATATTGTAAAGATAAATGAGCCTATAAACACATACTTTTGATAAAAATTATCAAAAAGAGAAAAGAAGATCTATTTGAAATGCAAAAGCACATACGCAATAAAAGAGAGAAGAGATAAAAATTAAAAAAAGAACAATCAACAATTTTCAAACATACAGAAAATCTTACAATATCCTGTAAATAGATATATGTACATGTATGTCCTTGTCATAAGTTTGTGTGTAACACACACACACACACACACTTGTGCTTTTTTAACATTTACATAAAATATACATACTTACATTAAGATAACCATCATCCAGTCGTTGTAACAAATAAATATTTATCTTATGCATATATTTATATTTACTCACACATACACATACTTATCTGTATGTTTAACAAAAAAATCCAAATTAAATATCACTTTGGAAAAAAAATAAAAAACGAAAAATAAACACTTGATGCGTATAAATGACCACAAAAAATCATTTTGTATAATGAAATTTTTCAGTCGAGACAATAAAGTGACCAGATTTAAAGGTCATTAACACTTTAAATCAGTTAAATAATCTGAAATTAATAAAAATATAATAAATTTTAATATAAGAATTTTTAACTGTTACATAAATATTGGATATAAAAGTTCATATATAAAATTATTTTATTAAGAATAATATAGCAAAAATCTGATAAATATCTAAATTTTTTTATTGTTGTTGCAGTGTTAAAGATTTACATTATTCTATGGCCCTGAGTTCCAACAGATTTCAAATAATTTGTATTTTCTCTACCACCACAAGTGGTCTTGAAGGTATATTAACTTTGTCATTTCATGTGTGGTGAAAAGAAGGATTCATCTTCATGTTCAAATCAAAATCTGAATCATATTAGCTATGTCAATCTGTCTGTTGGGAACATTTCACGCATATCATAATAGTCCGAATTCAAAAAAAAAATTGCCCACATTGCTGATAAGAAGTTAAATGTTGAGTTATTAAATAAATTCAATAGAAAAGCGCTAAACAGTTTAACGGGTAGCATGATTGGAAATCATTGTAAATTATTGTAAATGTCCCACTTTTGAACATTCTTATTAAACAGTTGGCTAGGAACACTCTTTGCAGACTGGGGCAGGTAGAAGAATTGTAATTTATAGAAATAATGTAATGGAAATGCAACTTATCACATCTCTTCCGAGTCTTAATTATTGGATGAAAGGCATGGTTATACACTCGAACAAAAGGCTTCTGCATCTGGTGTCGATTGATAACAGAGTATAGCATTTTCTTGGCTAAATGGCGGCAAGACAGATATCAATATTACATATATACAATAGAAATTCTTAATTGATAGTCATGATGCTATAAGGTCTCGCATTACTGTTAGCATAAGGCTGAAACAAAAATCTTCTTATTCTTCGGGCAGCCTTCCAGAAGATTATGCAAAAATCAAGAATCACGTGGCTTAATAGATGGTACGGAGCGAATGGATATTTCCAAAAAGATAAGTAAAAAGAAGAAGAAGGTCATCAACCTTATTGCTGGACACAATGCCCTTAATAAGCATACAATAAGACTGCATATTTTGAAAGACGATAATGTACATGTATCGTCGATCGAGGAGGCTGTTGAAGACAGTTTTCATTTATATAGAATATTTAAAATATTTGAATCTTATTTCCCTAAAACTTTCGCAGGCGTCGGAGAATTCAATCCATGGTAATTATTGCACTACATCAAAGCAGCTAACTATGCAGGAATCATAGTGAACAAAAGGGTCTTTTTGGGTGCCGATCACGTGCCATTATTTTGGCCTAAGGACGAAGCAATTTGAAATTGGTAATGGTGGATCTATTATTTCAACTAGCGTCCGTATTAAATTTTTAAGGTTTTAAGCTCATAAAAGTTCTAAGTGTAAAATTATTTGATGAAATTTGACGCGAATAAATAATAAAATGTTTTAAAATTATGTGCACTATACTATGTGATCCTTAAATGACAGCAAATTCCTGGAGGAGAATTGGGTGAGCTATCAATTTTTACTTTATATGTTGCGTGTGGTGTCCTCTTGTATTTTAGGAACATTGATATTACTGTAATTGATTGGAAGCTGTTGGAAGTGTTTCACATATACTTACAAAATCAGTATCCTTGGTAAATGTAGATGTGTTAGTCCAATATTTTACGATGTGAAGATATTACATATTCTATAAATTAACCCATCATTGAATGCCATATATATCAATAAATGTGCTGATCAAAATTGCTTATTCTCTGATGTATGATTGTGCTGTAACTTTCTCTGAAATGTGTAAAATATATTTCCACAAATTTTGTATAATATTGCTAGCGGGTTGATGGATCCAAAAAATAAAAGAGAAGAAAATTTATAATCTGATCCATATAAAATTTAACAGTTGAGCATTGCTAAGCATTTTTCTAAGCTTAAACCCTTATTCCGTGGTAACATTTGTGGAGTGATGTAAGAAGTAATAGACCAACAATAAGCAAATATATATAACTACAAATGTCATATTTCATCAATATAACTTTAAGACCTATACATGGATCAAATGGGAGGACATCTTTATATAGACTCAGAAATGAGTTTTTGGAAATTTCAATAACTTGAATCTCTTTTCGGAATTTCTATCTTTCTTTCAGCTTAAAACTCTCTTAAGGGAAGGCGCTTTAAATGGATAATTGAAACCCTTTTTGAATAAGGATATTTGGTCTCTTATCTGAAAAAAACTGGCCACCTACATTTATGAAGTATTCCTTTTAAGTCATATCTTCCAAAAAAAAACGGAATAAAATGTTGGTTTCATATTTGGCCAAATGTGGTAAAAAGTAAAAGACCAAAATAGAAAGGAAGTGACTTGTGGCTAAAATCAAAAAAGATTAAAAAAAAACAAAATGAAATCTTTATCATCAAACACATTTACAAACAAAATAAGGATAAAAACACAAAAAGGGAATATATAAATGTGAATAACTCCAATTCACTTTCAACCAAAGGCGTATTTTAGTCTTTCACATATTTAGTAACATGCTCCCATGAATGTTGATGTTTAGTTTACTGAGTCCTACAGAATCCTATTAAATTCGCAAAATATTAATATATTTATGCACACATATATCTGAATATATGTGTGTGTGTACATACATAAATATGTATGGCTATGAGTCCTTTTTATTTTTATGAAAAACTGTGAAAGTGTGAGTGTATATTTTTGTAGGCGAATATTATTATTTTGTCAACATATTCAGACAAATAAAATAAAGTACAAAAAAAAAATGAAACTGGCCAAAAACGATTGAGGAAGAGCAGAAAAATTATGTCTGGCATTTAAAATTCGTATTTATATCATAAATATTACTCCACTACCACTACTTCATTCACACACATGTTCATAAACTTACAATATTACTCCACTACTTCATTCACACACATGTTCATAAACTTACAACTATTATAGAAACACATACACAGGATTACAAATATACTTCATTTATAAAGATATAAGACATTTAAGAATTTATGACATGCATAGTTTACTGTTACCAATACAAACATATAATTTTTTCTTGTATACTCATACACCCTCACAGCTAAATATGAAGGCAGTAGAGAAAGAATTTTAAAAGAAGTAAAGAAAGTCGGTCTAAAGTATAATTTTAAAGCTACATAATCTAAATGAGGTAACCTACCTAGGTTTTGTAGGTCCTCATTAACAATTCTTAAAATTGTACAAAAGGTATGCAATTTCGGTACAACATGGAGCAGACGCCATTAGATTCGTAAAGTCCAAATTCGCAACTAGAACTTTCCATTACTTCGTATATTACAAATTTATATCTATTTAATTTTTCATATAAAATACTGTGCGACTGTGGACTGATGATTTTGATCTTTTCAATGGTAAGCAAAAATTTTTAGAGTAAAATTTGATTGATAGTAAATTTTAAAATTTTAAACCAAACATAAGTAATTCATCTCAAATAGGAAATTTAATGAGGTTATCATTCTTACATCAATGGGGAGCAACAAATCTCGCAAAATTTTTTGAAATCAATGGAATTTCCTTCATTATCCTATGAACATCGACAAGATCCCCGGTTTATGATCGATACATAATTTACCGGCTTCTTTCAATAGTTGAATTTTAACTTAATTTGAATGTTAAGTAGATAGTAAAGAATAGAGGATTTTAATTCATTGGAAGTTTCTTGATTTCTATAAAATGGTGCGATATTCTAATTTGCCTGTCCAAATGAACGCCAAGGTACATTACATTTTACGACTAGGAAATTTTCTTAAATCGACATTTCCTTGTGTGGATCGTTGTGGGCACTGAGTTCTACCATCTCATCTAAAAACGTTGAAGTAATCAAATTGTCACTTTTTGGTAAATCAGATATATAAGCAAATATAGAAATATAGAAAAAGGAGAGCGTTCCAAGAACGTTACACTGTGTAACGCCTGCACTTATTTTATAATAATGATTCCATTAGTCTATGGGTACATAATGCCAGAAAACATTTTACTTTATAAACAAGTCACTTGTGCCCAATTTTTTTGCGAAACAATATTTTGTTAGTTCGAAAGATGTTCTTATCTCTCCAGTTATTCTAGGGATGAAACTTATTGAAACTGTTCCTGTTCCGTTAAATATTTCAAGTAGCTCCCCTAATAATATCCTTTTGGAATGGGTTCAAAGATCATAAAACTCACAGAAAGTAAGATATTTTAAATGAATTTAATATGAGTCCAAACTTACATGCCAAATTTCATGAAGTCTACAAATGGCTGTAGATCCTATTATTGCAATAGGCTACTAGATTCTTACTTGTTTTATGTTGTATGACTTTTTTAAATACCTTCGATATAGACTGAAGTAGGCTAATTGATCTATAAGTTAATGAAAGTTATTACAAACTAAATGAGAATTATTATTCATATTCTTTATAAAGTAAATTAAACAATTATGTTGATATAGTTGTGTCAACGAATTGAAAGAGCAATTTTGTTGAATAATATTACCAAATGTAGCGAAAATGAATATAAATTTTCGATGAGGAGAATATTTTACAGTCATTTGAATATATATCAGTTAATGTGCTTAAAATTCAAATATCAAAATTTTACCGTCAGTCTGTAACTGATGTGAGATGTTATATAGTCTCAACCAACTAAACTTTCTAAACTAATTAAACTTTTTTGATAATCAATACTTCTACAGCAGTCATTTTGACTGCTTTTGTGCTGTATAGTTTCAGCTCTGCAAATGTTAATATAACTTCCCAAAATATTCCCTAACTTAACTTAGCAAATTCTCTGGGATGTTTGCAAAAACTATATATTTATTAAACAAGATTATTTTCCAAAAAAAATTAAGAGACTTTATAGCCTGCCCTCCATATACAAATTCAAATATTTTAAAACAAGACGGAAAGAAATAACATATATTAAAGTATTATCCGTCCACATATTCACATAAATAAATAAATATAGAATCATAGACGTCTCAGATTCTGAGATAATGAAATAAAACGATAAACAGAGTAAAGAATTTGTATGTATGTGTGTAATTTATTCCCATGTCTGTATGTTTGTTCCTTGCAAAAGTATTTGTACATAAATTGATGCGATTAAGTATTTAAGTATAATTTTTTTCTCTCTCTTCTTCTTTCATTTCATTCTATTCTTTTGTATTATTTTTATGTTCATCTTATGTTGATTTTATTATTTTAACAATTTGTAAGTCATTTTTAATTACGTTTCTTTTCTTCCTATTTTTGTTTATTTTCTATTATTTTATTGCTTATCTCCTTTAAATGAAGGATAAAGTGTTTTGGTTTTTATTTGAAAAGGGTCTAGATAACAGTGTCCAGCAGTTTGTGACATTCATTAATATGCGTTTTGTAAACTTCTAAACACAAACATGAAATGGAAAACAAAAATGTTGTATTAGTAAATATTAAATTGTCAAATTTGATGGACACATACACATATAAATGGATCTTAAAAATGAATAAAAATTTAATATAGACTTAACAAGTTTGCTTGAATTTATTTTTATAAGAAAATATAATCTTATATTAATAGTCATTTAAATATAATTGGTCCTGCTAGAGACTAAGGGAGTTTCTTATATTGGTTTGGGAATTATAGCCAGAAGAATATTTACTCTGTATTCTATACAGAGCAAATATGAAATATCTCAATAGTTATTAAAGCGACAGTTCCAATATTCCTTAAAACCTTAAAATGTCTGCTGTGAAAAACAAGTTAATTGTTGTCGGTCATGAAAAGTTTTACTTTATCAAATGAGTCCATAGCTATCCTGGACTAGAAAAGGAGGATTGACGTTTAAAAAAAGTGACGGGACGGTCAAAACGAGACCAACAGACATCAAGCCTATTGATCCACACCGATCTCAGTTGTATCGGAACTACTGGGGCTCCAAGTGCAACAAGCCAAATTTTTAATCGCGGTATATGTGGCGTCTTTGGGTCTCGGGGAAACTCCAATTGTATTATGTTGAAGATAGGGTGATGCTTCCGATATTAAGTATTTCATCTTTTTTTCTTAAACAATAAGGTTTCTCATATATTTGAATAATGTTATGGTTCCTAAGGATGAAGTTTGACAAATTTCAACATTTTTTCACTGCATATAACTTAACGAGGAGAGCACATCAGAGCGGCATAATTTATGACTCATCATGAGTTGTCGACTTTGCAGGCGAAAGTTTAAAGTGAAGAAGTGGATTAACCAAACAATAGCGAAGAAATTATTAATCGTTCTTTTGTTTGCTTTTATTGCTATTTGACTATAACTGAAGACATGTGCATTACTCTTGCGCCAACCTAAGACCGAAGAGTACAACATGGAGTCCTATGTGCAGCAATTAGCATGAACAGATTTACAAAAGATCGAGGATACCATGAACTTAATGAACTGATGCTTTTAGGTGATTTAGGATCAATTAACTCACGTATATGACAAAATTGTTCAGATGTATGATTACCGAAGTGATATTGAGTTCATGTGAAAGAAGTGATCACAAAAGTGTCGAAGTTTAAATAGAGTATTAGCCAATTGTTAAAAACATACTTAAAGGTTATGCCCAAATGGAAACTTTCAATACTGAGAAAAGGAAACGTTTAAATAGCCCAACTTAATCAACACAATGACAGCATTATTGGTAATTAACTTTAGAATACAAGCGAATACGCATATATAAGAGAGAATCTTTAGAATTTGTTTTGAATCTTAACAAGTGTATTGGAGTCCACTACTTCTTGGCAATAAGGAACATATATAAAAACCTGGAGGGTTATCGAATGAGATAAATGATTGAAACGTAGTGAGCATAAGGACAAACGTGGACAGTGAACTTGTGAAAACGAAAAGCAAGAGTTCAAGATGTGGATTAATCAATGTTACCTAATACTCAGAACGCCCAGAATAACACCAATTTTAAGACAGTATCAAGCTTTGTACGGACCTCAAAGTTTGGATTTTATGTTTAACACATTTATCAGAAATTTCATTGGAAAATCGATTTTCATATTGTTTTAAGACAAGATCCATCTGTGTATGCAAACTAATGAGTTAAAAATGTTTATTCATACAGAGACTCAGAGTATTCCGATCGAACCAGATATAATTTTTAAGTTGATTTATTGTTTTCTGTCCCTCCGTCTGGTTAACCGTATATTAAAGGTTTTTATCGAGATACACGTAACATGTAAAATTGATAATTATCGGTCCAAATTTTAAAAAATCTTAAAAATGAAAAACTATTTTCTGTTAATAAAATCCTAACATATGATAATATATCAAATTTGAAGAAATAAGTCCAAAACTTAATTGGAAATTTCAAGAAGAATAAGATTCATAAGAGAAAATAGTGTTACAAATTTTAACAGAATCGGTAAATAATTTTCTAAAAAAATATTTTAATATTTTTAAGCATGTTTTATTTTAAAATGCTTCTACGGTAGGTCCATATATTTTTTACTTGTGCTATGATGTTTAATTTTTAACGGCTTTTACCACTTTTTTTTACTTTTCACATAGTGAATAAAAAATTCTCTCCGATTTCCCTTCTCCGATTATTTCTTGCCCTTTTTTAATATTTCTAAAACTTTAATGAATGATGAAATAATTTTATTCTCTTTCTTTTTTAACTTTTAATCCAAAAGACTTAAACACTGTGTGTGTGTGTAAATATTTCTTTATAAATATTTCCTTCTTTAGAATTTCTTGTTTAGTAAATTTGTGGCAAATAAATAAACAACAAAAGAGAGAAGAGAAAGGGATAATGAGAGAAGTATGAGAAAGAGTCCTTTCTTTAGTTTAAGTTTAATTTTAAAATAAATTTACTTGAACAGGTTGTTGTGAGTTGTTTATTTTACAATTATAAACTTTTTAATTACTTTCCGGTTCCTCATATTCAATGAACTTTTTTTCGCTTTCGCTGTTGTTATTGCTGTTTCTATGTACTGTATATTTATTATTGTTGTTAATTATAAGTATTATTTTTATATAAAAAAGTATTTATTGTATTTTTGTTCTCTTCTCGTTTGCTTTCATTTTAAAGTTATTTACAATTTTGTATCCTTTAATTCATGTCCTTGTTATAATTTTATTTATTATTTGTTACTGTTGTTAATTAACTTTTACGTGTTGTCAACAACACCATCAAAACTCTTTTAGTTTTTATTTCTTTCTTTTTAGTTTAATTTTTCAACTGTGTTTCTAAACATGTTGTCATATTTAAGAATCGAATCACTTTGCGATTCAAATTCACATTAAGTGTTTTTCATATCGGTTATTTAAAACGAGATGTACAGTTCTGCACTTTTCTTTAATTTCTCCTACAAATTTGGATTGAGTTTTAAATATTTTTGTACAAATATTCTTTTTTTATGAACTTACTATCAAAAATTTAATTTTTGTAACATTAATAACGGTACATTGCCTAATGAGCATAATGTCCTTTTCACATTGGACAACAGAAAAGGTTCATCATTAAATTCGTTAAAATTTTGTAATTAATCTAATTTTAATTATATTTAATATTTCGATCATAAAACAATGTACCGTTATTGATGATGTTGTAATGAAATTTTTTATAGTGAAATTTTTATATAGAATCGTTATAATTGCGCACAAAAATATTTCACCTTTAATCTTAATTTTACCAAGAAATTAAATAAAACGAATGTAAATAATTTTCACCCTATTTTTTTTTTTTGGCCATTACTGTATGTCTTTAAAATAGATTTAAATCTTTAAATATTACAGCAATTTTGCTGATCTTCTTTATTCGGTTAGAATATTCCACATTAGGATAAACTGTGGCGCTCTACCGCCCAAGCAAAAATTACTAAGGTCAGGTCCTCTGATAATGTTTGTTGAAGAACATCCAAGTATTTTACAAATGAAAGCGAACAATGCTTTGGCAATGTTTTCACCTCTAGGAAGTTTGGGAACCTCTAACTTATTTCTAGTATTATTGTTTATAAACTTAAAGTTATTTCTTTACTTTCTCTTACTTTTCTTTATATTTATTATATCACTTGAAAAATTAGTACAAAACAAATTATAAGATGAAGAGGAAAAATGTTTTTTCTGTTGAATAACTGAAAAGAAATTTTGCAAAATAAATTCATTTTGTTTATGTAAATCAGTTAGTTAATATTTGAACTTTTTTATTTATAACTCAATTTAACAATAATTTAGACAATTTATAGGTTGAAACAAAAATTTATTCAAATGATAGCAAATCATGCGATTTGCTATCATTTGGGGGTACAGTTTAAATAGTACATCGCATGGGTGTTGATATAAAGCAGATATAATTAGGTGATTGGATTTGTGCATAAGTTTATAAAGTGCAACAAAAATATCGCAACCACCCTTTTCTTATGCTCCACCACAAGTGGTGGTGAGTTCATCATTCCATGTGTAACGCCAAGAAGGAATCATCTCAGACCCTACAATGTATATATATATTATAGCATCAAATCAAAAACTGAGTCGATTAAGCTATGTCCATCTGTCCGTCTGTCCATCTGTCCGTCTTTTGGAAACATTCTAACGCCTAGAATAATTGTCCGAATTCAATTAAATTTGGCCAAATTGTTTGTTATTGTCCTAAGCAGCTTAAAACCAACTATATCGGTTTAAAAGCAAGGAAGTTATAAACCGAAATCTGAAACAACCTCAAAATTCCAAAAAAGAGCTCTTCAAATTTCTTCTAAAAATGTAATTGGACTTAAACAAAGAATTAATTTTAGCATACAATTGTACGTGCTCCAACATTATGCAAAAGATCATCAAATTCTGATTAACAGGAAAAAAGTCATATGATATAATATGAAAAAATTTGATGCACCCTAAACTCTGTGTGTC
Organism: Cochliomyia hominivorax; assembly: GCA_004302925.2. NCBI lineage: Eukaryota > Metazoa > Arthropoda > Insecta > Diptera > Calliphoridae > Cochliomyia > Cochliomyia hominivorax. The sequence continues at coordinate 65,514,943 of PYHX02000158.1, read as the reverse complement.
ATATGGGTCGCAATTTTTAAGATAATTTACTGAAATTTGTCACACATACTTATTTTGATACACTAATAAATCCAAAGAAGCCATATAGTTCTGGGGTCATTATTTGACCCAGATCCCATATAAGGCCCCTTCCCGGAATATGATTTATAGCTTATAGAACTCTTAAATTTGAACCAATTATATGATATGAAATTTGGCACAATTAATTTTTTAACTATTTTAAATATTTGTTATAAATTTTATTAACATGGGTCCATATTTTGATATAGCTCACATATAAGGCCCCTTCCCGGAAAACGGGTTTGAGCTTATAGAACAAATAAATAAAGACCAATTCAATTGAAACTCAGTACAATTAATTCTTTTAAATGTATATTCTTAATTAGAACAATCTCGGTACATATTTTGATGTAGCTCCCATATCAGCTTATAAAACGAGTAAATAAAGACCAATTCTATTGAAATTCGACACAATTATTTTGCTAGCTAATAATTTGCCCTATATCGGTTCACATTTCCCTAATGCTCCCTTATAAAGGGCTTTCCCGGTAAACGGGTTTGAGTTTATAAAACATTTAAACAAAGATCAATTCCATTAAAATTTAGCACAATGATTTTCTTACTATAATCAAAGTATATTATAAATATGAACAATCTTGGTCCAAATTTTGCTGTAGCTCCCATATAAGACCCCTTCTCGGAAAACAGTTTTGAGCTTATAACAAGCATATCTTTTGTTTTTATACGCTCCACAGTACAAGTGGTAGAGAGGGAATATTAATTTTGTCATTCTGTGTGTAACGCTAATTTCAAACAAAATAATGTATATATATTTTTGCTTCAATTCAAAATCTCAGTCGATTTTCGTCAATCTGTCTGTCTGCTCACATCCACAAAAATTAACAGAACTCAATGAAATTTGGGTTAGTAGAAAAAAAGCCAGTTCAGTAGAAAAAAGTTATAGCCAAAATTATAACTATTTTTACGACACAATAAGTGTATCTGTATTATATACTATATACATTTGTGAGTGTATGTGTGTATATAAATATTTACGGAACCTAATGTATTAATTTCAGACGAATGTGTGGTGGAAGGTATTGAAGATTCGTCATAACCGAAAGAAGCATTCTTACTTGTTAAGTATACCGTTCGACACAGAATCGATTTAACGATGTCCGTTCGGCTGGCTGATTTACTGTCCGAGCAAACTTTGTGAACAAAATACAAATCATATTTTAAAGACATCATTATGGCAGGTACCGCTATTTTTACCAAGGATGTGCCAAATTAATGCTTTTTTAGTTCCTGAGTTATAAGCAAAAACACATTTTACGATATTTTGAAACCTTCTATAGACCTGGTTATGGCACTAATTGTTAACAAATTTTTTCCGAATTTAATATTTTTTGTTTTTTAAAATCGGTTAGTTAACCACCGAGATATTGTCAATTCTTTCTTAATGTGGTTGTTGTTAATAATTTTTATACTTGTCGATTGGAAATAATTAGAAGAATTTTTGAGTTGAAAACATTACAGTAATCGGTCATTTAGCTATGATGGACTACATTTTTATGTATATTTATGCTAGTAATATTTTAGAGCAAAAACTACTCGTAATCTGAATAAAATTTTGCATGAATACTGAGTGCTCCATAGAATCTATGTTGACCAATATAAAGGCTTTCATTTTCTCCTTCTTCTACTAGTGATGATATTATGATAACCTATTTGTATAAGAGACTTAACGTTAAATGTTTAGTCTCTTGCTTAAAAAATATCATATAAGTTTAGGTGAAAGGTATAAAACATTCGACAAGTCCGAATTTGGGACTAAATAATTTTCGTTCAAGTTATTTGGTTCAGTGTATGACAAAGTTTCAAATTTAGAATATTATTTCCGAGAGAAATCGATTTTGACACTCTTAACGCCGTATGTTGTTTGAATATCATGCATTTGCGCTATTTTTTATAACATACAGAAATAATGGCAATATACCCATTTAGAAGTAAACCGATCGATTCAGAATCAACATCTGTGTTGATTTAACGATATCCGTCCATTCGCATATCTGTCATTGTTAAACTAATCAGTTTGATCCACCCATCTTTAGTAACCTAAAAATTAAAGAATCTTATTATTTTTTTAATTAATAAAAATTTCTTAATTTCTTGTTCTGCAAAATATCACTGACATCTCCACTATAATTTGAATAAATGTAAAAAAGTAATCGCTTCTAAAACCAATTTCAAAATTATTCTAAAAAAGAGACAAGCCAAGAATTGTGTTATTTTCTTCTTTGTCCTTAAATCCATTTAATTTGATTAAAATATTGACCAAGAAGATGAGGAATATTCTTAAGATTCGTAACAGCCAACGAACAAAGTAAAAACCAACCAAAATAACCAAAAACGAATTAATCTAAATGAAAATTTATAAAAAAATTAAATAAAAAAGGACAAGAACAAAAAAAAAAACAGCAAAAAGTGTAAAAAAGGATGTTTTACTAAAGATTTGCATTTCAATTAAGGTGATAGAAGAGAAAAAAACACGAAATACCATAAAACCGCAAAGGATTCACGTTCTAAAATAGATTTTAAGATTTACGTTCATTGAATAATAACATTAAAATAATAAAACTTTATTTTTCTCCAAAAAAAAAAAACACTTTTCAAAATTTTTACTTCTGCAAAAACATCTCACAAAAAGGCAAAACCAAGAAAAAAACCTTAAACAGGACTCATCACCAAATTGAAAATCTAAAAGTGTTAAACGGAATAAATTTACAAGAAATAATAAAAAAGATACTGACAAGAATGACGAAGAAGACGATATCTAAATTATTTGAATACTTCTTATTATATCCTCCCCAAATGGTGAATAGTGTATATTAACCTTGTCATACCGTGTGTAACGCAAGAAAGGAATCATCTCAGAGCCTGAATTGTTTATATATTCTTGCATCAAAACAAAATCTGTCTATTGTTGATACACTCAAATATACAATACTACAATTTGGCCTGAGTACTTGTTGTAGTAATGAGAAGTTTCCTGTTTAAAACCTGCAAAATCGGTTTAACATATCAAAAAAAAAAAAAAAAATAGAACCTCTAAGTTCCAGCGAAGAATTTTCGTAAAACTGTGAAATTGAAATCAACAAATCAGAATAATTTTTTATAATGTAAATTATATGAACTTCTTTATCATTCCAGCAGTTGTCAAAATCGGTTAAGTAGAAAAGAGGTTATAGCCAAAAATATAATTAATTTTATGACTATTAAGTGTTTCTGAAAAGACCAATTTTTATACCCGTTTGTGAGTGTATGTGTGAGTGTGTATGTATGAAACATAACGTATTTATTTCACATGCATTTGTGGTGAAGGGTATTCAAGATTCGTCATAGCCGAATGTAACATTCATACTTGTTTTTTTTCTTCTTTTTTGGTTTTTGTGAAAGAAAATTGAATTTTAAGCTTTTAGATAAAGACAAATTGTCACTGAGAGATTTTTATTGTCAAAGGAGTGAATTAAAATGAGTTTTTTGCTAAAATGTAAATATTATTTTGTAAAATTAAATAAAAATACTTAATATAAATATAATTATGTAAAAATGTCTGTAATATTGTTAGATGTTTTAATATTTTTTAAAATTATGCATTAATGTTCATCATATCATATGTCACTTTAGTAGATCATACCTACCAAATATATTTAGAACCAAAACAAGTAAAATTGCCACATTCGTCAATGCAGAATCTTCAAAACCCTCCATCATAAATGCGTATGAAGTAAATACGTTATGTATCGTACATACAGTTTATGTACAGACACTCACAAACGCATACACTATAAACAACATTGTTTATTAAAAATAACAAAGAAACCTTAATGAGACATTAAACTACTTCTAGTTTTGGTTGAAGCTTTTTTGTACAGAACCGATTTTCATAATTTTTGTAAAAGTAATGAGGTACATATTGCTTAATCTTGCTTATGTATCTTAATCTTGAATTTAGAGGCTTTCCCAGATATTATTCCAAAATATTAGCAGCACATACTTCACCTAAAACTCTTTCTACGGTTAAAGGGTATTAAAATGATTTGTACATTATTTTTATCAAAATTATTTTCTGCTTTATGAGCATAATATTATAAATTATAAAGGACGGATATAGTTAAATTCATTCAGGAAGCGATACTAAGTCGATCGGTACACTTAAAAGTAGTATGTTTTTTCGTTCCTTAATAAACTGTACACTACGTATTATCGTTTAAAAAGAGGCCTTTGTTAAGAAATTATGTTATATTAAGACCCTATTTTTTGATTTTATAATAAGGTCACTAAAATATACAGTTTAGTAGTTTTTAATCCTTTATCTCAACGAGATTGGATAGTACCCACAATGGGTTCATATAGGACTAAAGTTCCCGCTCAAAAATCAAATCCGGTGCTATTGCATTAAGCAGGTTTGGCATGTAATTTTATAATCACGAAATTTACTTTGCAATTTATGATTTGACATTTTTTTCTCCCCTCAAAAGCCTAATATTTTTTTAAATTAAAAATTCTATTAGGGCTTGCGGGAAAAGTGTTTCCCCGAATTCAATCGGATTTTTAATTAAGATCTTAAAGTGAAAAAATTGTAAATTTCTAATTTAAAATAATATAGTTGAATCCACAAATGTATATGTAACTTACATAAGAAAATTATTATCATTTCGGAACAGATTCAGAATATATTTTGTACCGAAATAGATCATAATATGTTAAAAAAAAAAAACTTAAAATAAAATAATTGGCCATCTTCGGTTCAATATTTCAGGTACCTCCCATAAAAATGTCCTTCCCTCAATAGGGTTTTAAGGTCATAAATGTATTAAATACAATGCGATTTAAATAAAATTAAGCACGATGTGCCAAAATATACGAGTGTCGGTGCATTATTTCTCAAAGGACCCATACAAACCCCCTTCCAAATATCACTTTAGCACAGTAATAATAATTAGACAAATTAAGATACATATAAGCAAAAATCTATGTGCAAAATTATATGAGGGTCGGCTTATAATTTAATGTAGCCCCTATCCAAAAAAAATAATTTTAAATGCATAAATTGAATAAATGTAAATCTTAGTGTGACAATAATGTATAACACACCTAAGAATAACTCAGAAAATCAAATTATACGAAGGTCGTTCATTAATTTCTTATAACTACCATTTTAACCGATGATGTGGTGTAAGGAATTAGATAGTCGGACTTGACCTACTAGACATTCTTACTTGTTTTAATTTTTTATTATTAATAATTTTTTGAAATTCTTTATTAAATTTACATCCAGTGGCGCATTTAAGTTTTAAATTAATAATTGAGAACAATTTCATAGATCTTAAAAATTAAATCCTTTTTTTCAGAACGCACAACTGCTCGCATAAAAAACTCCAGGAAATAATGCTACACAATTTACACCCATTGTGTGATAATAAATATAAAGAGGAAATACATACACACACATACATATATAAAATGTACTAAAATCGTTTTAAAACCCCTGAATTTGTATTCAAGCAAATAAACATTAAACAAAAATCAATACAAGTTTTATAATTTCCAAAAAAAAAAATCATGTGGAGTTTTTTTAATTTGCCAAAAAAAAGGAATGAATCCTTTAAACCACATACATATATATACATACACGCACAAACACACGCACACATATTATATAATAAATATGTATTTTAAACCAATGGAATTATCCTTGATTTATTTTAACGACTCTACCAATACAATAAAAACCAAATACAACAAAAAATGAAAAATGAATGAAAAGGAGTAGAGAAGCAATAGTTGTGGCAACGTTTGCTGCATATTAAATTGCTTCATATTCAACAATTATTTATGAACAAATGCGAATGTGAACACATTTTTTTTATTTGAACGAAACGAAATATTCATATCGCAAAAAAAAACAAGTAATAAGTTAAACTCGGTCAAGCCCGACTATTTAATACCCTTCACCACATTGTTGATTAGGAACAAACTAGGCCAAATTATATTAAAATTGCTTTATATTTAAGACTTTTGTGACCTTAAATACCCACTCCGCGATAAATATTAATATGAAGCTAGCAACCATTATCACCAATTTCAATAGGCATCGTCCTTGGGGCACATGTCAAATTTAATTTAAATATTTTTAAAACTTCGGCCTTCATTTTGTTCACAAAGCTTACACGGACAGCAAGCCGGCCAGACGGGCTGAAGGACATCGTTAAATCGACTCAGAAAGTGATTCTGAGTCGAACGGTATATTTAAAGTGGTGGTTATATACATTATTTCTGTGCGTTACAAACTTAAACACAAACGCGTTATAACCCAAGCAATTATGGTGGTGTAGGGTATAAAAAACAATAAAATCCAGAAAATGCGAAAAAAAATTGTAATGAATAAAAAATTTTAAGGGAAATTCTTTTATAATCTGGGACTTCGAATGTAACTACAATCCTTTTTGACAATAAGTTTCGTATTAAGTTTGGCAACAAAACGATTCAAATAATCGAACTTTTGAGAGTTATTGATGCGTAACAAAATGCCTTTGAATGTGACTACAATTGATTTTCAATAATTTCATTAACACACACAAACACTCACAAAATAATATACAGTAAAGATTAAAAAATTAGATGTGCTGCATAGAAAAATAGTTGTTTGATATTTAAAATTAGTAACTAAAATACTAATATGAAATCATGTTATGAACTTTGGATTTATGAAACAAACAGATTCTTTTTTCCATTTATTTCCTTAATAGAGTCTTCAATTTATGTGATTTAAATATCATCTGACTAGATCTGGCTTTAAATCAAGTCTACGATCTGAATTGGGGGTCTTTAAAATAATTGGTTGTCTTCAGTTTTTGATTTTTTCAAAAGCTGAACACATTGAAATAAAAACTATATTCAAAATTCACATCAGTGGTACAGATGGAACTCGGCGAGCACAGAAAACGGGTTTATTGACATTTCTACCGATTGGTAAAATTTAAGACGTTATGTCAGTTTTTGGGTTTTAATTTTTTTATTAAAGGAAAATATCACTGAAACTTTCTCAGGTAATCTACAAAACAAGTTTCACTGAACTTTTATCATTAACATGGAAATTCAATCAGGGTTAATTGGTTTAGATGTCTCGTACATACTGATAGTTTTTGTAACTTTCAGTGAAGTGTAATTTTTAATAAAAAGTTCGATTAAAACCAGATTAATAATTAGGGTTTCACAACATTTTCAATTGCTCATGTTAACTCACATTTGATTTAGATTTTATTCATTTATCAAATGTGAGATCATTTGATTAGCTTAAAAATGCTATACCCGAGGTACTAATCGTCCCAAATAAACGCTCTTAATAAGTTTGATATTTTTATTTGAAATGTTAAGGACATTTAAGTTCATATGTAGAATGTGGACTAGTCAATTTATTATATCACTTTGATTTATCATTGAACATACCCTTCACCGCTTCAAGTGGTGAAGGTAGGTTTATTAAGTTTGCTATTCCGAATGTAATGCCAAAAAATCGAATTATGATTAGATCTAGCTTTGTCGTCTGATTGTCATCTTTCCAACATGATTGTTGTAACACATTTATTTTCGTGACACACACTTATTGTTTTGTCAATATGTCAATAATTGCATTAAATTTATTTTGAGAATAATATTGTTGCTGTAATCAAATCATTGTCAGTAAATGACTAATAATATATTGGTCGCAACATGTTTAGAAATAGGTTCAACTGATGAACATATTATTGTTGATAGAAACTCAGTTACAATATAACATTTTTTTGACATATATAAACATTGTGGCAACATTTCAACAAAACTATTTGAATTGGTCAAAGGATTAATTCCAATTCATTTTGATAACCAATTTAATTGTCACTTTTCAATTTATCAATTATCCTGTTTAAAATTAGCGTCGGTTGTGAATCAGCGTAAGTAAATTAAAAATAATAAATAAAAAATGATTTATTATAAAAAATATAAATATAAGATATTTTATCCAGTGTACTTGCTATAATGAACTATTTATTTCATACACAAAAAATGCAATGCAGCGTAATCATACCTTGGCTATGGGTCAACCATATTTTGTTGTACAACAACCTTATTTTGATATAATGGTCTACAATAGGACTGTGTCAGCAAGTATTGAAATTTCATTTCAATTACTTTTCCAAGGAACAGCTTTCAGCATGCAATGTAAATATTAAATATCGATTTCCTGTCGACTTTCTGCAGCGAGAGTTAAACCATTTAATCCCAAATACTTTTGTCAAGAAACGGTTTTACTGGAAAAAAACTAGAACGAACAAGAACTGGGGATTATGTAACCACTATTCAAAGCAAATATTAATAAACAACAAGTAAAAATGCTATATTCGGTTATGCCGAATCTTCAATACCCTCCACCACACATTCGTGTGAAGTTAATACGTTAGGTTCCGTAGATATACATATACACATACATACATTCTCAAAAATATATAACACAGAATCACTTAGTGAGTAATGAAATAAGTTATAATTTTGGCTATAACTTTTTTTCAACTGAACTGATTTTGGTAATTTTTGGAATAGTAATGAAGTTCACATAACCTAATATTATAGCAAAATTTCATTCCAATTTAACTCTTTAACTTAGAGGTTGCATCAGATATCGGTCTATATCCTTAAAAATACTAAAGTGATTTTTGTTGTAAACCGCACTTTAGTGCAAGTTTTATTGAGATCTGTCAATTTTTGTGGATGTGAGCAGACAGACAGGTTGAAGAAAATCAACTGAGATTTTGATTTGATGCATAATATAGATACATTATGGGGTCTGAAATAATTCATTCTGAGCATTACACACGGAAGTGTGGAGAGTATAAAAACAAAAATATGCTTATTATAAGCTCAAAACTGTTTTCCGGGAAGGGGTCTTATATGGAAGCTACAGCAAAATATGGACCAAGATTGTTCACTTTGATATATACTTATATACTTTGATTATACTTAAAAAATCATAGTGCTAAATTTCAATGGAATTGATCTTAATTTAAATGTTTTATAATCTCAAACCCGTTTACCGGGAACGCGCCTTATAAGGGGGCTATAGGAAAATATGGACCGATATAGGGCAAATTAATATAATAAATTCAGAGCAGTTAGCAAAATAATGTCGAACTTCAATAGAATTGGTCTTTATTTATTAGTTTTATAAGCTAAAATCTGTTTTCGGTGAGGGGCCCTATGTGGGAACTACATCAAAATATGGGCCGAGATTGTTCTAATTTAAAATATACAATAAAAATAGTTTAAAAAATCATTGTACTGAATTCCAATGGAATTCGTCCTTATTTAATTGTTTTGTAAGTTCAAATCCGTTTTCCGGGAAGGGGCGTTATATTGGAGCTATATCAAAATTTGGACCCATGTTAATAAAAATTATAACAAATTTAAGAGTTCAAATTTAAAAGTTTGATAAGCTATAATCATATTCCGGGAGGGGTCTATATATATATATATATATGGGAGCTGAGTCAATAATTGTTCCCAGAACAAGATGGCTTCTTTGGATTTATTATTGTATCAAAAAAGGTATATGTGACAAATTTCAGTAAATTATCCTAAAACTTGCGGTCTTTATACCACATAGAGTTTGGGGTGTATCAACATTCTTTATTTTGTTAATCAGATTTTGATGATCTTTTGCACGATGATGGAGCATGTAAAATTAATTTTTTGTTTAAGTCTATTTACATTTTTAGAAGAAATTAGAACAGTTCTTTTTCAGAATTTTGAGGTTGTTTCAGATATCGGTCTATAACTTTCTTGCTTATAAACAAACGACGTGACCAAGTTTCATTGAATTCGGACAATTATTCTAGGTGTGAGAATGTTTCCAACAGACTGACAGACGGATAGACGGACATAGCTAAATCGACTCAGTTTTTCATTTGATGCAATAATATATATATACATTGTAGGGTCTGAGATGATTCCTCCTTGGCGTTACACATGGAATGACAAACTTTATATACCCTCGCCACCTGTGGTGGTGGAGGGTATAAAAATATCTGAAGAATTATTACTGCAAAAATCTTCAAATTTGGGAAAATCTCCGTTGTATGAGCGAAAAAATTTGTGCGGTAAAGCGCACCGGTTAAAAGCAAGTAATGAACAAATATTTGCTTTATTTAAAAATTTAGATTTTTATTTCGTTTAATCTTAAATTAAATACATTAATTAATTATTATATATTAAATAAATGAAAACAACAAATACGTTAAAAATAAAAATTCATGAGGGTAAAATAAAAAATACCTAATAAAGGTGTTGCTATATAAATCACCCTAGAAGAAGAGGGCAAGAGCAGACATATACTACAGAAAACTTTAACGTGTTGGCTTATTGATGGCAAAGTATCTTTTTATTCCTGCTCTTTTTCCATTTTATGGAAATGAAAAGGACTAGTTTGAAATATACAAGTAGCAATTTATCTATGTATGTGTGAATGTTAACGAAACAACTAAAAGAATAGACAGCAACATGCAAAATAAATTTAAAAAAACATGTAAGAATATATAGTAGGTAAAGCCAGACTATCTAAAACCCTACACCACCTCGTCGATTTTAAATGGTGGTTACGAAAAATTAATGAACGTCCCTCGTACAATATGATTTTCTAATTTAATCTTAAGTGTGTAGTACATTATTGTTAAACTAACATCTATGTTGAATGTATGCATTATATGGGGTTTACAAGAAATTTCTAACTGACCCTCGTAAAATAATCACATCGATTTTTGCTTATATTTATATTAATTTTCTACTCACTAACGTATATGTGATTTTTTTTTTGCCCCTGAGAGTGATATTTGGAAAGAGGTTTGTATGGGACCTATGAGACATAATAAACCAACCCTCGCATATTTTGGCACATAGTTTTAAAATATTATAAATTTCGTTGGTATTTAGGACTTTTATCACCTTCAACCCCCAATCCGGAAAGAATAGTTGTATGGGAGATATCTGAAATATTTTTCCGAACTTACCAAAGGCTTTTAGGCCAAATTAATAACGTGTACTAAATTTCATAACGATATTTAAAAAATTGCGAGCTCCAGACTGTTCACAATGTTTACATGGACACCCGAACAGACAGACAGACAGACAGGTAAACGGACGGGAATCTTTTAATGCAGGAATCTTTTTTTCAGTTTGTAACAAACATCAGCACAAACGCATCATCGGTGGTGTAGGGTATAATTAAGTGTTAGTACGTGTTACATGAAGGATCTCCTTATCCTTTTTTAACTTCCTGCTTTCTGTTCTCTCTTTTTTTAATGAGTAATTTATTATGTTAATAATTTATTACTTTTATGATTTTATACTTCTTTTCATTTTTTATTCAAGTATTTTTTATATGTTAAACTTTTTTATGACTCTATTTATAATTTTTATTCGTATTTCTCTTTTTATTTCATCATATTCATTTACTCCATTCCTGGTGCTTGTAGAAAAATTCTACTTTTGAATTTGAGTTAAATGTGGACTTTATGGTGGTAAAAATTGTTGTAAATCATTAAGAATGTCAAATTGCTCACACTAAAATAAAATAAACAGATGTTTTAGAAAAATATCGAAAAAAATGAGAAAAAGGACAATGGAAATTGCTGAAATAAACATAAAACAGACAAAAGCTAAATAGAAATAAACTTAAGAAAATAATTTTTAAAATTTTGATTTATTTAAGTTAGAAATTTAGGGTGGCACCCAATTTTTTAAGGGAATTATTTGTGAAAGATATTTGTCCAAAAGGAATGACCTAATTTTGTTATATTAAATTGACTTTTTATTAAATCTTAAATTTATATTAAATTTAAAAAAAGGTGACATTTATATTGGAGCTAAAAAGCTTGTGTATGATGCTAAGACTTCGCTAAGATTTATTGATTTTAAGCTTACTGGACTATATATGTTTGGCATTGAACTTCATGTACCGATTAACGTAAAAATTTAATAACGAATATTTTAAAAAATATTTAAAGTATATTTTCTATAAATTTTTAATAATTAAACAAAAACGGTTCTAAATCGCATCGTGCTATATTCGGTCAAGCCCGATTATGTAATACCATACATGATGGTTATAACTAATGTACTCCTAAATGTACCGTGCATTATTGTGAAACTTATAATTTCTGCGTTTTAGAAAGTTATTGCGATCAAATTTTGAAACTCTTTCTATAATAGTTCTTCATATATTTAGCAATTAAATCCTTAATTTTTACATTTGTTATTTGTTACTTTCGAATATATTGCGATAATTCTATGGAAATTTTAACAAAATTAGTACAGTAGTTAATTAAGTCCCAATCCGACAAACACAGATTTATTTTAAATTAACGCTGGTGAATATTCCTATAAACACATATTGCTTTTTTAAAGAATTAAAATAAAGTAAACAAGAAAATATTTAGTGCGCAAACAATATTTTTATTAAATTATCTAAGACTTTATTTAAAATATTGTTAACTAAAAGTTTGTTTTTGTTAACTAATTTGAGATTTTTACTTTCAGTTCCAATAGTATTTTTCTATAAATGAACTTAAATTTACCATTTATAACAAATACTCAGACCAAATTTCATTAACTCTCAACCGATAGTTAGAGTGTCAAGAACAGACAGACATGCGGACATAGCTAAATAGACTTGGATTTTGATTGGATGCAAGCCTATATATTCAATTACACACGAAATAATCTCTCCTCGTCACTTGTAGTAGGGGAGATATAAAAATTAAATGCGTTTATAGGAACATACATCAGTATGTAGATAAAACCATTTATAGTTATTAACTTTAATTTTCCATTTTTATTGTTGTAACGAAATGTCTAAATATAAATTTGAAAAGGGCAAATTTGGGGCAAAGATCTGCCCACAAGCCCTAAATTCTCAAATCGCATTTCTATAATTTCTTTAAATTATCCTTAATATTTAGCTACATATGTATGGGTAACAACCAAAAAGAATATTTTTGTTAGACGGCTCTTATGATTTTTAAGAGTGATTTGCAAGGATTGAGATTTTATCTAATTATATATTGGAAATATTCCCTGATTAATAGACAAATTTACACGCATCATACTGAAATTAAATATCATTATTTATTTTAATTTTATTAAAGTTTAAAATGTAATTTTATTAAAAAATAATTTTTCATTCTCTTTAAAAATTGTAAATCCTTAAGTTGCAACATTTTCACAAATATCAAACTCATGTGTTAGAAGTTTATACTTTGGCTAATAATCCAACCTTAACGAGCCTTTATCTACTCAAATTAAAGTATTTTTCAAAAGTCGATTTGAACACACTGTGTGTACTCTTGGAATGAATTGATCAAGGTCATGAACGTCTTTAATTACATGAATTCTATTCAAATAATTATAAAATTAGAGACCAATCTCAATCGAATTGTTAAATAAACCTAAATAGTGCGCTTTATGCTATAGCATTATAATATTTATAATATTTTTTTTTCAAAAATATTTTTCGTGTTCACTTTTCTTAATCTTTTTTGTTTATATTTCTTTTTAAAATTTATTATCCTGACACTTTAAATGATTTTCCCGAATACATCAAATAATCTTTATTTATAGCTAAAAGAAATATTTCTTTTCATTTTTATCGTTGTCATGTCATCATCATAGTGCATCATTGAACGAAAAAGTGAAAGTGAAAAATGTCAATATTCTTTAGGTGTTCGAAATTGTTAGGTTGCCCATGTTTTTGCTTGTCTTGGCTGTCAACAGGAATGACACTTTTAAGCACAAGTAATTAAAATAGAAATGACATAACATGTTCTTGTAAGGTTGTCAATAAATATTATCGTTTACAGAATGTGTGAATTGTATTCACAAAGTGATTTACTTGGAAACTCTACAAACATTCAGCGATACAATTTATCTCCATGAAATCCGATGGGTGTAAAATGCCACTAAAAACAACTAATTAAGGATTTAAATTATTTTATAATTAAATGTTTTGTGGCGAAAAAATTAAAACAAAAAAAACGTGAATTCAAAATAATGAACATTTTCCGGCATTTAACTATTTACAAATAAATTTACATATTCCAACCGCAAACGGATTTAATTCAAAATATCGTTCGCATTTAAATATTTTTTTAAAATAAATATTCAAGTGAAAAAACTAAAACATTTAGAAAAAACAAATCAATTTAAATGATTTTTATCAGTAGTTATGGTTGTTTTTTAGTACTTTTCATATCATTTAAGGAGTCTTTATGTTCGATATTGAAAATATTTTAATTTATGATGTTCGAACCTCAAAGATTTCAAGTTTTTATGTTGTGTTTTATGTTCTTTTTAACAAGAGATTAAATAGAAAAATTGTCCATAAAAATTTGTTCTTTTTTTATGAGTTAAAGAGTCGTTAAAATTTTACAAGTCCATTGGCTTATGTAGATGTGTATGTGTATATGTGAATGTATATGTAAATATAATTTGATATGTAATTTTATTATTAAATTTTAAAGAACTTTGACATTCGACAAAATATTTAATATATCCCTACAATACACCCTACATGTGGTATTTCATACTTAATAATGCAATCACACAGTGTTACAAAAGCAAATGTACTACAGTGTTTCAATAGATAAACAAGTAAAAATGTTCAAATCGGTCAAGTCCAACTATTTAATATCCTACACCACATTGTTAATTGTAAAAGTTTGCTACGAAAAATTTATGAACGATCCTCGTACAATTTGCTGTCCTTATTATTCCTATGTGTGCAGTATATTATTATGATACTAAAATTTATGTGAAATTTTTTCTATAGAGTTGTATGAGAATTACAAATATATGAACCGACCTTCGTTAAATTTCGCATAGCGGATTTGGGCTTATATTTATCTCTTATTTGTGTATATGTGCGATTAATGAGTTTCAAAGTGATATTTGCATGGGACCCATAATAAATAATAGACCGATTCTCGTATAATTTGGCACATCATTTTAGAAATGGAAATAAATCTGTAACTCCCGTACGGCTGATCAGATTTTAATGAAATTTCACATACTGATAGTAAAAGTGTAGATGGGCTTAAGCTATGAGAGTGTTAAAATTTAAAGGCATATAACTTTTAATTCTATAAAGATATTTTCAAATTTTTTTACAAAATTTTGCCATCAGTTTTTAATAAAATAAAAGATATTTGAAAAAAATTGGATAAAATTTGAACCCACTATAGCAATACAACTTTGCCAAGATCGATAAAAAAGTAAAATTTTAAATTATTGATGCTTAATATCTCATAAACGTTTAAAACCTACACATACGATGAGATGTTTTATAGGTCTTCACCAGCAAAATTCATATAAAATCTTAAAAATTGGTACAGATACAAGAAATAGGGATCGTTTAAATATTTGAATTATACATTTTTTTAAGAAAATAATTTTTAAGATGTA
The DNA here is from genome assembly GCA_004302925.2 of Cochliomyia hominivorax. Taxonomy (NCBI): domain Eukaryota; kingdom Metazoa; phylum Arthropoda; class Insecta; order Diptera; family Calliphoridae; genus Cochliomyia; species Cochliomyia hominivorax. The sequence goes on along the minus strand of PYHX02000158.1, from coordinate 65,499,391 downwards.
AATTCGTAAATGAAAACATCATTTAAGATTTTGCAACATTTGAAAGTTGATACTTTAAATGCGAAGCCTATAAGAGTTAAGTAACGTATGGAACACATATACATGTATAAAGGTCTAGGCAAATGGATCTCCGATATTATGGAGTGAAGAGCATCCTAGTAAGAGCGTGAGAAGGTTCATGGTCTGTTCTATATTCGGTTTTTGTTCAGGTAATCGTCTGAGTCGATTTGAATGGATAATAGTACAAAACTACGTTCTGATCTAACTAAATGCAGAACATTACCCTGACATATTGTATATTCAACTTCAGTACTAGTTTGTTGCACTTAAATTTTTTGTAATATATATTTTTTGTGATCAGTCCATAGATCAACAAGTTCACATCATTCATGATGGTTAAATATCATCTCCAATTACCCCAGGGCCATGACAATGACCAGACATTACCGGATCTTTTGTTATCAAAAATTTTTTTGCGGACTATAATGAACATATTTATTAAATTACCCACCAGTGCTCTCTGTGAGATGTTTAATTGTTGGCCACATCCTTAAATTAAGAGGTTGAAAAATTAATAAGCATATAATCGTAAAAAGCTTAAAATTGCGAATCAAACGACTCTTTTACATAAGTTTTTGCGCAAAATTCACAAATGCGAATCACTTCACTGTTGAATTCGTCAAGCAGTCAAATGTCCAATCAAGTTTCTCAACAAAACTTTACATTAAACTGTGATTGGTAATTATTATTGTGTATTACTTTTTAAAACAGTTCATAGAATTTAGGTATATTATGGCCGAAAACCATATTTTATCATACATCCGATTAGGATGTCCCTTTAAAAGTAAATGTGCAGTAAGAATGTTCATCATCATTTTTCCTTAATTGTGACAAGTGTTATATTATTGAAAATGCTTTTTGTGAAGCTTGTTTGTTTCTCAGTTTCATTGGACTAAGCCAGTTTGATTTCAACAATCTTTTACTCTCCGATTTTCGAAAGATGTTTTAAAACGAGAGTTGATACATTTAATTTCAACATGCAATACAGAACCACTACGATCAAGATTTTACTGGAAAAAATCAGAATAGGATAAAGGGGGAAGCATCAACATATATTCCCAAATAACTTTATTTAATATCTAAATAACTGTTAAAATAATCACTGCCCCAATCAGTATTCAATATTATCCTCAATTTGACTCTAGTCAAATTGAGGATAATAGTGTATAACTCATTTCCTTATTATATTTTCTATAAAAATCTATAGATTTTAATTTATTACAATTTTTTTAAAATTTACGACCGATTGTCAATCGCTGATAATTTACGCTTTTGAAAATTTATTTATGTCATTTCAGTGAAAATAAAATGAATTTTATTGATTTTAGTCTTTAAGCCCAGAAACATAAACTTGTGAAGGCATCGTAAATTTTCCAAAAGAAATCTTTTTCATTATTTATTTTCCATTGTTTTCTCTGAATATATTTAAATTCGGCTGTGCCGAATCTTAAATACACTCCACCAATTATTTGATACTAAAATTAACATGAGTTCATCAGCTTAAACATCGATTACGAGAAAGATTTTAATGAAAACCATAAGGAAATATGGTAACATATTCTCTAGCTACATTCAAACTGGACAGAGGCTTTATATGGAAGCTAATGCAATATATGTATCGGTATTAGTCAAATTATTAACAAAATATAAGACAGTTAGAAAATTAATTGATCCAAATTTCAGAAATGGTCATTATTTACCAGTTTTAAAAGCTCGAAACTTTCCTCCGGGAAGGGGCCTTACGTAGGAGCTATAACAAAATATGGACCGTTATTAATCAAAATTAAAACATATATCCAAGATGATTAGAAAATTAACTGAGCCAAGTTCCATATTTAGTGATGTGTCTAGTTTAAATCTAGTATCTTGGGGTTTATTATTGTATCGCAGTAAATATAAATGACAAATTTCAGAAATTTATTTTCGAAATTGCGACTTATATGACAAATTGATTTCGGGGTGCATCAAAATTAAGCATATTTTAGACTATAAGTTTTTTTCTATTGATTCGATTTTGATGAATTTTTCTACGATAATGACCGATATAGCTTGTTTAAAATAGAAAATTGCTTTGGACAATAACAAATAACGTGGCCAAATTTTAATGAATTCGGACAATTATTCAAAATTATTCAAGGCGTAAAATTTTTTCAAACAGACATACGCACTGACGGACATAGCTAAATCGACTCAGATTTAGATGTGATGCAAGAATATGTATACTTTATGGGGTCTGATATGCTTCCTTTTTTGGTGTTACACACGGAATGACAAAGTAAATATAACCTCATCACCATTTGAGGTGGTGAAGGGTGCAAAAAAGACCATAGAGGGTCATGTTTTTTAATGATTGGAACTAATTATGGCATTTTATGTGATGGCATCCACAGATACAGTTTATTGTTATTTTCTCACCCACTTTGAAATTACAATGAATTAGTTGAGAGAATGATTATAAAAATTCATTGTTTTTGGTCGTAATCTGTTCAGTCAGTCGTTTTAGATTTAGATTTTATACTCAACAATTTTGTTTTGTTTTTTTTTCTTGTAAAACAAGTGGAAATTTTATTGAAATGCATTTTATAGCTTTCTTGGATACTTGTTTCCTTTAAATATCTTATTTCTTTCTCTCTAACTTACAAAATGTGTAAAAGGAATGAAAAGAAAGCAGTGCAACAGAAATTCATAAAAATAAATATCACAACAATTTAATGAACCATTTAATGGCGTTTTTTTTTGCGCAATAATGATGGCAGCAATATCATCAAGACAGGGTTTGCCGGTTGTTCATATGTATGTTTCTTTAGAATTTCTTTGGTCTACAATATACTGCATCACATGGGACCCCAAGTTGTAGATATGTATGTGCAGATATTTGTAAACTCATACATACACACACATTAATATTGTGCAGTTACTTTTCAATACAAAACAGAACAAAGTCAGTTGAATATTGTCATCATTAATCACCAACAATAATGAACTTCCGCTTTTACAGCTCCGATTACTTTGAATCAAGATATAACCATAAACTAACAATTCTATACAAGCAGATGTTTTAATGGATGCAAAAATTGGAAATATTAGAAATTAAAAATTTAATGATTACATAATGAGTCTAAGGAATCATATCCTAAAAGGGGCTAGGAACAGGTCTTTGACGCAAGAACAAGTTTTTTTGATAGTCCACCATGTGTTCCGATGAATTTAGGATATTTTACGTTTTAACTTCATTTGGTTTAAGGGAATGTTTATTGGTACTACTGAACTTGGGGAAGTTTTGCAAATATAAATTGAGTAGATGAGATTTACGAAATCGGGTGCCTGGACTTATTCATCTTTATACATCAACCATTATGAAATCTTCCAAGGAAAATTACTATATGGTACTTTTATACAAAGAAAATATTAATTGCTAAAATCTTAACAACTAATACCTCGAAAGTTTTAAAATTTGATCTTAATCAGGTTCACAATGAACAGTAATACTAGACACATGTAAAACGGATAGGATCAGGGAAAGAGGTAGCTCCCATACAATGCAAATATTAATTATCGACGAAAGTCCCATTCACTTTCTAAAAGAATTTCTGTAGAAAAAAGGGCAGGTAGGAGCAGGTACCCTATATACAACGCGAATATTACTTGGTGAATATCTAAAGAGCTTTTACATCTAGAATTTATAAATTTTAATCTCAGAAAATGAATGGTATATAGCGTGAGTGGAAAAGTACATAACATACTAAAAAAGAGAGCTGCACACTATTTAGACCAAAAATAATTTATAGAATATTAAAAGCACTATTTCACTTAGAGTTTGAAAAAATTGTGTCACTTTTCTATGAAACGTTTTTAATGCAAAGATTTAGAATAAACAGGGTCAGGGTGGAAATGTACTTTCTATTGTAAGCAAATATTAGTAATAGAATATCAGAAGACCTACAAAGAAAATCCAAATGTTTAATAAACGTCGCGATTTATGAATTTTTTCAGAGTTTAGGACTGAAGATAATTTTTGTGCAGCAAATCGCACTAGAGAAAAAAAAACATATTGTCTTCTTAGGCTCAAGTGTTCTAATCACGACTTGGCTATCGGTAAAAATGTATAAGTATTTAACTATTAAAACTTGGTACAGTTTTCAATGGTTCAGATTTTTTTATTCCTAATCACATGTTTTGCCTCTTAAAAGCACTATTTGGCTTCAAATTTTTCTCAATGTTCATTTTCAAAAATGGCAATAGAACTCCTGTGTAAATTTGAAGTGGATATTTCTCCACAGGTGACAAGGAGAAATATTGTCAGATGAAAATGTTTGAAGATTCGGAATTGAATGATTTATTTTTGCAGACAAGCAATAAACTATATTTGGCGATCACACGATAAGCCTGCGTTAAAAAATCTTCCATTCAAAAGCAGGAAAATTGATTCCCACATGAATTGAAACTAATAGACGTTGATAGGCGATTTGCATGTCGAAAATAATGCTAGGCCGATACAAAAAGATGCGATTTTTATACCGCGTATCACCTGTTAAAAATTGTATCATTTGCTATAATACAAGCGCAAGGGGGAAGGGCTATTAAATTTGAACAATCATAGGGCACTTGTAATAGATTCAGTTGAGGATAGCAATTAGCTGATCGACTATAAATTTTGACCAGATTTATTAAATCCCGCTTTAGAGCGCAGAAATTGATCTTCTGGCTCTTTTTTGTTGATGCAGAACGTCTCTACTGGAATACACTTCATGTGCCAACGTGGAATCTGAAAAGCATTAATTTTCTCAAAGTCAGAATCAATTTGTGAATTAATTCCTTATTCAACAGATGTTATATTCAGTAAATATTTAACATTTTAGAAATATTTTTTACTTCTATTGCCGACCATTCCTTAATGACCGTTTCCCTAGTTGCGTAGTAATTGTTCTAAATAACTGTGTAACCTAATTGACATTGTTGTCGTATCGGGATATAGATACCATGAGGTACTGTCAAATATTTCTACAAACATGCGCACGGCTGATGTATTCACTCATACGTTAGAGCCGATTTGTCATAAGGACAAACTTATATTCTCCTTTATTTCAATGTGTTGGACTAAAAGAATTGTGTTCAGTGATTTTGAGAACATTGTCCTCATGGCTCAAAATTTCTTGAAGCATATTCAACATTCTGAAATAAATTGATCTATGTTCACCAAATACCTGAAACAAAATCATCGAAATAAGCTCATATTCGGTCAATGTGTTATTTTTTGAGCCTTCTTCTCTCTTTTCTCTAGATGTTCAATTCATTTCAGTAGAACTATAATCAAAACTTGTTCTGCTTTTCTATATATTTGATTTGGATTCTGACCTCTCAGAATACGTCATTCTCGCCACTGACTGGTTTCAATATTTTATCATATCACCAGATATCTGGTTGCTAATGGATTACGGTTTAAAAGAACCGTTCAAGTTTTGAAGTAAACAATGAATCAAGACAATTTCTGCTACTTTATTTTAATATAAAAAATATTCCAATAAGGACGAAACGGATGTCAATCAGAAAGGGCTAGGTCTGGGCTATTAGACGAGTGACCTAAGAATTCGTATCTACATTCTTTGTAACATGACTTTCCCACCAAAATGCATGATGTTAATTGTGAGATGTCAAAAAGTGTACAATTATCACTTGTATCCTTAACCTCTAAATGATATTATCTCTTTAAATATCTGTCTATAACATCAACAATAATTTTTTTTAATACGTTGTTCTGCAATAACTTTTTCCCTTTAAGTTTGTTGCTCTCTATATCTGAATATTTTTCCTCATTTTTTTTTGCCTGAATTTCCATTTAATGTTTTTTTTTACTAAAAGTTTGCACAATTTTATAACAATTTTTGTTTTTGTTGCTGCTGTTGTTGTTGTATTTTTCATATGAAAAGAAGCACAAAATTTATCGAAATATTTTGCCAGACACATAAAGTTAGCTGGAGTCATTAGTTTGTGACTCAACTATAAATTCTACTGGTTTTAGTCAATTTTTATTGCAAAAAACAGACAAAAAAGCAAGAAAACGACCACAAAAAACTCTTTTTCCAAAATATTTTCATAGCTCTTTTAATAGTCGTAATACTAAAGTCATATTTATATTTAAACACATTTATTTGTTAACTTATTTGTGTTTTTTATTTATTCATTTATTCATTTAAAACTGTAATTGTGCGTATAAAACTACAATTTTTGGCGGTTTCACATTCACATATTCATAATATGGCGTTAAAGAGTTTTTGCATTTTAGAGTTATGAAATGCTTATGTATATGGTGCACATACGTTAATTAATAAACTGCATTTTTGATCTTTGATCAACTTGAAAAATTATTTCTGATAAACAAAGGAGTTTAAGAGGCGTGAATGGATTTAGTGAGTTCAGTTCCAATTCTTCAACCGATTTAGCGATTTAACTATTACAATTCTAGGACATTAACTTTAAGAAAGCATGCGCTAAACAAAAAGTTCAATGTTGACATTTCTAGTGTAAATTGGACTTTTTGAGCATCTAAGTTTAAATCTTGATTCAAAGTCCGAAATTTAATTACGGAAACATTTGCTAGATTATGATAACAAAAAATCTACAGAACGCATTTTGATTTAAATTCCATTTTCAATAATTTTAGGAGGCCAGACAAGAATAAATATATTGTTTCTTTTGTTGTGGTCCAAATGGTAGCAGGCAATTGGACCAACATGTTACTCACTCTTTTGACAAACAATAATGCATTTAAAATAGAAACAAATACTTTAAAGATCTCAACAGAATCTCTTCCTGTGTGATGTCGGTTCTGCCTTCTGGCAGCTGTCAGTCCAAATAATATTGTGAATACTCTATATCGAAGTTTTTAGTATATATAATGTTATAATACAGCACCATGTCAATATTTTGATCTACTTACATCGGTTTTAATCGATTCAGGTAGTTCTTTCCTGGAACTTCCTCAAAACTCAAATAAAAAATACTTAAAAAATTGTTGACAAGATCCACTTTCGAAAAGCGTCTTAAAGTGCACTAATCTTCAAAAATATTATACAGCGAATGTAGGTCTTATATAACCCTTATTTCCGAAAATGTGTTCATATCCATATATCATGCATAAAACTGAATATCATGACTACGATTGATTATAGTTTATCTAGTCTCCGATATAGTCTACATTGACTTCTGAGTACTAAGTCATTTGGATAGCTTCACAACTGTGGGTGTGAGACGAAAGAAACCCCAGGAAAACAGATCAAACTCCAAAGTGAAGTATCGAATACATTACCGTTTTTCTTTAACTTTTTAAAAATAATTCAAGTCTTTTATGGCGACATGTCGCCGGCTTTGAAGTTAATCAAATTATGGGGTATTTGTGCACAAAACCTGTGCTTACGAAGTAATAGCTTCGACAATTATTTTGGTGTTAGTGAAGTAAATGCTGATTGTTGATTGATTGACAGAACGTTGACGGGCAAATCTTATATCATGCTAAACATTTCTCAATTCTCCACCACTGTTTGTTTATAGCTCATAAATATAGTTGTTTTTCCAAAAAGTATTAAATTTTAACAATTGTAACAAATATTTTAAGAGTTTTGAATAATAACATACTTGATCCGGAAATTTTGCATAAAATCCGTTCCTATATCGCTAAAATGACACTAATTTTGAAGAGGTTTGTCTTTATTTCATAGAGTTTATGTACAATTCTTTTTTTTAAATTTTATAAACAAATTGAAGATACTCTCCAAAATTTCTTCGGGAAATTAAATGGTACAGTATACTTCAATAAGTCTTATTTTATTTCAGTCTTTATGATTAATTAACATCGATTCCGTTTTGAAGGATTTTGCAATGTGTGCTGGGGCATCTTGATGCCCCATCAGATACCCATGTAAAGCTAGACTTTTATGAAACGATTTTATTGATTTTATGCGAAAGTCATTATTATGTATAGATTCGATAATTATATCCTAGACCAGCATAGGTGGTTAGGATTTTATGTGTTTGTGCAAAAATTGTAACGGTCGAAAAAACAAGAAATCTGTGTCGATTTAAAAATGTTTGTCCATTCGTCTGGCTGACTGGGTTGCTGGGTGTGTGGCTATCCATGTAAACTTTGGGAATACTTGGCAGCCGAAATTTTGAAGATATATTGATTAAATTTGACATGTATAATTATTTTAGCTCAAGGATGATATCCATCAAAATTGGTGATTATGAATCCATTTTATCATATAGCCCCCATACAAATGTTCTTCCCAGAATATAAATTTAGGTCACAGAAGTCCTAAATATCAAGCACAATTTAGTGTTATAATATTTTCAAAAAATTATACCAGGATCGGTTCATTTTTATTCATAGGTCACATAGAACCCCTCTTCACTTTGAAAGGCTTAAATCTTACATATACGTTGGTATTGTATTGTATTGTATTGTATTGTATTGTATTGTATTGTAAAAAGAATTGATCAAATTGCGCCAAATTTTACGAGGGTTGGTCCATAATTTATTCTAGCTCCCATATAACACTCGCAGAAAAAATAATTTAAGAACGTACTAATCCCACAAGAATGGATAACAGACATAAAATTCAAGATGTAATGTTTCTGGAATTGGGGCATAAATCTTCAAATTGTCAAATCCGTCAAAACCTGGCAACAGTGGTTCCAGCACATACAACACTTTTAGGGATTGTTATAAGTTTAGGTTAGTGAGTTGAGGAGTAGGGAAAAGTATAGGTTTAAATTTAAATATATAATTCAAAGGAGGGTAAACATATTTTGACTACTACGTCGAATATCGACTGTTATGTTATTGTTATTAGAACCAGGGTAAGAGGTGTCTTATCTTCCTAAACAACATTCGTTGATGATATATTTGCAGCAGGATTTTTTCATTTATAGCGCTCGTGAAAAGACTTGAGATACTCTTCTTTTCATGAAATGGAAAACTGAAACTTTTCCCATCGATTTAAAAATAAATCTTGAAAGATTAGTTTGGAGAATGTTGAAAGGCAACCTTTTTTTACAAATTTTTTAACACAAATTTTTAAAAAAAAATTATATTCATTGTAAATTTATTTTGCGTAATTAATATTTCTGAACTTCCTGCAAAAGGATTTAGAAATTTAATAAGAGAAAACATTTGTATTGCGGGTATAAAAATTCATATCCGAAGTATCTCACTTTACAATTTACAAGTTTTTGTTAATGTTTTTCGGTATCGTATATAAAATAAAATAATCCTTTACGGATGCTTTTTCTTTCATTACAAAATATGTCCAAATTATGTCTAAAACAGACGTACGTAGCAAAATCGATACAGAATAGGATGTCTAAGAATGCATACAGTACTTTGCTCGAGTAACACACAGTAAGAAAAATTTTATATATTCTAAGTCATGGCGGAAAAAATGTAGCTGAATATTTAAGTGTAAATTTAAATGTGCCTTTCATTAAAAGACGGGTAATCAACTGAAAAAAATGGTATATCGAAAAATTCGAAAATATAATTTATTCAAAAATATATATACAAAGATAACAGTGAGCTGAGGACACTGCCAAGTATTGTGATATCTTGAGATAAATTAGATTTATAACTTAAAATTTTTGTAAACGAAATATAATTGTGGAGATTTATGTTCTTATAAGTTTTTATCAAAATTTTTACCATTTCAAATTTAAAATGGACTTTTGTCAACTATAAAAGCCTTTTTTACACTTTAAAAGGTGGGGTGATTCGATAACGAAATAAAGTTTTGAAACAACTATAAATTCCAATATAATCTTTCTCAAACGATCAAATTTCTAATTGTAAATCTTTTTGGGGGGATTTTCCAGCGAACAAAAAAATGTTTCCTCCCTCTATTGCAAACATTTCTCCAACAAACAAGTGTAGAACTTAAATCGTTATTGTTTGGTGGTAAATAATAAAATAAATAAATAAATAAAAAAACAACTTATTTACTCATATAAGTGTAAATAGTCAATAGGGGAATAATAAAGTAAATTCTTTACAACACGATGTATAATTTTATTTCACTTCATTTTGAATTTTTTCTATATTTGACTGCATATTCAACACCTCCCAATGAAAAATCATAATAAGATTAAGCAACCAGGTCTTTATTACTCAAACACACACAAGCATATATACATACGCTGCTAGTAACACACAAACACTTACAAGCAGACATATATCTAACGGAAATGGATCTGATATTTGTTGCATGTTAACATTCAAACTTTCATTCTTGTTTAAAATAGAGCAGAGGGTAGTTTCTTTTTTTTTGGGATTTTTTGTTGAGACTCCCTTAAGGAGTTTACTTTTGCTTTTTTTGGTTATTGTTCCTCATGTTGTTGTAGTTGTTGCTTTTGCTTAAAAAACATTTTGTTAAATTGCGTGTCAAGTAGTTATTTATGATTACAACTTAATAGTACAGGACTGCGTTTTTTTCCGTTTTCTATTTTTTCTGGAGATTATTGGATTAAGGGCGAAGTAATTTCCTTGTTTCCTGCAAGAAATCATAAAATGCACTTAAAAGTGTTTAAGTTTATTAATTCAATTTGATAACAAAAATATTGAATTTTATTCATATTTTTCCTTAAATAAATTACGCCTTATTTGGTCAACTAGTGATTGTAATCACTTCGACAATTGTCCTAGATTTTTTTTGGAAATTTTCTAGTAATTTATTTTTATTTATCAAATTAAGGAATATTTTGGTATTAGAGGGTGTTAAAATATAAAATATTCAACTTTATAATTTCTAAATAATTTTCGATAGTGAATCAGAATAGAACCAGAATAAAAAAGGTCCTGCCACACAGTTCGTGCATATTCTTTATAGGTCTGATATAGTATGCTTCCAAAAAATACCTTTAATCGAAAGGTTTCATTCAGCAATACGAATCTGTAGTCTATACAGATGCATATAATCACATTTTTAATGTAAAAGTATTGTTTTTTTGACAGTTTCATGCGATCAAATGTTCTTGGTGCTATTTGATATGGAATTTGTCTTTAAACGCAAACGTGAAAATTGCTTTTGAAAAATTACCAAAAATAAAATATTTAAAATTTTTGTCTTTCATAAATAAAGTTGTGTTTTAAATGACTGTATATCAATAAAACTGCAGAATTTTCTAATTTAATCAATGAATTTCATAACGTTTAACGGTGCCCAAAAAAGCTTTTCTGTCCTAATCCAGATTTTCAATGGAATGGTTCATATTTAAGAACCTATTAAGCCTATTTTTAAATAAAAATATTACTAATTTTACAGTCTAATAAGCTTAAGCCCCTTAAATGGAACTAATAGCCAATATGAACTGATATTCATCAAATTAGTAATATATTAAAGACTGTTATGAATTGTTCATTTTTAAGAGTTTTATAAGCTTAAACTAACCTGTTTTCCAGGAGCCTTATATGGGAGACCTCTATTGGTCTTAGCTACGTGTATTGAAGACAGTTCAAAACCGCTTTCTGGAAAGGGACCCTATATAATAGCTAAAGCAAAATATGAAACCACATTGGTCAAATAAATAACTCATATTTAAGAGCGTAACAATAATCATTATACGAATTTCCGCAGAATTGGTCTATATTTAAGAGTTTCATAAGCTTAGGAAAAGGTCTTATATGAGAGCTATAGCAAAACATTGATCGATATAAGTCTAAATAATAGCATATATTCAAGACAAAAACAAAAACTTTTGTGTTGAATTTCAATAGAATTTAAAGGTTCTATAATTTTAAAACCAAAATATGTTGGAAATACCAGAAGCTAAATAGAATAGAATTTTGATTTGATGCAAGAATATATATACTTTATAGGGTATTAGGTAACTACTTCTTGGCGTTACACATGCGTTCGCACGATTCGAGATCTAAATTTGTTCCGATGTCAAAACACAATTTGGCGATTGTTGGTGGTGGATTGCATATTAGGCAGTTGGCTAATCTAAAATTGGTTTTGTTCCAACGAAAAATAATAGGATAACGAATTGCTGGAAGATGCTCTTCTCCCTTTTATGGGTGAAGAAATGGATAAAGAATTAATGTTCTAGCAAGATTATTCGGCGATACATGTTTCAAAGTAGTATAAATGGTATAAAGGACACAGCATACCATTGTTGGACTGTCCGACTAACAGACGTACTTAAACCTAATAGAGATGCTTAATCAAATAATGCTCAAAATGAAATAAAAATAACTTTAAAAGAGCTAAAAACAAAAAGAAAAAAATAATACAATACCCTACACCACAATGTTATTTATAATAGCAGTTACGAAAAATTAATTAACTACGCTCGTATAAATTTATTCTTGAGTATGTAGTATATTTTGGTGAAACTAGCATTTTTGTCAAATTTAGGAGATTTAAAGTCTAATTTTATGGGGGTTATGTGGTACCTAGAAGAAAGTATGGACCGACCCTTGTATAATTTCTCACATAAATTTTTACTTTCATTTATATTAATTTGAGAACAATGCTCTTCAAAGCGATATTGTGTAATGTACCGATCCTCGTATATTTTAGCACATAGTTTTAGAACATTATAACACATATTTTTGCTAAATTTCGTTCAAATTGCTTTATGTTTTGGATTTTTATGATCTAAAAACCTCATTCCGGGAGGTCATATGTACGGGAGTTACCCGAAATATTGGACCGAACATGACCAATTTCATCAAAATATCTGAAAACTTTCGACCTGTAGAATGTTCACAATGTTTGCATGGACAGCCAACCGGACAGACAGACGGACGGTTATCGTTAAATCGACTCAGAAAATGATTCTGAGTCGAACGGTATACTTTCTATATGTTACAAATATCAGCACAAACGCATAATACCTCAGCCACCTACGGTGGCGTAGGGTATAAAAACTGAAAACGATATTCTTAAAAAATTAATGGAATCAATACCAGACCGCATTTTTGATAATAATGCTAAAGAGACTTATAAAATTATGGGAAAACACCATAAAAATGGCTGTAAAACTCTAAAAAATTAAATAAAATAAAAGTTTTTTTGCTAACAATATTTTAAATGAAATCTTAATTGAACCAATAAAAATATTATTTGCCCATAAAATATTTTGTTTCTTTAATTTTTTCTATTTCACAAAATGGTTTCATATATTTAATTGGAGTTTGGCTTAATAAGAGAATTTGAAGTAAGGAAATAATGGTAGCTTCACCAACTACGAAATTACTTTTTCACCATACCTTGGCCCACAGATAAGTCTTTTTAGAAATAGCTCTAGACATTGCAATTGAAAGTTGTCTATTCTTCTTCAAAATCCCTTAAGAATTTAAAAGAAATAAAATTAAATAAAAGAATTTTCAAATTTTAAGTTTCAATTTTTCAAAATCCACCATCAGATTACAATAATAAAAAACTAAATAAAATTAAAAATTATTAAGTCCTTTAATAAATCTCTTAGAATTTAATTCTATTAGCAAACAAATGCCTAAAAATCATACAATTGAATTTAAAAATTTCTGTTTGAATAAAGACGTTAAATACGTCTTTATTTCAATATAGAAAGTTAAACCTTAAACAACCCTAAAAACGCTGTTTTGTTAACGAATGCATCTTTTACCTTTAATAGAGAAAATAACAATAATAGTTCTGTCAATACTTCTATTTTTAGAAAATTTTACTAAATACTTTTAACAATTTGATGTTGACAAATTGTAAGAACTTTAAATTTATGTAAATCCTTTCGATCGACTTAAATGCGAAACAACTGTTAACAAATGCCACAGAAAGTGAATAAAAAATGTGAATAAAATCGAAATCAAAGAACTCACACCCTCTTTGCAATTGAGTATTAAATATATTTTTTAAACCCCTTAAAATATTTTTTGTATTTAAAAAAAGTGACGAGAAAATTAATGGGAATAAGCCGAATTTTAAATACCCTCTATCGGGAATACAAGCCAGAGTAATACCACACTAATACGAATATCAATAAAATTCTCATCTGCGATAACCTTTTCATGTTTAATTGTTATAGCACGGCGTTGGGTCACGGATAAGTCCTTCAGCCACAGTAGTGTTTTACATGAGGACGGACTTGCGAAGGCATGTGAAGAAGGAATTTGATCATCATTTAAGCAGAGAAGTGACAAATAATTGGGCATAAAATTAAAGGTTAATTTGTGACTACCGATGGCTATTCTGTACTACGAACCTTCCTATGTTATACTCCTTTTCAAAATTTACAGCAGCTTATAATATTTCCCCTCAAAAAGGTTATCTTAATTCCGTATTTATTAAAAATCGATTCGCTTTTTAAACAAAAATAAAATATTTCGCAAATTTAATATAAGAATACCACCTAAGAACATTTGTATCGAAAGTGGTCCTGTATTTGAGATCTTCAAAGAAATTGATTCTGTATCATACGGTTTGAAGAACTAAATATACTCTCCATTTACCTCTTGTGAGAATACAAACTACAAACAAGTATGCTCTACCACAAACGGATGTGAAGTTAATACATTAAGTTTCATACATTGACACGCACACATACATACATACATACATACATACATACATACATACATACATATATTTCGGATATAATTTTTTTCCTATGAACCGATTTTGATAATTATGGCAAAATTTCATTCTTATTTGTCAATTTTTATTGACAATTTTACAAAAGGTTGTTTCAGATATCGATCTATATCTTTTAATATACTAAACCGATTTTGATTGTTTAAATAGGAAACTTTTCAGGACTGTAGCAAATACTCAGGCCAAATTTCATTGAGGTTTGTCATTTATTGTGGATGAAAGCGTGCCAACCAGAGACAGACAGGCACGCAGACATAGTTAAATCAACTCAGATTTTGATTTGGTGCAAGAATATATATTTGTATAAAGTTTGATATGATTCCTCCTTAGCGTTACACACGGAACGAAAAATTTAATATATGTCCTCCACCACTTGTGATGGTAAAGGACATGAAAAAGGGAACTAAATAAAACAAGACGACAATAATATTAAATGAAATATTTAAAATTTCCATGGATTTGTTTGTACCGGTGTTTCTCTGTTCGTGTAAGTGTGTGTATGTGTTTATAGTGGCTGAATTTGGTTGACGATATTGAGATGTGTTGAATTGGTTGTATTTGTGAAATCAATTCAATTTTTAACTTTTTGCATTTTATTATTGTTCTTGTTGTTGTTATTGTTGTTCATATTGATTTCAATTTTTCAATTGTTCGGCATTACCGATGATTTATTTCACGTCTTTTCAGCGGTTGGATGGTTGCATTTAAACTCATTTCAATTTAATATTTGCTTGTTTGTATGTGTTCGAATAAATACAAGTATTTTCTCTTGTTTTATCCTTTTTTGTTGAATTTTATTTGTTTTTTACTTTTTGGAAATCGTTTAAATTCACTGAAGCGTTTGTCCAAGTTTCAGTCTCCAAAAAAAAATTAAATAAATAAAAATACAAATTGAAAAGAAAGTCTGTTGAAATTCATATTTTTAAAATTTGTGCTGGTAAAAAAGCGAAGTTAAAAATTCACAGAATTATTGACAACTGGTTAATGTGAATACAGCTGCTGAATAAAAAGCATTCAAACAGCAGGAATTTGATGTTAATTGTCTTTGTTTTTTAAATTATTTTCGAGTTTGATATTCATTTACACTTAATTAATAATCAATTATATAAAAATTCGTTATGGAAAAATAAGTTCTTTGTACCAGTGCTGATCCTAGTTCCGTATTATTTAAATCATTTTCCTTTTCGTGCGATTTTTTCTTTGTAACACTTTGTTGAGTATAAATGTAATATAAATTTAAGTTTAACAGTTTTTAACGGCAGAACATGTTCATAAACCTTCTTACACAATTGAGAACTCCATATTAATTTAAAACAAATAAGAGCGCCACATTCGGCTATGCCGAATCCCCAATACCACCCACCACAAATGCATGTAAAGTAAATACGTTATAAATACTTTTTTTTAAATATAAACCAGGAACATTAAATGAGTCATAAAATTACTTATATATTTAGCTATAACCTTTTTTCTACTGAATCGATTTCGATTATTTTTGGAATATTATTAAAAATTTTACGAAAGTTCCTCGATTGAACTTAGAGGTTGCCTAAGACATCGGCCTACATCATTTAATATACTGAACCGTTATTGTTGGTTTTAAATAAAAAACTTCTGCGGACTATAATGTAAATTATTATGGCTGTGAGCATGTCAACAATAAACAGATAGATATTCATAGATCAATCGACACAGATTTTGATTTAATGCAAGAATATATACATTATGTGGTCTGAGATGATTCCTTCTTAGCGTTAATTACCTTTTTACCCTCTTTACCACATGTTCTGGTGGAGGTTATAAAAGTATGAATTAAACAGTCCATGGTGCATGAAATGTAGGGGTTATAAAAGGACTATGAGAAATTGTGGACTGATCTTCGAAAAATTTCGTAAAGAGTTTTCTGTTTGTATTAATTTTTAAAATTGATATTTTCGGGAGATATTTTCTATGAGAGCCACGGTCATTTGTGGACCGATTTTCCTGATATTTGGCGTGCGTATTTGAACTAATGAAAAAAGTGGTTCCGTTCCGTTTAAATAGAAAAATGTATTGCAAAGTGTTTGAGAGGCGATATTTTCCATTGCAAACGAAACAATTTATATCGCATATATCTGATCCTAAAATGATTCTTGCTCACGCCTTAAAAATGTAGATGCGCACGTTACTGTAATTGTCATAGACTGAAATTCACGGGGAAAGAAAGAAGGAATCGTTTTTCGCATACATGACAAGGGGAAACAAAATCGGAAGTTAGAAGCAGCAAGAGAAATAAACTGAAAAGTGAATGTTGCTCCTTAAAAAACACTCAGAAGATAAGGAAGCGCATACTTAAGCTATACGAAGATTGCTACACAATTCAGGTAACAACACAAGAGTAGAAAACCATTGATATCTGCTATTAAGCGGATGAAGAGAATTTGTTTAGCAAAGCAGTTTTAAAATTAGCCATGGACATTCCAGGGTATGAAGAAAGCTTAACGGTCCATATATAATAAGCCGTACATTTACTTTAAATAGTAATGGAGGAGTAATGATCTGGAGCTGCATGTTCGCTGACGGAATAACTGATAAAAATGTTAAATATTTTAAAGAAAAATGTTAATCAGAGTGTAGACAAGTTGTTTTTATCGCTGTCATTCACATTTCAGCACCATAATGGTTCTAAAAATTCAACTTACGAAGTGAAAATGTGGCTTATATATAATACGGTATATTTCTTTCCACATTCTCCTCAGTATCCAGAAACCAATCTCATAGAATACTTGTGGAAACGATTGGATCGAAGTGTACTTCAAAGTGCTTCGTTATGAGGTATTTAAGTAACACACAGAAAAAAATCAAAGTTAAATTAATTAAAATAGAAATAATTTAACTTTTTTTCAGTTATGACTTTGCTTCACATATAAAAAATGTTAATTTAACATTGTAGTTTAAAATTTTATCATCGTATAATTTTATATATTAATATGTAAAGATTCTAATATGTTTATTATTGTTTCACTACAAACGTAAAATCGTTTAATTTAAACTAAATGAAAAAATTTCAAATCAACTATGTTCAACGTTGATTTTGAGTTTTTTTTCTGTGTGAAGTTGTTTACATTGATCAGTGATGCTTAACGAAGAGAGTTCAGTATGTATTTGCCCCTATTATAATTCTTTTGATTGTCAAGTCCGGGCTTTCACATTGAAGATGAAAGATATTTTCATTTTTCCCAAATTTTAACAGTTGCGATAATGGTCATTATACGATAATCTAAGTATATTTACAAGCCTTCATAACGCACAGCTACAAGGAATCCATATACATTCCTCGCTATGACTCAGGAATTGGCTCGTACGTATAGTGGATTCATTTACATGGGTCTTCAGTGACAGAATGGCCGCCGATAAACGTATCAATTTTCTCTGCATTGGCCGACCAACAGAAATTAAGTTACATGGGCCTTCAGTGACAGAAGTGCCGCCAGACTGCCGATAAAAGTTCTGAGACTTCAAGAAATATTCCCGACATCTAAAAGTTGGCTTTTCATCCAGATGGCATTTATTTTTTTCCGGAAATGTTTATTGCATTTTAAGTCCTTTTAATATAACTATTCACAACTTGTTGTGGCTCTTATTTATGCGATAATAAAACTTAAAAACTTTCAGTTTTGTGTTATGACTAAAAATTAAGTTCATTTCTAATTAAGTTAAATTTCAAAATTTCCTTAAACTTTAAAATTTTATTAAACATAAAATTTTCTTATCTTTAATTTAAACCCCTTTTCAAATTTTATCTAACAAATTTTATGTTCAACAAAATTAACCCACAATTTTATTATAGTCAATTTTTAGGTTACAGCCTAAAAAATTTTGAACAACACACAAAACAGTTATGGAAATTCTTTATTTTTTATTGTCTAGTCTTTGAAAGATTCCAAGAAAAATGAGATCCAACATAATAAACATATAATATAATTAACAATTTCCTTGAGGATACAAATACAACAAACATACTAAGATTTTATTATAGACATTTGTAGGAATGTATTTATATGTGTATGTGTGTTGAAATATTACAAAGGCAAACAAAACCACATTTAACACTCTTACAATTTAATTAAAGACCTTCATTATTGTCTTCTTCTTATTTTCAGCTTCTTTAATGTGTAATGTCATCTTATCCTTCTTCTAAAAATAAGAAGAAGAGAAAGATGAAAAAAAGTATTTCTTATACACATTAACTTCGACTATAACTTTCTTATTAAATATTACCCAATTTAAGTACACACACAAACACACAAATACAAATATGAAATAAGAATATGATATGATAGTATGAGTACAATAAAGATAATTTCATATGTCAGCCAAGGACTCTATAATCAAGAGAAATTTAACTCATAATAATTGATAATCATAAAAAAGGAAGAAGAGGAAGAAAAAATATCATACGGATACGTACATAAGAACATACAAGAATATGAAATTCTTCAACAGTTTCAAACAAATAAATCTACGGAAATGAAAGCATACATGTGTCATTTGATTAAATGTGATTTTATATTTGTGTATGTGTGTGTGTGTTTAATGGTATGTGTATGTATGCAAGATTAAATACATGTAATCAAATTAAAACTGATAGTTAATGTTGGATTTAAAAATAGCACAATTCTTAGGAGATTTTTTTCTTTATTTGAAATATATAATATTATTTCTTCTCAGGATAAAGGATAATAATTGCACATTACTTTTGGGAATGAGCGGTAATTAGTTTTCATATTTGTTAATGAAATTTCTGGAAAAGCTCATTGCCGTTAGGACAAGTTTTCTCTATGAAACCAGCTAAATCGGTTTATTATAATTGATATCATCACTCAAGCAAAAGGAAGTTTTTAATTTTTATATCCTACACAACACAATGTGTCCAAATCGTTTTTTACGCCCTCCACCACCACAAGTGGTGATGAATGTATATTTACTTTGACATTTTTACCTATGTCCGCTTGTCTACCCGTCTGACGTCCGCAATACTAAACTTATTGTTATGGTCCCATTTAGTTTGGCTTTTAAAACCGGCAATATCAGTTACGTGGCAAAAAATTCAAAGCCGATATTTGAGGCAACAATAAAAAAGGAAAACTAATTCGATTTTAATAAAATTTATCCCAAAAACAAAGCAAGTGTCTTTGGATCACGTGTTTCAGTATCGTACCAAAAATAATGGAAATCCGATCAGTTGATGTTGCATATAAATCCCAAATAATTTTCGGAAACTTGTCATATGCATTTATTTTGATTTATAGCCACAAAAATAATATAATACCGCTACCCGGAATATGGTTCAAGATTTTTTGACTTATATCGGTCCACATAAATCTTTGGCTCGATAAGAAAACTTCATTAATATGTTTCCATATTTCTCTGTATATTTCATATGAGACCTTTTGCGAAATCGGGTGTAAAGGTGGTAAAATTAACAAAAGAGTGACATTCTAACTTGTTCCAAATAAGGTTATAATATTGGACTATATATTATACTGCACTATGGCGCAGGCATAAACAATTTCTCACCGACCCAGGTTAATTGTGTGCAAACTATCTGAATTGTTAAACCAATTCATCAATTCCAATAGTTTTCCAATAAGCAGACAGCATAAGGACATCGTCAGATCGGTTGTACTATTTACGCCAAGAATAAAAAAATGTTTGTTGAAATTTCTAAAAACTAACAGCCCTTTTGATTCTCGTACATAGCGTCGTCATTTTAAGTCCTTTCTTTGATGATTTTTGGATCTGATATGAATTTCTAGTATTAACTTCGGATCATTATCTTTAAGATACTTGAAGATTTACTTACCATGGAGCAGATGGGCAGGTTTGCTTAGCCGATTTTTCTCCCAGTTCAACTTAGGAAGTGCAATTAGATTCAAAATCTGCAGAATGTAAGTGTATTTATAAGTTGTTTAAAGAAGACAAGAATGCTGTTGAGATCTCCACAATTTTTTTGGTTCAACTACAATATCTCGAAATAAAATTGGTGCACCATAGTCGATATACTGAACTCCTTACGACTATATTAAAGGACCCAAGAAAATTTCTATATAGATTTTCACTTAGCAATCGAAAACACGTAGAAAAGCCATTTGCTCTTTTCAAGATATAATTCTCAAGTGTTTGTAATGGGTTCCTTCCACATGTACAGGACATGGTTCACGTTCGAAGTTTTTACTGATATGAAAGTTTTAAATCTAGTTCACGCCTACATACTTCCCACTACCATACAGATAGATAAAGAAGAGGCTGGATTCTAATAATTATAAAAATTTGTAATGAATAGCACTTCCTAAACTCCAAAGGTGAAGAATTATGAGACGTTGGTCTTATGTGAACAGAAAAAACCCTAAATTATTGATGACAGATACTGTGATTAATAAAAATAGGTTTTCATTAAAGTGCAAATAACATTTAAAGATGTCCATCTTTCAGAACCGATTTCTAAAAAATCTATGAAATATAATTTTAATAGAGGTGGGACAAATTGGCAAGCCAGATGGATTTTTCATGCTTATGTTTTCCAGAGTCCTCTTTGGAAGGAAGAATAATATCTTGTAAGTCTTCGTGAATTCTGTTGCCATTTTTTGTCGAATTTAATAATTAAATTATATTCTGCTATATCCGGTTCCATGACTGTTTTTAGAATTTTACATATTAAAAAGTAAAAATATAAGGATGTCAATTCCATTAAAGTTACAATGAAATTTTATATTTAACTTTCACTGAAACTTAGTTCAACATTCCAACCAACAACACATACACTCACTTACACAAACATTATCTAACTTACAAACATTATTAAGGAATAGAATTTGTAGCTACAACAATTTACTTTTTGCGAAATTAAATTTTAACTTGGGCTGCTAAATGAAAATAAAACAAGAGAAGTAAAAAATAGAACGAAAAACATACATTTTTAGGGTGATTTCAGTGTATGAATAAATTATCATCACTACCCTTGTCGTTTCGGAACATGAAAATAAACACACATTCACACTAACAATCACTTTATCCACTTCACCCAATGGTTCAAGTAGGAATCAGTCATATAGAACCTTTTTTATGGGCCATATGGAGCGAAAATCTAGGACTGTAAACACTTTCCCAGCCAAACAAAAGCACAATACACAGACTAACAAACACACTCATAAGTAAACATACACATAAAGCGGAAGGAACAAAAAGTACTCGAACATTACAATGTTGTTAAAGGATGTAAAAGAGTACGAGTATGAATTAATGCTACTTCTTTTCTCTTGTCCTTAAGACGCTACAAGTTCAACATTCACTTCAGCAGAACGATAGGAAACGAAAAAAAAGAGAGTTGCTTAAGACCAATAAGTTATTTGGCTCAATGATGAAGTCATGAAAAGGAATGTATGAAAATAAAAAATATGATTTTTTTTGTTTTTGCCCGAAATTATTCATACAGGGAACAGAGTTAAAATTCAGTATACTTTTTTCCATTATTACAACCAGTTATGTTTCTAGGTTATACAGGGGGTTAAGAGTTTCTGAAAAGTTTATAAAGGGGTGAGATGATGTCTATATGCGGTAATGGTATGGTGGTACTGGTGATACTAGTGGTATTGGTTTAAATATTTTTAGCTAACGGATAAAGCGGTTTCTTGCCTCTCAAACCTTTTTTCTTGCGTTAATTTTAATTTTTGTTTGTTAGAGAATTTGCCTGTAACTATATAAATGTGTGTGTATTTACATACGGTAAATAGCAAAAAACGGAAGGCGTAAAAAGTTGTATTTTGATTTATCACGGTTTGAAATAATCTCAAATTTGATGGCAGATAATATATTTACATACATCTAACCCTCGTATGATTTAATTCAATTTTAATAAAATAAGTATTTCAAATGTTAAATGTTGCAAGAATTAACATGATCATGAAATACAGTCTCTTTTAGTATTAATACCCCCTATATCCAATACGGGATCTTCTACAAATTTACAATTGCTACAATTACCATCCATTTCCTATATATTTCGATTCATTTTAAGCTTCAGTTTCTGGATTTGCAAGATATTAAGTTATTTTTATACATACGTCACTTGCTTTAGTAAGACAATCGTTTGTGCCTTAAAAAGATTAATAAATATAAAAAAACTTAAGGCAATAGCAAACTATAGCTCTGTCAAAAATGTAAAATACGACATGAAACCTTAAGATATCACCTTTTCTGTAGAGAAAATAGAGATAAACTTGAACTAACAGTGACTCCCCGAACAATAGCAGGAGTTTTAAATGAGATACCATCAATAAATTGGATAAAATTCAAGCAAAAGACTTGTCTTTCCTAACGATAAAAGAAATTCAACTTGGATGGTTGCTATCGATACGATCTAGGCTTAAACAACTGTGCTTAAATTGAAAGAATACATTTTTCCAACACTACCAACTCCTTAAAATGTCGTCTGGACATCCTAACATCGATAGGACTTAGTCTGATTTTTCAAAGATTATCTCTCTAAAAAATCTTGTTTAAAAGTTATTTGAAGTACTTTTCCTTAATTTAACAGATTCCTTCATTGTTTCCCTCAAAACTTTAAGCGTTCAAAGAGCGTTAGGTGTTTACTTTCACATGTACATATAAATGTATGTGTATTACATGGAAGGGTGCAACTTAATTAAACATTTGTTTTAATTTATTTTTTAGCTTTTTCCCAACTCGTTTTCATTGAAAAAGTCAAATTAAGGTTTTCAGACTTATTTTTTCTTATTTCTTATTATTGTTGTTGTTGTTGTTGAAGTATAGAAAAACAAACAAAACATAGAACAAAAAACAAAAACAACGGCGTCAATACAAAAGAACAACAACAAAAGTTGTATTATAAAGCAAAAAATAAAAAATTAAAAGGAACAAAAACAATGTGTTAACTTAATTATGACTTTATTTAATGTAATTAGCCACCTTAAGATGTTTTAAACAATAAACAAAGTCAAACAATCCAAAAAGTAGAAATTTATTTAATTTTTTATGCTCTACACCACCACAAGTGGTGATAAGATTATATTAAATTTGTCATTACGTGTGTAACGCCACGAAAGTATCATCTCAGATCCCATAAAGTATCCATATTCTTACATCAAATCAAAATCTGAGTCAATTCTCACGCCTAGAATTATTATCGAAACTCAATAAAATTTGGCCACAATGTTTCTTATTGTCCTAAGCAGTTTTCTATTTAAAACCAGCTATATCGGTTCATTGTTAAAAAAAGATATATACCGATATCTGAGCCCACCTCAAAATTTCGAAAAAGAATTTTTATTTTTCAAGTAAATAATACAATACTGGTAACTGGATTTAAACATATATTTAACTATATACTCAGCTATACATTTTTCAACATCATGCAAAAAACCATAAACAAACAGATCAATAGAAAGAAGTTATAGGCTAAAATATGCAAAATTTTGATACACATCAAAATCTGTGTGATGTATGGGTCGCAATTTTTAAGATAATTTCCTGAAATTTGCAATACATATTTATTTTAATACAATAATGAAAACAGAGAAACTAGATTGTGCTGGGGTCATTATTAACATAGCTTCCATATAAAGCGCTTGCACGGAGTATGAAATTTGGCATAACTGTCTTGAGTATATGTTTTAAATTTTATTATATCGAGTGATATTTTTTGCTATTTTATCATCTAACGGTCCTTCCCGGATTTGATCTAATAAGACTATTGAACTAGGAAAAATTTTAATGAAATTCGACATAGTAATTTTTTCGACTCTCCTGAATATGGGCAATATATTTGAACAATATCGGTTCATATTTTGCTATAGCATATAACTGATGGATGGTTGTCTGTTCATATAATTGTTGTGAACAGTCTACAGGTCGCAATTTCTTAAATATCTCGATGAAATTTGGTACGTGTTATTGTTTTGGCCTAAGGACGAAGCTTACTGAAATTAGCCATGTTCTGTACAATATTTCAGGTACCTCCCATACAAATGTTCTTCCCGAAATGGGGTTTTAAGGTAATAAAAGTCCTAAATATAGGGCGATTTAAACGAAATGTGACACAAGCCTTATCATATTCTGTAATTTCGGTTCGTTATTTCTCATAGGACTCCCTTCCAAATATCACTTTGAAAGGGCGAAAATCTCACATGTACGTTGGTATTGTAATAATAATTGGTCAAATTAAGATAAATAAAAGCAAAAATCGATGTGCAAAATTATACGAGGGTCGGTTCATAATTTTTTATAGCCCTCATATAAGGCCCCCCCCCAGGAAAATTCATTTTAAATATATAAATTTAAGATAAATCTTAGTGTCACAATAATGTACTAAAAAACTTAAGAATAAATCAGAAAATATAATTATACGAGGGTCATTCATTATTTTTTTAACTACCATTTTTAACCGAGGATGTGGAGCAGGGTGTTAGATAGTCGGGCTTGACCAACTATACATTTATAATTGTTTTTTTTTTTGTTTTTGTTTTTCAAATTTTCTTTCAAACTGTTTGCTTCAAAAGACAAAAACAAAAAATAAGAGAAATAAAGAACATAAATTAAATTTCAATCTTATTAAAATGTTTAAGTTTGTTTGTTGGCAAATTTTCATAATAATATTTTTGTACAAGAAGAAGAATGAAAAACATTAAATTACATTAAAAAAGGTACTAGAAAAATTGCCTCAAGGAAACGGAAATATATTTGTAAAATGAATTAGGAACTGCAAAACAGTCGCTTTTCTCTAAATAATTGTCCTCGTTAACAGAGTCCTTTGTATTTGTATTTGTATTTGTATTTGTATTTGTAAGAACTTAAAAAGTAAATAAAAATAACTGTTTTTATTAATTATAATAAATTAAAATGTAGAAAATGCTGTACAAGGTAACCTTGTAAGCATCAGTGACATTCATGATTGATGGTCGTGATGACGAGTCGAGTAATAAAAAGTTTTTAACTAATATCGAGATCATATAGATGTTAAATTTTTAACAAATATTAATGATTAATGATGATAATGATTAACCGAAAAACTAACCAAAGTTCAATGATGTCAATGATTACTTACGGAAAGACGAGGAGAACTTTTGGAACTAGATCTAAGACATCATTATTATGGAAAATCAGCACTACGAAATCCTTACATTCTACCATATTTGCATTTCTAAATGAGAGGAAGAATTGCTACCTCAAAATTGGAAAAAATATATCATTGTAAAGTCAAGAACCGGTAAGAAAGAAGCTAACAATGCGAAAATAGTTAAATATGGACTTTTGTTGTATTATTCTGGCCAATATTGTAGAACAAAGAAATCACAATTTCTCAAAATTTCTCTGTAAACTGTCAAATATAAGACCCTTGTGTTATATATAAGAGACATTTGTTTTTTGCTAACATAAATATTTTGTTTTTGGATTTAAACATTTTAAAGTAATTTATGGTAATGGATCTCGCATGATAGCCATGATAAATTGTTGTTCGATCTCGCTAAAGTTTGGTTTATAGATTTGATCGTGACAAAAATTGGTTGAAACAAGAGTTTCCTATTATCATCAATACTCTGCATGTGTGTATATTTGAATATATTTGCTGATAATCTAAACCATAATCTAGTCAGTATTGCTACATCGATATCTAAATATATGAGCCAAACCACTCCCTATTATCAAGGAAGTTGTTATAGGTTAGGTTATGAGGACGACACCGATAAAAATTAATCCATAGAAGTCTTGTGATCCCTTAGTCCCCTCATCCTCATTTATGAAGTGCAATAATAACCAAAGATTAAAATCTCTTATATTAAATATTATTAAGACAGGTCGTGGCATTCGCACAAAAATTTAAAGTCTTCAACAGTTTCTTCATACCATTTACATGTATCGTCTTCCAAAGTACGCATCTTAACTTATGTTTACCAAAGATATTTGAACCTTATTTGTAAATATACATCTGCTTCTTACCATCTAATAGGTCACTCTATTCTTGATTTTTTACTAATCTTCTTCTGCAGACGGCGGATATTTTGTTTGCTTTTTCGTTTCCTAAATTAGTCTTATATCCAGGCACCTAGAAGAGATTAATGTTATTTCCAAAGAGCAAGAAGCTTTTTTTAACAGCTGCTGACCACACTACCTCTTATGTTATCTATAATTATTGCAACTTGACTATCAATGAAGAAGCTGTTGTATATTTGTGTCACTGCCATAAAAATAGCTTAAACTTTAGGTTGGAAACTAAAACATTCTGTTCTCAACTGATAACATGCTCCTATTTTGCGTTTATAACAAAAATCATCGCAATGAGTTCGCACAGTAGTTTAAGATCCCTTAATGTAGATATTAATTTTCGAGCACACTTATTTATAATGTCACTAATTCTATTTGACGAGCATTTCTCACATATCAAATTCTACAAAGACTGATCTTTTCCAACAATTTAATGTGAATGATAAAATGTATGACATTTACATGACTTTTTGTGCCTCGTCGTACTCATGGCAACCGGTAAACTGCATACCGCTATCCTACTAAGTTTATTTAATTATTTACCTTCTTTTTAACAATTGGCACATGACTTGACATGGTCTTACCATTTCCATGTACAGTCAGTCAAATAATTTATGCTTTACGCAGCAATCTTACCTGTTAAGAAGGTTTTGACATGAATACATCAGGGTACTCTTTTTCATTCGTTCGTTTAAATTATTCTGCTGTAGAAATAAATATCAATACAATTAGCCGAGTAATTCCATTAGTATGAGTAATTCAATTTAGCTTAGAAAGGTTTAAAGGAGATATTTTCTTCATTGTGAGATAGTACGAAATCCGTTTTTGCCGTATTTTTACTGAGACAACCTTCCGTTGCACATTTAGAAAACACTTTAATGGATATTCCATATTTAAAATCTCATCTACAACAAGCAGCCAAATCAGCGAAGAAGTAACAACCACTCGATGTGTTCCCCTCGTGACATTTGCACGTTAGATGACTCTCTTCAGTAATCTGCCTTTGTGTAAGCATTAATATTATCCATTCAGTTACCTACTGTCAGTTTTGTACCATTCTAATGTACTCTTACGTTGAATTTCTGCAGATTAAACATTCCATATACAAGAAAGAAGTTTCCTTACACACAAGTGTAATGTAAGAAAATTGAAGCAGCATATATAGTAAATGAACCCGGTTATCGAAAAATATTCTTCGAATAAAAATATTTAATTAATGACAGCAACATAAGTTACATAGATTTAGATAAATGTGAGTCTAGGAATAACTTTCGAAAACCTTTCCATTTGCATAGTGTGACCTACGCCGGATTTTAAACAAATACTATCAAGAGAACTCCCAATCAAGTCTTCGAAACTTTTTTATAATCAAAGACAAAGCTAACCTTATTACGGTAAAGTATTTTTTAATAGGTAACAGCTTCGACTTTGTCATTTTCAAGTGCTGCTTCGGATGCAAGTATATTAAGTTCAAAATAATTGAAAACGAAAGGCATTGTAAAGCTATTTATGTTGTTGATAAGTAAATGATATAAAGAATACGACGCATATTTTAAAATATTTGAAAGGAGTTTTGTGGTATTACCTATTGAAATACAGTCAGACGGTCACAGGAGATCTGAACTATAGGTAGTTGACACGTTTGAAGACACAAATTACGACCAAAATATCAACCTAAAGTTAAGCATTTGAGGATAGTCTGAACTTTGCATTTGCGAAATTCAGACCTTGAATTTTTTGACTACCATTTAATTCCACCAATAAAGGAGGCCGTTACTGAAACACATTTCACTTCATAGTAGGATTGTTTTAATTCCTTCTTTGCCTTAAAACCTGAACAAAACTTTTAGTGCGAAATCTATAAAAATAGCAGAAAGTCCTTAAAGATATTACTGACCTCTATTAAATTGAATACCAATTAGTTTAAATTTCTAAATAATATATTTTTGTTTATTTACAGTCATTTCCGTTTTGCATAAAACGTTGAAAAGGCATTTAGTTCATATTCATATGAAAATAAAAATATAAAGTCCATCTAATTTCATTAAAGTGCAAATAGCAGTCATTTATAATCGGATTTTTACAAAGTTGTAACATTTAGTACATACTTTCCACAAACAACCTTGTAATTTTTTCTTTTTCAATTTTCTTCACTTCAATTATATATTTTTTATACATTTCTTTGGTCTTAAAAGAGAAATATGGTTTTTGACTTGAACATAAAAAGGAAGAAGGAGAAAAAATAATAATAATTTTACACATTAGTCAAGGATCTTTACATGCAGACTTAATACAAGTACAAAGTGAGTCCTTTCTTTTACGAGTATTTATATTTTCGCTTCAACAATTTAAATCGCATTTTGTATACCGCAAAATGCACACATAAACACACTCCCGAACAGGACCAACAATCTTGCTAAAGAGGAAACTATACACACACCCACAAATACACTTAAGTGGTCAGGGAAAATTATTGAAGGAAAAAATAACCAACAAAAACAAAAAAGAAAAAGAAGGCAGAGGCATAAAATTGTAATGAAAAAATAAAAACTGGTTGGTATTAAAAAAAAGGAGGAAGAGTGGGAGAGAGAGAGAGTGTGTGAATGAGGAAAGAAACTATTGCCTTGAAACCAAGGATTTCATTTAATATTTTTATACTTTATAGCTTTTTTTGTGTGTATGTAACCGTTGGGTACATTTTGTTTTATTTACTGTTAACACAACGACTAAGATTTCATAAGAGTTTTTCCTTTTTGTTTTTTTCTTTTATTTTATTTATTTATCCGTGTGTTATGTGTAAAATGGTTATTTGCTGCTTATCCTTATTACTCTCACTCTAATCCATAAGTGTATGAGTAATGTTTTATTTACTTAAACACATACTTACCCATATGTATGTACATGTGTATGATATGTGCCCACCCTTCAAACATTTGGAAGTTAAAATTGTCGCGGACGTCACTTCTTAGTCACTTCAGGAATGTTGTGGGAAGATTTTCGATGACTTACAAAAATAAAATATATTACTTATTGCCACTTTATCTTCTTGTAGTAGAGATGGAAGCGCCTCCTTTAGAAAATATTAAAGGAATTGCAAAAACTATATGTATTGTCACTCCCGAAAGTGACTTCTGAGCCACATCCAAAAGTGTCTTCGATGAGGAACATTTTTCCCTTCGGAAAATGATTTTTATGATACTTTGACGATATCTACCGCGATGATTTCAACTTCTGGAAGACACTTCTAAGCCACTTCCGCAACAAACATGATTGCAGGGTTACAACGAGTGTCCTTTTTTGTTGTTCAAAGACTATGACGATGATGATGAAGATTGTTTACTTTTGAAGGATTTTATTTGAAATTGATTGCCTTAAGACATGTTATTTAGTAAATATCTTTAAATACACACTTATATTCTTAGTAAATATTGTATGACAATTTCGCACATGATTAAATCTTAAAAGAGACAGAAAAACAACTAGAACAAGAGAAGAAAAAAAAAAACAGCTGCAAATAAATCATAGACAATAAATATAAATAAATAAAAAATCCAATAATCAAACGTTTAAGTTTTTTTTAGAAAAATATGATGAACAAATACTGGCATTTTTATATTTGCTCAATATAATCAAAATGAAACTATTTAAGTCGTATTTATAGTAAAAAACTTTATTGATATAAAACTTATATTTATCAAAGTTTCTTTGACGAATGCTAAATATTCTATACGAGAAGCATTTAAAAGGTGGAACACATAATTTCGAAAGCCAGACAGCAAGTAGTGATCAGACTTGAGGAAGTAAGTAATCAAGCTGTAAGAGGTAGATTTTCCCATTATCAACAATATGGATTTCATAAAGTATCTACATGTTTTCGTTTTATACCCTACACCACTAAGTATACCGATCGAATCACTTCCATTAGCCTTTAATATTTTGTTATTAAGGCTTTATCCCCGTGCCCAATTTCAAGATACGTTTTAAAAGTTTTAGAGATATTATATTAAAATTTTCGATTATCAGAGGGATATCACTCCCTCGTGTACTATACTAAATTAATTATATAAATATTTGACACTTAATATTTTGTTTGTATGTTTTTATAGGATGTTTTGGATATCAGTATATTATTTTTTTGCACTCAACCATTTAAAATAGGAAACTTTTAGGGACGATAGCATATATCTAGCAAATTTTCATTGTAGATATGAGCGTGCCAACAACAGACAAACAAACTCATATTTTGATTTGATGCAAGAATATACTTTATGGAGTCATAGATTATCCTTCTTGGCGTTAGAAAGTTAATGTACTCTTATCACCATTGGTGGTTGTGGAGGGTATATCTAGAACTGTTCTTATGTGGTTGATATTGAAGTATGACCAAGTTCTAAAGTTTGCGTGAGATGTTTCAAATAATTCCTCTTTTATAATTATACTCGTAGTCCTGTCTGATGTTATAGAAGTGGTTTCTTTGTTTTGCTTTGATTGTCAATATACTCTAAATGATGTTATATGCAGTTATATTAATCATTCAAGTCGCCATATTTCGTTAAGTTAACAATATGAAATTTACCCACAGAATGCGGCTCTGTTAAGTGATTCCTATAAGTGTTATAAAAGTGTTTATTTATTTTTCAATCTACGTATAAATTTCTTAGAAAACGTTTGTGTCAACAGAGGTCAAAGTGTAAGTCCTTCGAAAAGGAAATTAGTAACTTCTCATAAAAAAGACAAATCTTTTTGGATTTAATTGTTTGCTACAATATTTACAGCATTCTTTGAAATCGAAGTAATTTACAAATTTGATCGATTTAAGGAAAACGTCAACCGTAGCTTGTCGTACCTAAAATTAAATTTGATTTTTGAATAAAGATTTAAGTGGCATAAATCTGTTTTTAAAATTTATTCACATTAACTTATCGCATATATATTAATTTATGCAAACAGCAAGTCACACTTTGGCCTTATCAACGTTTTCTTGCTACCAGATTTGGGTCACTGGTGAAAATTCGATAATTGTTAATTCAAAAGAGATCTAAAAGTTTCGCAGTGGACTTGTAGCTCTTCCACAAGAAGTCTTGTTAATAAAATAGGAAGTGCCACTTAAACAGTAAGACTAGAGAGTTCTAATAAATGTATTGAATTTTAATTTCCGCCCAAAACTTCGTAACGCTAGGAAACTAAAATACATTAGAGTTTATCACTAAGTTATTTTTTTCTAAACGAATTGAAACACTCCTCCATACAAATTAAAAACATATGTGTAATTAAATATTCTTTTACAGATTTTACAATCCAACTAAAATTTATATATATCAATATTTTGATATGACATCTTTATCTCTCTGTTATTTGAACACCATCGAAATTCAGTTCTTATACGCAAAACTACGAAAAAATACACAAAAATACTTGATAAATAAAAATGTATGCGTTTTGAAAATAAATTTGATTCTTTTTGTCAAAATATTCATTTTTCTCAAAATCTGATTTAAATTTCGTATTCGTACGTAGCAGCTTCTTAAGAATAACAGAACATTTCATTCATTCACTCAATGATTTCGATCGTTGTAAATTTGACGACATTTTGCAAGGAAACCCAAAAACAACACAAACTACAACCGAATCAGTCAGAGAAAATGAACAAAAAAAAAAACAGCACAAACAACATCGAAAATAACTAGTCAGCCTGCCTCGACTAAAATCAACAATGTCATTTTTTTCACTCCTCATAAAAAATACGAAAAAAAGTTGCGATAAAACATACAGACAACAAAACCAAATACTCGCAGCACTATGCAACGCCTTGTTCGCGTAAAGCAAATGGAAATGCATTTGTATGCAAACGACAAATTTTGACAACACTGCTCGAAGGCAGAAAAGCAGGCAAAGCTTTAGTTATTTAACTTAAATGTATTTATGCATGCAACAGATAGTGTTGCACAAATGTGGATGGAAGAGATTTATTTGATTAAATGTTATAAATTTAATGTAGTATTAAGCCATATTAGCGGATTGTCGGATATTTTGACTTGATTCCTATAAAATTTTAAAAACCGTTTTGTGCCAAAAAGTCCATTCTTTATTATAAGAATAATAATAATATAAAATAACGTTTCCAATAATGTTAGTACCTAGAAGCTTAATCTGCTATCTGGTTGCGATTTTCGAGACCCTCACCTGTGTTAGTTATAATACTCCTAGTACATATAGCAGAGTTCCAATTTTCACTTATATGGTTGGTGAATACCAGACATCTATCAATGAGAAGGCTAGAAATTATTATATACTTTGTAATACTATAGAGATAAACACTGTTGCACTGAAGTGAAACCTATTGAACATCACCACGCAAAAACTACAGGTTTTCATTAACAAATGCCTCAGAATCATATGCAGAATACTCGGGCATAATTACATCAACAATATAGATCTCTCATAATAAAAACTCTGAATTCCAGTTCATCGATATTGGAAAGATCATGTCATTTGCCATTACGCCCTTCACAGCTATACAATCTAATTTTTTTGTCACACAAGTTTGCAGTGGACTGTCCGATTTAAAACTGTTTCGTTATAGGTGCATTAATTTGTCAAATTGTTTTATTGCCGTTAAGGGGATTACCCCCACAAGTTGTCCCTGTTTCAGAATGGATTTCGTATTCTCTGGACAACCAACATATTAGTTGGTCGATTCCAGTAAAATTCCTGATCTCATAGATATTATCGTATCAATAAACTTAAACCGTAAATCGATGATTACGGAAACTTCATTTAATTTTCTGACCGTTCTCCGGTTAAAATAGCATATAGGGATTGGAATACAAAAGGTCTCATTTATAGGAAAAAATGATTGAATATTAAGAATTCGGATATTGGAAAACTTCTTTATAACTCAGAAGAGAATGCAGTAAACGAGATTGCCAGTTGCAAAGTTGAGGCTGTATACTGCTAGTCGAAGCTCTTAATGTTGAAGCGAACTGCCTAATAGCGGATTTTGAGTAATAACAAGTGCTGCTGGTGAAACTAAATTATTTGTGCATTTTTGAGTACTGATCCAAAAACTACCAAACGTAGCGATAGTTTCACCAATAAATCTATCTTGCTTATCCAAATTTTTTAAAAAGATAATTCAAGCGACAGCAGCTCAACAATTTACTATAGATATTGCACAAGCCTTTGATATAGTCTGAAATGAATTTTTAATTTACATAATAAAATGCTTAATACCATTATAGAACCAGAAATTGCTGGTTCGAATATTTCCAGTGAAATATGATGATTGTATTGCAGGGTAAATTAAATAAAAACATTCGCTGACGACACGGCAATTCTTAGCTCAAATGGAGTACCACATAAGTGACAAGATAAAACATAGTCTTGACAAAGAGTCATCCTATATAATACCGTATCCAATTGTGGGGATCAGTCAAATCGGAGATTATGAGGACCATTAAGTTACAATGATTCCGATTGGTAATACTTTTGCTTCATTATGCAGATATTTTTTTTGGAAAAATGTTCCGCCTAATTCAATATACCTCGAAAGTATGCTCTTGGATAGCTTAGCGGATTTTTATCAATTAAATGAAATTAATTAATGTTTGTGAATAAAATCCTCTAATGGAAGTAGCAAGCAACTAGCAATTAAAATTGGAAGACATGTGTTGTCTTAGACAAACCCATTAAAAGGGATATGAAACTATTTGACTAAATTATACATGACATTTAATCGATGTCCATATAATTCGTCCATCCCCTGTATTCAATACTATTTTTCCACATTGTCATAGGATTTATTTACTTTACGCTTAAAAACGAAATGTTCTACGTTAATTTTATTTTTTTCCTTTATTTTTCTGGTTTTTGTCATTTTTGCATATTTTATGTTCAAGAATCGTGCATCGAATTTAGTGTCTGTCTTTTTACTGTTGCTGCAACATAATATGTTGCCTGTATGTGTGTTAAGGAATGTATGTACGTATATGTAACTGCTACTGGTAATAAAAAAACTAACGAATTTTTGTATGAACAACCAAAATACTAATACTCTTACCAACATATACACTCACACAAATGCAAACCAAAAATCCTACACCAACACATGGAAAAAATATTTGCATTCAATAAGTTTTAGTTAGAAAAGAACCAACAAAAAATGGAACAAAATGTTTTTTTTTCTTTTTCAATTTTTATATTTTTTTCGAATCTCTGTTTTTTGTCAATTCATTCGTTTCGTTA
This sequence comes from Cochliomyia hominivorax, assembly GCA_004302925.2. Classification (NCBI taxonomy): domain Eukaryota; kingdom Metazoa; phylum Arthropoda; class Insecta; order Diptera; family Calliphoridae; genus Cochliomyia; species Cochliomyia hominivorax. The sequence goes on along the minus strand of PYHX02000158.1, from coordinate 65,464,427 downwards.
AGACAAGAAAACCAAAAAAAAAAAAAAAAAAGAAGAGAACAATTTTCCAGTGTGACAAAATAAAACTTTAAGTTGATATAATTTGATTTCAGATTTTTTTTGTTTTTGTTTAAAAATTCGTGTACGAACAGAAGATTTAATTTGGCAATTGCTTTTGGTTTTCTGGGCTTGAATTTGAATCTGAATTAAATATTTAAGAATTTAAATAAAATTATAATAAAAACAAGCACTAATTTGCCAAATTTACATAACTACATATATAGATCACTTGGCGAAAAAACAACATAACTCAATAAAGATATATTTTGACAAAATATCACCTGCTAGAAATAGCAAATAAGTAAATATTTCAATAAAGGTCGATTACATTGTTTATAAGCTATTGCCTGTTCGCAATCGATTGACAAATTATTTCATTATGGGCCACTCGACGTTTCTAAAGCCCTAAAATAGAAAGTGTTTTCCAAAGGGCTCCAAACACTTCCGATAGCTCAGTGTCCTGACTATTTGGAATGTAAAATTAAAACAAATAAGGCTAAAAAAGTTCCTGACAGAAATGCTGCTAAAAATTTAGAGACCAAAACGAGAGCACGAAAACTGAAGTCAAGATTTCTAAAAATCTTAATTGATGGCGAAACCTATGTTGTGGCAAAATTTTTGTAACTTTCTGTCAAAACTTTTATGTTGCTGATGCTCGAGAAATGTTGACGAAAAGTTTGGGGAATTTACATTAAGGAATATTTACAAAAAAGTCTGCTTCCATTCATAAGACTCCACAATGTGAGCACTTATTTTTAGTCTGACTTTGCAAATCCTCCATACTGTGCAGAGCTATCTTGGCTTTATCTTTTTTTACTGAACCGATTTGTATGATTTTTGGAATATGTAATGAAGAATATATTATGTTATATTATGGAAAAAAATTCATTAGAATTTATCGATTTATAACTGAAAATTTTACAAAAGTTATTTGCTTAAACTTAGAGGTAGTCTCAGATATCGGTGTATACCTTTAAGAAACTTCTCAGGACTATAGTAAGAAATATTCAGGCCAAGTTTCATTGAGCTCTGTCAATTATTGTAGATGTAAGCGTGTCAACAACAGATCTTAATTTGATTAAAGAATATATACGTTAAGGGGTCAGAGATTCTTTCTATGCGTTACACAAGTAAAGACTTTATATCCTTCACCACTTGTGATGGTGGAGGGTATAAAAATATAAATACTCTGAAAACAATAAATTTTTAGACTTATGCTGTTGTTGCAGTTATTGAGCTATATGTATGTGAATAGAGTTATGCAAAGTTATATTTATATGCATTTAGTTATAAGAAGTCTTTGGAAACAATCTAAATTTGTGGTGGCAAATAATTTTTGGATGCCAATACTTGTAAAATATTTCAAATTTACATGTAACTGCAATAAGCTTAACCGTTTAACCGAATAACCTAATTCCGGTTATGTGAAAGAACAAAAAATGTTTAAAAAATTCTAACAATTAAAGATTTAATTATGGTTAAGATGAGAAACTGTAAAAATTTAGAGAACTAGAAATACAGGGGGAAGTAGAGTAGTTGAAAAATACTTTAATACACAAATCAGTGTATATTTGTGTCGAAAATGATACTTGAACACCTCAAAAAGAAGTCAGTACACAATACACAACCATTGGTGTTTGTGGAACTAAACAAAAGCTTGTAACGCATAGAAAAAATAATCTTGCTTCCACCTTAAAGTGTATCAGTATAATCAAAATCAATCCAAGTCGATTTATCGATAATCATTCCTCAGTCCATGTATCATTGCGAATTCTTCCGGAATAAGTTTTTGGATAGTCAAACACCAAGTTATTTTAAAATTTGGCACAAATAAATTTTGAGTAATTTTAAATCCAGGTGCCAAATTTCCGAGTATCGATCCATAAATTTATATAACGGTTGTATAAAGCCCACTTTTGAAAATAGTCTCAAATGAGATAAATAAGTAAATGAAGTATTTGTATTAAGTGTCTTCCATTCAATCACAAATCCTATTTTCAAATTCTACGAGGGTCTCCCATAATTTTTCATGTGCCATGGTGATAGGTATATAATCGGTCTTAACCAAAAATTTCACTCTGACTTGAAGTAGAGTTGGGTAGTACAATATTGAAACTAAATACTTTGTTGTCGCAATATGGAGATCGAAATTGTAGCCTTAATAAATAAGACATCGATGGGATTGACTTATTTATGTTTTAAATACTCCGGCATAGATTAAATAGAATATTAAATTGGGTTTATGTAGGGTTTTAATATTTTGGATGTGATTCTTGGAAATCCCCTAAGAAAGAACGTGTTTGCAAAGATATTAGAATGATATTCACCTTCCAGTCGATATATATCTTCTTGCACAGGGTTCCACAGAGGCAGAAGGTCTGAAAATCAACGAAGCAAAGGCAACAACTGGACTTATTTTATTATTTTGGAATATAAACAAATGAAGTAGAGAAGAAGAGTATATGCATTCTGTTTTTTGAGAGTGTGAAAGATAAAGTGATCATCACAATATCAGTGTACCAAATTAAATCAATGGAGTACTGGCACGTATTTCGCAAAACATTGTGAGTGATGAGACAAAAGTCTTGGAATATTAAAAATCGCAAAGCCACAAAATAGAGCACATTTCACTAATAAGGAAAACAAGTAAGAATAAAATTGGTATTCATTGACTAGTTTTATAAGCTTAAAATTGTTTTCCGGAAGTGGCGTTATATATGAGCTATAGCAAAATATGGACCGATATTAATAAAATTTATAATGTATATTTAAGACGGTTAGGAAATTAATTGTTCCAAATATTAATAGACTTGGTTCATATTTAAGAATTTTATAAGCTGTAAACAATATTCCGCGAAGGGCCTTATATAGTAGCTACGTCAAATAATGACCCCAATCCAACCTAGTTTCTTTAAGTTAATAATTGTATCAAAATAAATATATGCGGCAAATTTTAGAAAATTATGTTCAAAATTATAACTTATATGACAAACTGATTTCATCGAGTATCAAAACTATGCATCATGATTTTTTGTACGTTTAAAAAGTACATATAACTGTATGTTATAGTCGTTTTAATCCAGTTCGTATTTGTTCAAAAATTAGAAAAGTTCTTGTTCACAATGTGGAAGTTGTATCAGATATATGTCTATAACCTTTTTGCCAATAAACCTATGTAGCTGGATTTAAATAGGAAACTGCTTAGGACAATAACAAATTACGTGGCCAAATTCATTGAATTCGGATAATTATTCTGGGCGTGGGAACGTTTCTAACTGAGAGACGAACATAGCTAAATCGACTCAGATTTTGATATAATGCAAAAATATATACTCTACTTTGTCCACTAATGACAAAGTGGAGGGCATAAAAAAGAATTGAATTCCATGTAATCAATAGAAAAAAGAATTTTAAATAATTGAAAAGCATTTTCAGAATGTCGAGGATTTATATGAAAAATGTGAAGTATTAAGATCCGAAAGTAATTCAGAATATAGTGACTCCTACTTTATTATAATTAGAAAAAAGTCAAATCAGGAAATCACTATTTCCACTCACATCTTAAAATATCTTAAGAATTTCCAAAGAAGCATTCAAATTGCATAATCACATCTTTATACCAATTTACCTGATATTTCTTAATTATACATCTATTCAAAATTCATTCCTGTTTCCAAATCCATTCATATTATTATTTTCAATATAAAATACATTGAATGAATAGACAAAAGGTAAAATCTTTAGAAATTTATACGATTTAAGACAATTTTCTTTTGCATAATTTCATAAAATAAAATGGGATTAAGATCAAAATATTCATAAAATATTTACAAACAAACATATTTTCTTAACGTTTTATTTTTATACCCTCCACCACCACAAGTGGTGTAGAGGGTATATTAACTTTGTCATTTCGTGTGTAACGCTAAGAAGTTTATACGAAAAAATAAAAATAATTGACACAGCTGAGCATTAGAAAATTTCCTATTTAAAACCAACATAATCGATTCAGAATATCAAAAGATATAGACCAACATCTGAGGTAAATGTTATAGCCAAAAATATAACTAATTTTATGACTCATTAAGGGTTGCAACGTTTCACTTAAGAAGTGCATGTGTGAGTGTATATGTACGACACAAAACATATTTATTTCACATGCGTTTGTGGTGGAGGGTATTGAAGATTTCGGCATAGCCGAATATTGCATTCTAACTTGTTTATTCTACAATATTTCTTTTCCCAGTATGTAAAATCATGTTGATTGTTTGTTCTTGGATTTTCTTGAAAATTTAATGATAACCTTTGTTGTCTTGTGCCAGGGAATGCATAAATGCAAGGCGATGTGTGGACTGGTTATAACATATTTATATACATATTTTGTCATACTATGCATATGTATTTGCCAAGCAGTTTTTCGTTTCAAACATAGATTTGTAGTTTGACACCGTATTAACATTGCAACTAGGAGTTCCAATGTGTCAGTTACAACATAAATTCTTAATTTACTAGTTCCATGGCGCATGAACTTGATAACTAATTAGCGTAAAAATTAGCTAGGAGATCTCAAGGGTCCTTAAGGTGAATTTTTTATTGCTTCCAGTGCCTATATAGCCGATTAGTTTCAAGGGGTTTCTAGTTAGAGACCTACACCTAATTGATAACATAAAGAAGAGATCATTATATCGAGGAAACTTCTTCTTATAGAATTCTTATAGAATTTTTATTAAAAAAACTACTGGTTACATACTGGCTCTACCATATGTGTATGTATGTGTCTCATATTCCCATAGAGATGCAAGATTTTCAATCTAGAAAAAAACCCCATCATGTTTCAATTGAATACACATACAAGTATGTTAAACTTTTTACTACTCTTTATTCTCGATAAAAATGGTCTTAAAAAAATTTCCCCATGGTTCATGTTAAAGTCATGTTTTTCTCCATTTCGAAGAGGAAAACAAGAATAAAATAATAAAAAAATATATACATTTTTCATTTAGTTGTGTCAACTTTTATAAAGGATACAGTGTTTGTTTTAATAGAAAAGATTATTTCATCGTTCCTTTTTATCTGCGTTGATAAAATGATGAAAACTTCAAATAATAAAAAAATGTATCTTGAAAATTTATTAAAAAATCTTTGAGATGAACAGGTAAATGACAATATTAGAAAAATTTAAATTAAACAAAAGATCTTAAGGAAATTATTTACAAATGAAGTCATAATGAGTAATTAGATCCATTTAATCTATATACATAACATGAATATTATAGCGTCACAAGAAAAAATTAAAGAGTGAATATGGTTTTCAATATTTTCAAGATTTTATGACTTCTACGTGTCAATGTTGCTTTCGAAGTTTTTAAGTGATCGCTATATGTCGTTTAAATTCCAATTATTGTGATGATTAAAGCGAACAGATTTTCAGAATTGATTATTCTCCTTATTGTAAACAGTTCTATGTTAAAATTTGTGACGTCTACATCCAATCTGTCAGCTTAGCTATGAAAACAGCCGTATAAAGTGAATCATTTGCCTATTCAAAAAAGTTATATATGAGCGATCCAGTTAAAGTTTTCACATTTAGTGTGAAAAAAGTACACGATTTGGTTTATTAAACGGATGCTTAAGATTCATCTTGGCTGGAAAAAATCTGTTAAAAATTTAATGTAACTGCTCCTCGTTTTCCATGTATGCGCTGTAAAGAAAGCATTGTTATTACTTGGATTTAATTAGAAAGATTTTCGGAATAGCATGTAATGCAGCTTGCAACTAGCTCGACGTCAACGGAAGCTTTAGACAGAGAGAGAGTAAAGAAAAATATAATGACTCACTTATAGGATGAGAGAAACTGTGAAAAAATCCTTTGTTTTAAATGACAATCTTTTTTTGGTTGCGCAGCCACTATATTTTCAACCAGTTAGCGAATAGACAGCCAAATCAATCACACGGTTTTAGACATTAAATGGCAAGGAATATGAAAAGTTGTAGAGGAGAAAATACTGCCAGTGCCACCAGCGGATAACAGCAGAGGAACCTGATCTCAAGAAACAACGTACAAGCCTACTCCTCCAGTAATTATGCAGCACTGGATGTAATTAACAGGGAAACACAAAACGCTGCAAACAATCATAGTAACAGTGACAAGCACTTGCGAAAGCATAGGTTGTTTTATTTATAGATGTGAATGTTGTAACTACGACAAGGGAGGAAGATCAGATTGATATATCACAATAGCCATATATGCTCTTGAAAGAATGTCTGTGCTATATAAACAGAGTAAAAATTTTGACTCTACGTGAACATTCTTGAAGGAGATAGCTAACTTAATTGGCAGCTTAAGGGCATATTAATGTAATCTTTGCAGAGCTTCTGAAAATCATTTCGCTTACGAAAACTGATACTAACCCGACGATTATCCAAAATTCGGAGACAATGAAGATAACACCGTATTAATAACAGGGGCAGGTTCAATTTAGATCCATAAATCTACTATAGATCACTTAGAAATTGAGCTATTGTTAACTTGGAATAGATGATAAAAAATAAAGAAAAATCTGTGTGGTATCACTGTTCATTGTTCCAAAAATTTTAGTACAGATTTATAACAGTACAAATGTGTTTTAACTATTTTGAGAACAAAGAACAAATTCACATTGAAATAGAATTTGAGCCAAAGAAACCATACGGTAAAATCATATGAAATATATATTAACTCCAAAAATCTAATTCATTTTTAATCCCCTTTGTCATAGATATCACCATGTGTATTAGGTTTAGTGTATTGCTAAGTGGTTCCAATTTTAAAAACTGAAATTTTAAAATTTCACTTTTAATCACTTAAAATCTGAAAACTTTTACTAACAATTCTGTTTTTTAGGGACTTGGTATCATAGAGACTTTTATTGAATGCATCTGATTTAAAGCGAACAAAACTGTTCAAATTGACGTGAGGCTTAATGATTAAAAAATTATAAACCGATATTTAAATAAACCGATCATGGACTATTTTAAACAGTTAATGGGAGAGTTTCGATGACGCACCTTAAAGCCCAGATATTGCTGCATTCGTTCATTTTATTCGATCAATGCAAAATGTTTTTATTGGAATAAGAATAATAAGAAATTATTCATCAAAACCAGAAGTCAATTTGGCTAGTAAAACATATATTTTAATAATGTATCATAAAATGGGTCAAAGAATTGGGGTTTGTTTTTGTCTAATAAACAAAACGACTCATATTCCATTCTTATCGTTAAAAATTTTAATTTCCTTTTCTGTTTTGAAGTCACCTTGAAATTAAAGGCCCGTTCAACGTATGTACGTACATATGTATGTGTTTGAAATGTATGAGAATCAAAAATCTTTTATGAATGAGAAAAATATAATAAAAATGAAAAGTAGAAGAAAATACAAATCATAAGAGAATTTGTTCCCATTTTCATGTATATGTTCAATGTATAATGTTGCATTAGTTTGGCACACACACACACCCACATTATAATGCTTAAGTGGATTTTATGTTGCATGTTTATGTCATTATTTTGAACTTCAAACGATCTGAATTTATTTCAAAACAAATAAACAAACACACAAACAAATGCATATGGAAGAAAGTAAGGAAACAAAATAAACTTGCATTACGTTCATGATATAAATGCCGATGATGATGTTTTGCATGAACATAATGATGATGTTGTTTAGGAGTAACAAAATGTTTCAAATTTAGCAACAGCTTCTGAAAGTGTCTTTTCTTTTGCTCTTGAAAACCAAAAAATAAAAGAAAATAATTTAAAACTTTAACATTATTGTTGTGGTTGCTTCGTTGATTGTTCAGTCGTTTGTTTTCAAGTGCTTTTGGGTGTTTGTAACTTCACCATAAGCAACAACAGCAGCAACAACTCCTTCTTCTATTGCTGTGTCATGACTTGTGAGATGACACGCGCATATATTGTTTTTTATGTAGATCTTTGTTGTTGTGTTTGTTTGTTTGTTTGTTTTTATAATATATGCATATTTGTTGTTTCTACAAGTATTTTAACTTGAGTTCCCTTCCATTGTTCCCTTTTGGCTGATGTTAAAGGTGCATTCATGCTGAGTGTTAAGAAAAATACAGTGTCATTTTTGATACTCTGCATCACATGATGCAAAATATTTCTGTCACATTGTGTTTGTAACGACAAAAAAGATCAATAGAATAATATTTAAGGGGCATATCTCGATAAAATTCTTCAATTCTTCTACTGTCCGCTTGCGGTTTGAAACTATCACAGTTCTGGTCGATTTGTTCCAATGGCAATTATTTTCCTCAATCTGTTGAATTTCCAAAGCTTATAGTTGTTAAGATTCTCAACCAGATCACTCTAAAATAATAATTTTTCTATTTTTTTGTGGACAAATTTTTCTAATAATCGCAACAATTAAAGCTATTTTTTTCATAAGGTTCTGCGAAGCTTGGCACTCGCAATAATTAACTACTTCAAACAAGGCAAAAATTGTGATGCTACATTACGCTGATTTAAGGATCAACTGATTAGAAGAAAGTACAAGTACAAGAGACTTTATTGAAATATTTGTTGAACCTCCTTCTCTCCGTAGTTACTTAGATACAACAGCTGAATCATGTATTTTACGGATGCATCCAAATCTCTAGATGGTTTGACTTTGGTTTACATATTTTAAAATTTGGAAGCATCTTCAGAATCAATAAGATACCTTTCTAGCAAAGTTTTCAACTGTTGATGTTTACTGGCTAGTTCAGCTACATTGCGGTCACCCTCCGCTGCCACCCTGATGTATTTACAACAGGTGAATGTTCTACTATGGAAAATGAACACCAAGTTCATATGAATGCATTTCAATATCAAGAGAAGATAAAAAGTGGTTACTACATTCCTACATTTGGGAAGCATGCTTTATTCAAACTTACGAATCAGTACAATATTCTAAAGCATAGATTTCAACTTTTGAAGTAGATGTTACGTAATGATCAATCCATAGACTTTTTGGTTCATTAATGCTAAACATATCCTATTGAGATGGTGAGATATGTAAGATTATTTATAAAAGACCCGATAAAACTACTATGGATAAATTGGAGATAATTGGGTCATCCCTCGATCTTTTAGATAGTATCCAGTCACACTACCTAATGTCAATGTATTGTCGTACGGAAGATCATCTATTTCCATATTGAGTACTGTAGGTTTAATTCAAGATTAAAATATAATTTGTAAGCAAATGACTACATCGAAAGCAGCTTAAGGTTCTGTAAACTTTTTCACAGGTTCAAGTTGGCAGTTTTTGCGATTGTTTTGAATTCCACCTGTTCCTATTATCGTGATGATTCGTCAAGCACATATCTTAAATAAAATCTATATCCAAGAGACAACCACTTATTGACTTTAAGCCAGTTTGAGCATCGAAATCTATCTTTTTACTCTTATATTTACACTATAAATTTGTCATTTTTTACAGAGAAGAAATTAATATCGCTGCACCAAGGAAATGAATCAGATTTGACGAAGTAGTTGTAGTAATATGTTTTTCTATGCCGATGTAATATAATGCTCCCTGACACTTCGTCTTATATCTATAAAATTCCGCAACGAATTTTTGAACATATATCGATCAGAAGATTTACTCAATCACCACTTATCTCTTCGTTCATGTGTAGGGCGTCAGGATAGTCGGAGTATGTGATTAATTTAAATTTAGTTCTTTGTTTGCAAAATCACTTTATAAAAAAATTTCATTACAAACAAGTTAAAGAGTTCTTTGTTATGTTTAACGTCGTTTTCTTTACCGACACAAAATCGTGGGTTTCAAATAAAGGAAGCTTAAGTACTTTCTTCCTGCTGTGTAATTAGCTTCAAGTTGTTACAATATATTCTTTATTCTCCTTCTATTTTTTATTTTGGAACTTGTCTAAAGCACGCCAGACAAGTTCAAAAGTCTGACTTATTTTTTTTTTTTTTGTATTTTTCAATTTTTTGATGCAACAAAACTGAAGTTTTTGTCTTTTAGGTGATGATGGGAAATCTGTTTAAAAAAGAAGTACATCAAAGAGATGAAATTTCAATTTGCATAGTGATTTTTTTCTGCTAGTGAATTGATGCTGTGGTAAGCATTTGTTTTGTAGCATGACAAGAAGAAAAAATAATATGTTGAAACTTTTTATCAAGTGTTTTGTGAATTGGTCAGTCACACTTCGCAGAATTCACTAAAAACATTTTAAGACATTTTGCATTTTTTTAGAAAATACTAAAAAATTAAAAGCTTAGTACATTACTAGTTGAGAGTTTCAGTTTAAAGAAGGAAAAGGGAATTTATAAAGCAAATTTTAATAAGACAAGAAGGTGGTTTTTCAAGAAGTTTAACTGTTGGATATCTAAAAGATCAGAAATTGGCTTTGGTAAATATGTAACTTGATGTAAATTAAATTGGTTACCTTACAAAATCAATAAAAGAGACTAATATTTCGTATTTGAGTTTTCATATAACTAAAAAATAAACATATACCATTCGATGAGGTATATTTTACTGTCACTCGAAGAAATAAAAATTTAGATTGATGATACCATTCCATGATGTTAGTAATTCGGTTCTCGATCAAAGGGAAAAAAACAAGCTGCATTTCAATTTAACCAATCGTTTTGCTAAGAAGATATTGTAATGGGAAGAATTAAGGCAGGATAGTATAAGTAATAAGGAAAGAATAGGAAGCCCCTAATTTTCAACTAAATTGTTTTTAAATAGAAACTTTTTTGGATCAATAAAATAAATCAAGCTCAATTTCGTTGTACTCTAACAACTTTTTGATGTATTTTTTAGGAATTGTGTGTTTTATTTCCGTTTTCATATAGAATGCTAAAGACCATATCTCACTTTTCTATATTTTTGCTTTTGTAATAGATTAATAATCGGAGAACTTTTCTGACGCAATGCATATCATAAGATAAGAATTTCACACTTCGTATGTGGTGTACAGTCTTTGCATATTCATATGTTTTCCGATTTCTAACAGTTACCAGCAGATTCAAACAGCATTGCATATAGCTTTGGCTATAATGTGATTACCGAGGTAATAAGATAGAGCATTATGGGTCTCTCAAGGGCCAATAGATGAACGTTTATCAACTAGTACAGTAGACTTCTTTACAATTTGAGCGATTTTCTTACATGATAAGTTTCGATTTAACAATGTCTGCTCGTCCGTACGTCTAAAAAATTTTTAACAATATGCAGGTCGCAATTTTAGAAACGTATTAAAACGAAACCTTATTTCTCAAAGGACCCAAATTTAATCTCACATATGCATATGTAAGCAAAAATACATACATAAGCAAAAGCACAAATCCCACATAAATGTTAGTATCATAATAATATACAGTACTTTAAGCATAAATTAGAAAATAAATCGAGGATCGTTGTGGGGTATTATAGAGTCGGGCTTATTATCGGAACATACTTTGTTATAGATCCCATATAAAATCAAATTTATTGAAATCTGTCACAATTTTTAATTGCCATTTATTACCGGATTTTTATATCTTCCATACAATGACAATTCTTAAGCTTAGAAGATTGCTAAATATGGACCAATACTTTAGAAATTTAAAGATTATCCAAATGTCTTGTAAATGTAACTTATTTCAGAAATCCTCAATGATAAATTCATCTTTACAGTTTTATCGAAAAACAATTTAATTAAAATATTTTAACCCACTTTAAAAACACTTCTTAATAACTGTAATAAAGGTAAAGATGATATAATTATCTGCATTAAAGTGCATTACGTTCTTTTATACATTTTCGTGTCTTTTTATAACTTAATTACAAAATTAATTTCTTAATTATAAACTATTGTGCTGCAGAAGTACGCATTTAAAACGATATTAAACCTAAAGTGTCGCAACAATCCATTAGCCATTAATTTCCTACTTTTCTCCTGTTTCTTTTCCTACATTGTGGCCATTTTTATGTTGCTAGCACAATTCACAGAGATATCTTTTGTTTTATTCTATTATTAATTTCCATTTCATGCTTTTCCCTGCTTCATTCTTTCTATGAATCATTCGTATATTTTTTTCTATTTCTACCACCTTCATCATCATTAAGAGAATCATTAACTAACTCCTTGATACGAATTGTTGCAATAGTTGCAAGGGAATAAAAGAACGAAAACTTGTGAAAAGAAGGAGGAAAAATGAAAAAAAAATCTACTTACTGCAGCTATTTAACTTTTAACTTTGTGCATCTGTTGCTGATGGTTTTGTATCTGTCGTCAAAGTTCTTCACTTAAAAAAATATATTCCCTCCCACATGTCACCATCATTTTGGTCATTTGGTAAGAAATTTTAGTGAATGTCTAAATGTCTGATACTGCAGTATTAAAACGATGAAAGGATGTGAAAAAATAAAAAAAAAAAAACAGATGAAAAACTCTTAAAATAATGTGAAAAGCGTTAATTTGGCACACTTTGTCACTTGGTTCTTTTTTTCACATCGGTTCCCTTATTTTTTTTTTAATTTCTTCTTTTTTGTGCAAAATAAAACTTCATGTCCATTTCTGACTATAATTTCTTTTTTAATAGTTTGTATTTCCTTATTTTATCTTTTTCACAATATCAACACCAATTTCTTTTCCGGTTTTTGTTTTATCATTTTCGCTTTTTTGTTGTCACCAGTCTAGAGCTTTTTTCCTCGGTTTTTGTTTTTTAGTTCTGTTGTCCTTTTTTAAGCTAAATGGTTTGTAAAAGATTTCTTTAAATTTAATTAAAACACATTAAGGAAGGAAGGAAGGACTCAACGTATAAAAACGACATGAAAATGAGACGAAATGAATATTGTTTTTATTTCAGTTTCTTTTTCATTCTGTTTTTTTTTCAGTTTTTTTTTCGAAATTTATCTACACTAATTTAACAAATTAAAACAATGTGAAATGAAATTGATGATGTATTACACGTCTTTTTCGTCTTCTCATTGTCGTCTTATCTCAGTTTGTCACTTGAAAAGTTTAATTTTGTCAAGAATTAAGAGGAAAAAAGATTTATAAATTGAAATAATGTTTGATTCAGATTACTTACTAATGGAAAAATAGCTTTTTATCTTAAAATGACAGTTAATAGGTTTTGAAAAGGAAAATAATTAAAATTAAATCAGAAAACAAGACAGAAACTACAATTAGGTCAAGATGTGTCACTTTATGTGAAACCTAATTAGTTCCCTGATCATCATCCCTGACATCATCTTTGGACCATTAAAATCACATTTCATTGATACATATTAATTTTAGAACTAGAATGTGTTCACAAAAAGGCAGCCGAAGAGACAGAACGTCTAATAGATAGTTTGCTTGACTCAGATAATGTGTGGGTTGTATTGTATAAAATTTTTCTGTATCTTACAATAACTGCACAAACTAATAATACTTCAACACAGTTGTATAAAATAATTATTTTAAAGGTTAGATTTTAAATTATCGGCATCCATGGAAATCCTGTAGCCCTAATAATTTCTTTTCTCCCTCTCTCTCTCTCTCATTACTTCTTTTTTATTCTCGAAACGCTCTCCAGTTAGCCGACTAGAGAATAATGTATGTCTTTGAAGTATTTTAAATCTTCTATAAGACAGTATTCAAAAGCTTCTTCACACCATCTGCAAGTACGCAGTTGATTCCTCTTCAATCGAAAAACCTTCACAACTAACTTTTTTTTTAAATACCTCTTTTTTCCATTTATCAGATTTTATTAGAAAAGAAAATTACAAAAGTTACACTGCTCAATTTTCTGTATATATAAATTTAGATCCTTAAATTTTAATATTCAGAACCAATTCGTCTACCAATGTCAAACGGAAGTGGCCAAATTAAAATTTCAAAAGTTTGCGATTTTTTTTGTTTGTACTGGATAAAGATGTCCACATTAAACTGTGAGAGATAAAATATTTTGTGAATTTGTTACCAGGAGCTATAAGAATAATAACATAACGTCCAAAACCATATTTGACTGCCAAAACATCGAAAAATAACACGTGTACCATATTTTTCGAAATTTCCTTTCAGATTTAAAACATTTTGTGAATTAGAAATAAGATAAAATTTCCTAAAAATTGCAAGTTTATTCAGGTGCTTCAAAAGTAGAAATTTTATCTTTACAAATTAAAATATTTTATTGTCGACTTTAAAAACTACTGCCCCCATTAAAGATAATATAATTATATATGTTAATTATATATTTGAAATGATAAAATAAGAAAAATACAAATAATTTTACTTGCGTGAAGTCAATTTAATGTTCTTTTTAATGATTTAATCAAACCGATGAAATGTAATAAAATGTTTAATTGTTTTTAAATAAAGAACTTTTAAAATAAATAATAACGGAATTTAAATATAAAATTCACAGCTTGAGAGCATTTATTAGATAAAAAATTTTAAAGAAAATTACTTACAAATGAATTCTAAGGGAACTCGTAAATTTCGAATTTGTTTAAAGAAAAACACACACACAAAATATGAAACTAATAAATAATTTGACGCCTTTACAAAACGGACTATAAAAAAGCAAAAATTGACACAATTATGAGATCGAAAGAAAAGAACACTTAAATAACCAAGAAAAAATATGAAACGGATCGTAAAAACTCAAATATTATTATTATTGTTACTCACACTGTTAACAATACAAAAAGGGAGTAAAAACTCAGAACAGCTCTCTTGTAAGTAAAGATACCAGCACCAGTAGGATTGTGATTTGTTTAACCCAAAAACTAAATTATGAACAAAACTAAAAAATTTAACTGGAAATAAAAACTTGAAAATAAATTTATGACTGTTGACTCCTGTTGTGCGACAAACCCAAAATGACAACAAATTCTTACAAGAAAAAAAGTACGAACAAAAATCAAAGAAACGCAACGATGTCATTCATCATATTTAATCGCCATCATTCAAAATAACCTGCTGCGTTATCAAGAATCCACTTCAGAATTTATACAACATAACCAAAAAAGGCGTCATTTTATTACTGTGTTTTATTATTACAATTTAAGACTTAAAACTTAAATTGCATGTGGTGTCCTCAAAAATGAAAATCTTTAAATCAATTCCAAACATGACAAGTTTATGAATACGCAAATCGGTTATGAGCATTTTATACTCGATTAACTTGATCGTAGGAAGAAAAGAACAGTAATTAATTTTTATTTTAAAGGAAACAGATGTGGGAGTAAATATTAAAATAGACTTAATTAATTAAAAGTCCCTAACAAATTATTGGTTTATTTATTCTGGTTTAACTCCAGACCATAAAACTGTACCCATTTTGAAGAAAGTGTCTGGACTGAGTGTGGTTAGTCTTGCTACGCAGTTAAAAAATTTCGTGTATCATGTGGCTCTTGAACAAATGCCGTATTGATTCAATTGCTCCATCCCGCTCGTATTTGTGCTAGAACTACTATTGTAGACCTCAACAGATTCTGTTCTATGTCAGCGATATGAGTTCGGCGACCTCCAAGTACGATATTTATACGGTAACTTGTGTTCTCCGTTCATATAGATCTTTTCCAATATCCCTCGGAAAGACTTCAATTGTGTTATATCGAAATTATCGGTGTGATCGGATGATGCCTTCGATGACATCCAAGAAGAAACTTTTGTTACCGAGCATTTCATTATGTTGTATTGTGCCCGTATCGATTCTTGACTTGCATTTTCGGCAACTGTAAATATTTTTTTTTATCGCGTATCACTTAGTGAAGAGGACCACACTTGAGTAGCATAATTTATAACTGATCAGTCAATCTTTTAAAAAGTAGTTAATAAAATTCTTTTATCCCTCTACCTTTTCCCATTTCGTTGTTTTTGCGTGATAGCTTTTGCATGAGCTGAATAGATAAATAGGCAAATGTAATGCCTAAGATCTTGGGTAGCAATGTCTGGAAAAACTCGAAAGTTTCGTCTCCAGCGACTACGATATTGCTTTGTTTCATGAATCGGGATATCTTATTTATTTTACTCTTTAACCATTGCAGTTGAAGTGCAATATGGATATCACCTCAGTTGTCCGTATACAATCACTATTGTAAACAGAGACCTGTGTGGTCGCTTCTTATGTTGTTATTGCTGCTGCTGTTGTTGGGAATATAGTGTTGCGGTAAAGATGGTGGTGGTATTGAATACGACGATGATGAAAAGGACGCTGATTCATTTTGTTCCTGTTGAAAAAAGGATACATAAAATTCAGTCGCGAACAATTCCTAAGATGACACCATCTCAAAGAAGTACTGCACCTTAATTTGATGGACATATGATGTAATCGGTTATGGCACACCGTATGGAATCAAAGTGTGAGATTTTTCTCAATTCTGGCTCAGATCAGTAGGATTTGGAAGAGCATTGCTCGTAAATTTTGATCCGAAACAAACAATACTTTTTTTAATCGAATATAGAGTATAATTCAAATCAGTATAGGCACCAATAAGGACCTTTCCCGGAGCAGGTTTTCAAATCCTAAACTCTCAGATACGGGTCCATATCTTTTCAAATCCAGCAAATTTTTTTTCAGTTGTCTTGAATATATGTGAAACCAATTTTATAAACATCGGTCCATATTTTGCTATTGTTTCTATACGGTGTGTTACACTCTTATTTGTTTTGAAATTTTATATGGTTTTAATTGATATATTAAAACAATTTTAAATTTTAAATTTATCTCACTAAAGTATAATTCAAATCAGGAATTATTCAAATATAATTATGATTTTATTATATCCGTGCGAGAGTTTTTTTAACTTCAACAAACCTAATAATATATACGAATGTGTGATTCTAATTACCCCACAGTTCGTATGATTATTAGTACAACAGTCAGTTTGTCAAACCGACGTATGAGTTTGTTTACAAAATTCAGAGTTTATTGTATCCATGTCGAAAATGTTATAAATTGAAATCCTGAGATCTACAGGAAAATTATATTTTCTACATGGAGATATTCATATGCATGGATACATGGACATATGTATAAATGTATATCTGAGATGACAAAACATTATTTATTTACATTTTGCAACAAGTTAAATTCAAAATTAATTTTCATTCAAATTCAATCTCAGATACTCCCAAACTCAACTCATAACAACAGACAGCAACAGACGAAGCGAAGTCAAGCGAAATTTAAGAAAATAAGAAAGAAACTTGTTTAAAATCACACAACATTCTTCCTATATGCAACATTCATATACGATTCTCTGAATTTGATTACTTATATAAGTAAAACTATGGAGGATATTTTTAAGATCATTTGTTTAATTTATGTTTATGTCAATATCTTTTTGATGATAAAGGAAAGAAACCAACAACAAAATTATAAATGAATTGTAACAAACAAATATAAAATAGATATGTATATAGATATATGGAGATGTACAAATTATATATAGACAAAAAAGAATCGTATAATAATATGATTAATAAAAATAAAATCAATAACAAAATTAATGAAATAACAAATCGAGTTTCATCCAGATGGTGAATACTTAAAGGAATTTTGTATCTTTTTTAGCTGACAAAATCAATACAAATCATGTGGAAGATGTCATGACAGACACTTTAAACAGTGGGATGGAATTAAACTAAACTTGGGAGTTAATCTGATTATCGAAACAAAAGGCACCATTTACATTTAATAAAAATGTTTGAAATTAGTCTGTTTGCTTCAGATATTACGTATATTAAATCTCGTAAACTATATGAAATAGAGTTTTTACCTTCGAAAGGTAAGTCCGATTTCATAGTGAAAGAGAAAATATTTTGACTTTAAAGCTCTTAGAAAAGCATTGCACACAAAGTGTCTCGTGCCTTTTGTAACCTTCATATTATTCATAGAATTGATTGAAATCTTCTATTTCACTTGCTCCGACCACAAACAAAGCTTGGAGGTTGCAGTGATAATTAAAGCATTTGTCTTTTCTGTATTAATGCTTAAACTTTTGCTTTCATTGCCAGCATTACGCTTCATCATTTCAAGACCCAAGTAGTTTTGGGCTAGTTAACATATATCGTCAGCATAATCAGGAACTTTAAGTAAACATGTACTCACCATACTATCCCTCAACTATATCCAGGAGCTCAAAAATTGTATCCAAAACTATATTAAAGAAAAGCTGTATCCAACTGCACACAGTCTTGACTCAATAATTTCCAAATAAGTTTCAGAAGAATTTTCTAATTTACCTTCTTATATGCTCCAAATTATATTGTGATTGAACGGCTTTTCGAAGCGTTTAAAGTACAGATATAATGGCGAACGGCACTCAACAGTTTGTTCCATCATTACACATGGATTAATCATGTGGTCGATATTGGATTCTCCTGCCTTAATATTAGAGTTATCATTTCAAATATACTCTGGCATTTATCTGGCATATTAGCTCGTTTACTCGTTTACTGCACGACAGTTGTTATGGTTTGTGGGTGCCCTTATTATAAAATTTTCTATTACCTTATTCCCATATTTCCAAATGAGCTATAGGCAGCATAATCTGCGCGCCAGAAAATGGGTTACCTTTCAATAGCTCGGCAGATATCCAATTCAAATGGGCTTTGAGATATGGTATGATCATTGGGTTATTGTCTTTAATGACTTCTATACATTGTCGGTACGATAAATTTTCACTGTGTCATGTCTCTTTCAACTAATTTTGCCCTTATTCTAACAAACAATGCATTTCATCCTTTACCACCACCTCGATATGATATGTCTGTAACTGCAGTTTAGTACTACTCGTAGTATATATTCTATTCCGATCTATCAGGGTATTATCGAAGCTTTTATTCTTGCGCACTAGTTTTCCAATGATTCGACGAAAAATACCAGCATATTCAATCATTAACTCGGCCATTATATTTTATAACAACAACGCCTAACTATTTGTTGCAAAATTTGTCCAAAGCAATTTTTAAAACAATGAATCGGAAGTTTTAGTTTTTCAATTCAAATTAAGCCCCGATACGATGAATGCAAAACTTCCATACTGGAACGCGTTTCACTTCAGCAAACGGTTTTAAAAATTGTCTTGATATATTCTTTGTTTCAAATCCAAAGTAGTTCTTTAAATACCCAATAACAACTTTAATATTTTAATACAAAATACAGCTTAAAGTTACCATCATTTAAATATCTATAATTTTATTAAACGAATGTATGTATGTGTATTTGTGTTTATCTCACCTACAACAAAAAATATGTATATTAATACAATCGATATTTATCATTCAATAATGGTTTTTATGTTTTTTATTCTCTCTTTCTATTTTTTGTTTTGAAAAACAAATAAAATATTAAGGAATTTTGCACGTTATTCTATATGTTTGTGTTGTTATCAATATGTTAGTGTGTAAGTGTGTGTGTACATGTATATGTAAACTTCTATCAAGTTAAACACGTAAAGTGATTGGTATGTATCGCATACAATAAATACAATAAATTTATGCAACATTTCCATCACAATGACATGTGAACAGGATAATTTATCAAAATGTAGTTTTGTACTTTCTATACTTCTCTCAAACTCACTCTGTCATTCCTATCAACCCCCCCCCCCACTTTTAGACGGTTTGTCTGTGCATTTTTCCGTACCTTTTGTTATGTTTGTTATGTCGTGTTAATACAGGGTTCAATCGAAAATATGTTATTTTTTTACAGATATTTTAATAAATTGTACATTGTCAAAAACGAAAAACGAATGAAAGTTTTTAATTTGATCGCTCTTGAGGAAGCAGTGAATCGTTTATACGTTACAACATGGAGTAGATTGTGAATTGAAATAAATATTTAGCAGACAGGTTTTAAGCGAAAACAACAGCCCACCGTTAAGTTGGAAATTAGATCATGGTTAACTTAAGGGTCCCTACTTCGCTCACTATGCTCTTGAAGAATGCGTATTGCGCTCAAGGCAGAAAAGGTTCGGAATTGTTGTATGTATGTTTCTCTCCTAAAGAAATCGTTGTATTGTAGGACCATTCTGGCAAAAGAAGTTACAGGCGCAAACTTTCTTTGAAGCTTTCACAAAATATTAACGTAAATGAAGTTTAGACCTTACTTAGTGTAGAAGATTTATATTTCCACCTTTGATGTGGTGCTTCCATTTTCTCCCTATTCTCTCTTTTATAACTTCCTCTATCTTCGAAAATTA
This sequence comes from Cochliomyia hominivorax, assembly GCA_004302925.2. Lineage (NCBI taxonomy): Eukaryota > Metazoa > Arthropoda > Insecta > Diptera > Calliphoridae > Cochliomyia > Cochliomyia hominivorax. The sequence continues at coordinate 65,444,188 of PYHX02000158.1, read as the reverse complement.
TTTGGTCATAATATTGTCCCGATTAATCTCGTACTCCTTGCATCAATAACAGTACTAATTATTCGAGTGTTTATTAGTCGTATTTGGCGATTCATGGTATTACAGACACTTCATAGTCTTAGCGAAGGTTTTCGATAGAATGAACTATGAAACGATTTGGATCGCAAAGAAGTTAACTAAGTGGGTTCACGTCTTACAGTTTATACCGCGATACCTTTGGTAAAAGAAGCATGAAAATCAGAATTTCTTTTAGTGTTCTTTCTCACTCCGATTTGTTATTGTTTTAGATACGACCCTTGAAAAATCTCTAAACAACGGAAGAGAATACAGAGTGTCCTAAATGATCTAGATTAAGCAACTGACATTTTCACTGCTGGGACCAAGTTTTTCAGGTCAAGTTCTTTATCAGCCAAACCTGATATTTTCTCAGCATTGTAAGAAATTTGGATTCTAGTATACTAAAACTACTTCATTCACAATCAAATTATTCGCTTTGTAGTAGAACTGTCCAAAAAATCAGAGTGATTTACATTAAAATATTAGTATCAATATGGAAAAAAATCTTACCCCATCTTGGGAGCATATGGCTTCCATGTAAGTTTGCATTGTAATAGATTTTGAAGTATCGAACATCTTCACGTATTTCTTGGACGGCCTCGATCTGTAGAACTTGGAGGATGCTTTCTGACCAATTTTCCTATTTTTATTTTAATTATTTTGGGTTCCTCATTGCTGAAGTTATTAGGTCACAATAATCTACATATAATTCTGAGACACTTGTTGATGTAAACTGGTTATTTTTGCAAGGATTCACTTCCTTACGCTGTTGATTTTACAGATGCGTTCAATATTCTGAGCTTTTATTCTGTCTGAATATTTGTGAGCATCTAAATATTAATTGTAGTGGTCCAATGCCACTCTCTCTATTCCTGTTTTTACCTCCATTTGCAGTCCTTCACCGCCATCGATGTTCGACTTGTTAGCCTCGCAGCATAATGTTATCTATGCTATCGTTGATGATTCTTATTGCTTTGGTTTTCTTAATATTTACCTCAAGCCCAACAATGCGCACCAGTTTTTCCATGTCTGGCATATTGGATATCTTGGGTTTTCTCTGAACAGACTTCGCTCATGATTTGCTGAGGCGAATAGAATTGAGGATTTTAAGTCATTTTAATATCCAATATCGATATGTTTCAAGTTGTGATTGAATTCCTATGAACTATATGTGATCGGGAGGTTTTAACGATTAAGCATTTTGTTTTAATTGCGCTTGTACTCCTTTTGAATTGAAGATTTAACAATATTCATCTTTCTGTCTTATAACATTTATTCTAAACATGCTAAAATTTAGGACTCTACTACTGCAATATAAATTTATATAATTTTTATTGCTTTTGAAATTGCCAGAATCCTTGTTAAATTTAACACCTCCTGATGGAAGAATCAGCAAGTTAACAACTACATATACAATATATAATTTTTCGACATGACTGTTCAATAAGCCATCATACTCTTGGAGTAATAATGCGTATCGAAACTTTTGTTAATTTTTATCTCACCCCAAATAATCTGATAAAAAAAGAAAGAGACAATAAAAGGTAGATGTTTTGACACTAAAACCAGACAAGAACAGATGGTCAGGTAAACTTTTTGTTTACACCCCACAATGCAGTCATTTATCTCCATAATAATGAATGAATTCCTTCTCTGTGTAAAAGCTCCAATAGATTTGTTCCATTATCTCATCGTGTTGTGGCATCCTTAAGCAGTGGAATAACAACCAAATAAGGAACGAACAAATGTTGTTGTATTATTTTGGTTGTTTGTTGGAATGTCTGCTGAAGATGATGTATGTTCTTCTTTTCCAGTGTATTGTCGTTGTTGTCGTCATCATCAACATTTGTTATCCGTTGCCAGTTTTTAAGCTTGATTAATAACTTGTTTTTTATTTTTGTATATAAATTTTTATTTCCTTTAGATTTTATTCGTTTCATTGTTTCAAAATATTTTCTGGCCAAAGAATTTGCTTATGTTGTTGTTTTTATTGTTGTAACAAATATTGTTGTTATTTCCGTGTTTTTTTTTACTTTTATTTTTTGTTTTGATAAAAACAAATTTTTGTATTTAATTTTAATGGATTGACCTAAATTTCGTCGTTTGGTTTATCGTCTATTCTTTTTCTATGATTTGAACAGGAATTAAAGTCATTTATTTCGATTTGTCAGGAGAAACGGAAATAAAATGAAATTTAATGTAAAATAGAAATTTATGTAGAGTTACAAACATATTGAAAGTCGTTTATAATAAAAGAAGATAAAATTTAATATTAAATTAAAGACACAAATTTATATTTTGTGTAGTTTCTATTAAATTAAATTTAAGTTATTCGATATTAAGACAATTGAAAAATTTGAAATCGGTTATCTGAATCCACCACAATTTTTCAAATAACTTTAAACGTAATCATTTCGTATTTCTCGGTGGATATTGAGTTATAATGAACAGAATCTATATAGATGATATACTTTAATTCCAAAACAATTATTTAGAAATGATCTAAATTTTGAGCCGTGGCATAGAGGGATGGAAAAGAGTTTTTAGGACAAAAAACGTTTGATTGGCTCGTGACATTTATATGATATTTAAGTATCACTGAGTTTTGTTGCTTCAAATAATGGTTCATTACATAATGCATCTCTTTATAGTTACCTTACACATCACTTATACTTTCGAATGAATTCCAACATTTTGAATTTCTCAAAATCATATGATTCTTTGAAGAGAGTCCAGAAATATTTATTATATGGTTCAAAATTAAAATAAACTAAATTTTGGCCGCTAGGAAATATTGATTTTATAAGAGAAATCTATTTATTTCGAAAAAAAATTTTAAGAAAAATGCCAAAATTGGGATTTGAAGGTCTGGAACAAGAAATTATCATTAAGAACTTATTAAATTTTCGAAGCTACTTTCTGTTTAAAACTTTAGACTTTCATAAAAACTTTTATAAAAAGTGGTTTAGATTTGAGTAAGTCTGAAGTTGGCCCTTAAGGGGTTTTAGATACAAAATTACAACTTTTGACATAAAGAAACTTGTAGAAAAATATAAATTTGTTACATATTTTTAATTAAAAATTTGGAAAATCAGTGTAAAACTTTGCTTTTGTGCATTTGGCTGTCCATACACACATTATGAACACTCTAAAGTTTTGATATAATCTGTCGGATACTCCTTTTTAAAGTGCGAAAATTTCAATGAAAAGAAATCAATTTTTTTAAACTCGTTTTATGGGGATTGGGATTTTGGGTATATTCCTACAGAAAAGTGGATATTTTTGTTTTAATTTTATTAAAATTTCATTTTTAAATTTATTTAAAAAATGAAAATTTTAATTTTTTCAATAAAATTCTGATTCAATCTAAACCACTTTAAAATTTTCAATAAGGAAACAAAATACTGGTGAAAAAGTTTCCTTTCCCCCCCTTTAAATCCAACATAAACTTAATTTCTCTAGTATTTTTGATATTTCCGTTCCTATATAATTTTATGTATTTGTTATCCTAATATACGATTTTAATACTAAATCTTTATAAAGATTTGAAAAAACACCTAAAATTAATTCCCGAGCTAAACTACGACTCTATCAACGACACCAATATTTATAAAAATTCCAATTTTCTAAATAGAGTCGTTCAAGCATTTTCGCCAATTATTTGTTTAAAACTTAAGTAACTGACACTTGTTACGTCTGGTCATGTTTATAAACCCCTAAATTTCATACTTCTTATTAATTAGTGTTCTCAATTAAATATCCCTCTCTCTCTCTCTTGTTCTCTCTTCCATCCACCAATTTTGTAATAATAAAATCATATTTTGTTTTTATGTCAGCGACATCTTTTGCAAAAATAAGGAAAATTCAGTTTCATTTAAATAGACAGGGGGAATTTTAAATACAAATCAGGGGAAGTCATATGTGTTTCTGAAAAGTATAACAGTTAACAAGTTCCACTTGAATTTAAATTGTTAGAATGATGTATATTAGACCACTTTTAAGGGGTAATGGAAAAGGGGAAAATTAGTAGTATTTATTTATAACAACTGTTACATGTTATAAAATTTCTGCCTAAAATTGATATTTAGTACAAAATTGAGGTAGGGATTTTCTAAAATAAAAATAGCATCTGAGTAAAAAAATTATTTCCGTTTTAATCAGAAAATAAATAAGAATTCTATATTCGTCTGTGTTGAATCGTACATAATGAAACATTTGTATTGAAGGTCAACTTTATTACAAACAAGTAAGAATGTAAAGTCGGTAAAGTCCGGCTATCTAATACCCTACGTCGGTTCACATTGATAACGACTACGGAAAATAAATGAGCGACCCTCGTAAAAACCAGAAAATCAAATTTTATTTTCTGTTTTTTACAAATGAGAGGTACATGAAATATATGTTACAAAAAAATTAAAATATTAAAACACAGTTTCATAAACTTTAATCCTGAAAGGGGCTTTTTATGGGAGCTATAATAAAATTTGGATCGATATTTCTCAAATTGGTTACGTATACTAAAGACAGTTTGAAAGAAATATGTGAGGAATTCATATTTAAGAATTTTATAAGCTCAAAACTGTTTTCCGAGAAGGGGCCTTATGTCGGAGCTACAACAAAAAATGAACCTATATCGCAAAATTTGCAATATCCAACTAGAAGAATTAAGGTGCTGACTTTCAATAGAATTGGTTAATATTTAAAAGTTTAACTTAAACATGAACAGGTCCTATATAAGAGCAGGGTCAAAGAAGGGCCCTTTTACAATGTGTCAAATTTTAGAAAATTATATTTAAATTGCGACCTAAATGATACACTGGTTTTGGGGTGCTTAAAATTTTTGTATATTTTACCTTGTAACCCTTTTTCTACTCATCTGATAATGATGTAAATAAATTTAACAAAACTTTTATAAAAGTTTTATTATTTATTTAATAATTCTCTGTTAAGAAAAAAACTGAAGAGGATTGCAGCAAACATCCAGGCCAAGTTCCTTTACAATCGGTTCATTATTGCGGACGTGAGAATGTTTCCAAAAGACGGACATAGCTAACTCGACTCAGTCTTTGATTTAATGCAAGAATATAAACTTTGGATGACAAACTCAATATATATTGTTGGTTGTAAATGACAGCAACGAAAAATTTATGAACGGCCGTCGTATAATTTGCTTTCCCATTTTTGCTTATGTGTGCAATCGATATTTATGAAACTTATATTTATGTGAAATTTATGCGTTTTGAAAGGAATTTTTCTAGAGGGTTATTATTGAAATAAGATAAAACTATGGATTAACCCTCGTATAATTTCGCACAGCGATTTTACTTATATATATATATATATTTATCTCTTATTTGACTTAATATTTTTGCAATACCCATCTAATGTGCGTGGTAGTATGAATTTGGCACATCGTTTTAGAATAGATTAGAACTAAGTTTTGGAAAAGTTGCTTTAAGTCGTTTTATATTTAGGAATTTAATGGACTAAGAAAACAATTCCGGGGTATAATTTGTATGGTTCCTATATGAAATAATATATTAATCATATCCAATTTTTAATCCATTATCAAAATAATACTACATGCCGAATTTCACTTAAATGCCTGCGACCTGTACTTTGCGAACAAGCTTTACATTAAAAGTGATGGTGGCGCTTTTTTATGCTCATTACAAACATTTGCACAAACGCATAATACCGGCACCACCAATGTTGTAGGTGTAGGATATGTGCAAATGTAAATATATGTGTGGTAGTCGGCGTCTTGCACCGACTTCGATAATAATGTAGTTTTAAAACATAAATATATGATAACTGACTTAATTTAGACATAAAACATTTATATTCAAAATTTCATGTTTATATGGTAATTTCACTATTTCTGCCGATTCGTTATATGGGGACAAAGCACTGTGTGCCTCTTCCTACCCATATCATTTGCAAAATTGTGTTTTTATAAACATTTCAACATTCTTTTTTTTTTGAATAATTGAATTTGTTTAAGCAAAAACTATTTGAAACACTAATGTAAACGCTAAAAAGTCAATAAATGATTTTATTTATTAAATTATTCAATAATCATTGAATGACGTTTTTGCAATACATACAAGAGTAAATAGCAACAAATAAATGTCTAAGTGGAGATTGAACATTTTTACAAAATTTTCAAAAATCATTGAGTAAAAATTACAAAACAATCAACATTTGATGTTCATTTACAAGTATAATGTAAATTTAACTTTTATTTTAATTGATTTAGGCATATATTTGTGATTTTTTGTTGTTCTCTAACTTTTTTAATATTTGGTTTAAAGGTCCATTAATGGACGATATATTTTTTGATACTTTTTCATTAAACATTTCAAAGTAGATTAGCAAAATCAATTCATACAATCAATTGTTTATTGATGCTGAATATTTTTCTTCATAAAATCACATAAAATGTGTATAAAGTGATAAAGACTCTTTAGCTTAAATTGAATTAAATTAATTTTTGAAAATATTAATTTCAATGAACAAGTGATTTGCAAAGATATATTGTTATCCATTTAGCAATATTTAAGATGCATTTTTATCAGTTAAATATCGAATAAGAAGATTTGCATTGATCGTACTTTTAGGGGAAACTAAAAGTCGGATAAATTTTTAACAGAGTTCAAATTCGCATTGTCGAAGCTAATAATACTCAGAAGGTTTTATCTTCTGATACATAATTGGCAGACATTTGTGAATTTTGAAAAGCTGAATTTGATTCATATAGAATGAATCTTCCATAAGAATTTAAATATTCATTCTCCTGATGATGAAACAAAAAATATTTTTCTTTTCAAAATGTGTAAATTGATTCTGAAACTGAAGCTGAAATATAGTTTTTCAATTTAAAAAACTAATCTTGCCGGCCCCTCACTTTTTCCAATGAAGCGATGGTTCGAAATAGTTAGTTAGTTGTTCAGAATGATAAAATTTGAGCCCGCTTGGGTTCTTTAGCTGTCATTGTGATTTCAGGTTCGAAATTATGCCCGAAGAAATGACACGGACGCCATCTGATCTCTACGTCTACCATCCCAAGGAAACGTTCTTTATTTTAAGAAATTATCTCCTCTTCTTCCTCAATTCTACAAATCCGACAGAAGTCATTAAATGGAGATCGCTTTACTACACACTATATTTCGGAAGTAGGAGATTTTATGATGGTCCATTTTCCAATCTTCGCCAAATTGGAGAACTCGTCTCCACCAGTCTCTTACATGACTCCAGACTTTATCTGCAGAATTCATCCGTGAATTTAATTGGTAGTGATAGGCATCTGCCAGGGCATTTGCAATCAAGTTGTACATGTTGCTGCCATGCGATGAATAACATTCATAGACTATTTCCATATATATGATAATATTCCACATAAATATTCTATAATACCTTAGTCAGTTCTAAAGCAATTTTTTGGTTCCCCCCCCAAAATACTGCCCATTTTTATGTAAAACATCACCATTTAAAGACCGAGCGGAATAAATTTTATAATGTTGTTCATGATTTGAAAACAACTTTATTTTTCCCTTGATCGTTTTTAAATCTAACATCATCTTCTAGTACTCACTTCCGGTACTTTGGATCCTTCATGCCAGAGATACTGATGTTTTTATGTATTAAATATTCTCTCATTCCTGTAACTAGAAGCCATCAATGTAGATACACAGTCAGTCATCAGTGGGTAGATTAGAAGTCAAATCCTCTTCTAAGGAGTACTCAAAGTTCGTCTTGAAAAGAGGCGTAGTTCAATAACGCAGGGATTACTATGCTTAAGGACATAAGTCTCCATTGAGCTTGATTTATTTATGTGTATTTAGAATATTTAATGTTTCGGGTTTGTTATTTGTTGTTGCTCAATCATATGTATTAGTTTATTCCAAAATTTTATGTTGCAGCGACAACAATAATAGTTGGCCATAATATTTGGTCTCCCGATTATGATTACCACAATCAAATTTTTCATCCGCGTGTATTTATTTCCCTTGTAATATTCATGGAATTATATGTTGTTATGCATAATTTCCTATTATTTATTAATAAAATATTGTCTATATTCTAATAATGACAATAAAAATGAAATCTTTCTCTTTAAAATAATTACAAAGCAAAAACAAAATTAACGTTGAAAATCACTGTTCGAAATTCAAACCACTTTTCTATTTGCTACAGCAAATAACTGCAGAAATAACAACAAATAATTTGGTTTATGTTATGTATTTAAATTTAGTGATCCATCAGTCATAACGCAAAGTGCTACCTTATTTTTTATATATCTTCTTTGAACCAATTTAATAAGACTTGTAAAATTTTATCAGGAAATTTTTGAAATTGCGACCTGCATTTGTACACAACCTACAAACACCCAGGGAGGTATAAGGAATTTAAGCCATCTTCAATAAATATTAGAAAGCATATTGATATGTGCTTTTACGTTCATTGAAAACGGATTTGAGTTTGGAAATCGGAAAATATTACAATACTAAACACATAAGAATGTATGGTCAGCCAAGCTTGATTATCTAATAGTCTACACCACATCGTCGGTTAAAAATGGAAATTAGAAAAATTAATGAACGACCCACGCATAATTCGATTTTCTGATTTATTCTTATGTACGCAGTACATTATTTTGACACTAAGACTTATGTTGTGGGAGAGTTTCATGGAAGCTACAAGAAATTATGAACCGACCCTCGTATAATTTTGCACATAGATTTTTGCTTATATTATCTTATTGTAGTAATAATTGGTCAAATTATTATTACAATACGAACGTTTTTGTGAGATTTTTGCCCTTAAACATGTTATTTGGAAGGTGGTTTGTATGGGACCTATTTTATCACATCGTTTTAGAAGAACATTTTTATGGGAGATATCTGAAATATTGGGCCGAACATGGGCTCTTAGGCTTCTTTCTTATGCCAAAATAATAATATGAACCATATTTCATCGAGATATTTCAGAAATAGATAGATGGACAGATAGATGGACGGATGGACATCGTTAAATCGACTCAGAAAGTAATTCAGAGTCGAACGGTATACATAAAGGTGTAACATAATTTTTTCTGCATGTGACACACAACAGCACACATGCAGAATTATTATGTACATTTTGTGTGTAAGTAAAGTGTGTGTGTGTTCAAAACAAATCTATTTGTTTACATTGATTTTAGTTATGAAAATTAAAAGAAAGAAGAATTAAATAAAATAATGGATGCTTTTGCCAAAAATGCTTTTAATTAACTGAAATGCTGCAATAGTAATAACCCAGTAAGATATTAAGGGTCTATATTAATATTCCGAAATGTTTGTAGAGAACAATATTCCATAAAGATGGCCCGGGAAGACTTTGACAACCGAAGGAATTTGAGAAATTGGAAGTATACTCGACGAAGATTGCTATCAAATTTAAAAGGGAGATTATTAAACAAATATTCTTAAATAGAATGTAATATTTTAGAGAAGTCAAATTATAACTTAGATTTCAATATAGTCTTAAGATATGTGACTATATATTGAAGGAACTTAAATTTTAAGCAGATCATATAATTGTCTATTGGGTATTAATTCTGATAGTTTTAACTTTTACTTGGGTTATTAAGTAAATATGTACATTTTTTGATGAAAATGAAAATTACATTATGTCACATGTACATGGCACCCTCGTACATAATATAATTTATATACAGTTAGTCAAGTCGTTGTTTGTACTAGAAAAAAATATTATGTTTTGCATTAGAAAATCATTTTAAATTTTACTAGCTTAACATCCAATTCCAGGAAAAGGCTTTCAGCGGTAGATACATATATTGATTTTGAGCGAATGTTAAATTACTTTAATTTGTGGACTTATGTTCTGTATTGATCATTTCCTTTAATAATTATTAGTTATTATTTTCATTGCAGTAAGAGTTTAATTAAAAAATATTCCATGTTTTATAGATAAAATCTGCTTAAATCCAGTAACTTTTTTATTTTTGTTTTCTTGTAATTTTTCTTCTGAAGGATGCCGAAGATATTACTTTTATAATGAACCGATATTGCCGGTTTTGAATAGCTAATATAATAATGAAAATGACATTAGGCCAAATATCAGAAGAACCGATACATTGTTGAGAATTTGAAAATGTTTCCAACAGAGGGACATCATTAAATATATAAACTTAATGGGGTCTTAGATGATTCCTTTTTGGTGTTACAAATGGAACAATAAAATAATATACCTTTTGTAGTGGTGGATAGAGTATATTTAGATAGTTGTATTTTATTTCAGTACACGTTAAATTAAAAAATTGGAATAAAAATATTCGTTTGAATTTTTGAATGTTATTAAACCCACATTGTTGGTCAAATTTATTTAATAGTATTTCATATCGATATTAGAGCATAACTTAAAAGACCATCTGTTTGAAGCACTTGAGTTTAGAAGTACGTAATTTATGAAGTTTAAAATGATTCCTTCCTAAATTCTCTATGTACAACCAATATCTTTACAAACTGTACCCTTTTACAAGTGTAATATGTGTGAAAAATTCATGCATATGCATGCATTTCTTTTTATAACGAATATTTTGGAAGTTAAATGTATTTTGGTGTTCCGAAAAAATTCCCTTAAGCATTATGGGTCTTATTTAAATTGCTTCACAAATCAACCAAAACACACATTCACTCACAAAAATAACAAATTCATTGGTGTCCTTTCAATTACTAAACTCCTCAAATATACATGTATAAATATTTGTTATTGTTGTTCTTATTGTTGTTGTATGTTCTAGCAAAAAAAAATGATAGACGAATTGTTGTTATACATTTAAATTATAATTTGAAAAACAATTAAAATAAAATGCTTTCAATATTTTGAATCAACATTTATCCCTTAATGGAACGAAAATCCTAACAAACAAAGACAGACGCACAAAAATATAATCACATACACTAATACCATAAAAAGACTGAAGGATTCAACAACATAGAAGCGATAGATAAAGAGAAGAGAGAGAGAGAACTAAAAAATAAAATAGACTAAATGAAGAAGGATAAAAACAAAAATTGCCAACTGTCAATTTTGTCATAAAGAAAAACAACAATAGAAAACTGTATATAAATTGATGCAAATGTTCTTGTTGTTGTCATAATTGTAAGCACAAGATATATAGAATATCCTTTAGATATTTTTGAACATTACAACATCAAATTGTTGTGGTTGGTTGTAATGTATAACAAAAGTGGGTGTCAGTCTCTTCGTTTGTTTGTTTATTCGTTATAAAATCCTCATAATTTATATGCAGCAACACGCTCTCCATGTGTAGTTCCCCACTTAAGAGATTACTGGGGCACTTAAATGACACAAATGTACTGAACCCTGTGTATTTTGCTATTTTCAATCCTATTTTTTCTTCCTGTACCGGTCGGGTCCTTTTTTATATACGTTTGCAAGTAAACAACGTAATCATCACCATCTACATCATCATCATTATTGTTTTTGTAATCATAATGAGTGTGTAGCTTTAGTTGAAGTATCATTTTAAAGTACTTACTATTCATATTCAATAGACCATTCTTAGTACAAATTCGATGATGCGCAAAAGTTTGATGCTGAATATTGACTCCCTGTTCCTGTTGAAGGATGTCGTTAAATGCCAACGGATGTTGTAGAGACACTCAATATTTTATGTGGTGCGTTTGTCGCTCACTTTGATGGTATATTTCATTTTTATATTTTTTTATTATCGACTCCTGTTTTCTTTACATTTTCATTTTCAATATTCATAATCAACTCATTATCCTTATGGTCCTGCTTTGACTAGGATGTTTAGTTATTTTTCTTGATTATTCATTACAACACCAAGCGTTGGCACGCACTTTTTGTACTTTAACACAACTCCATTTCCGCAACCAAAGTTATGTACACGTGTTGGTATGACTTTTATGATTATTGCAATGCCATTTTTTCTTCCTTCCAGAAACATCGTCTGCAGTTTATGATAACCCAGCAAACAGTTTTCTCGACGTTTTCATAAACAGAAAAAATGATTTTAAAGCGAGAGTATAAAGATATATAAGAGTATAAAAGTTGGTTAAGACTATATAATATCATACATCATGAAGAAGTCATGAACAAGTATGGAGCAAATTTGTTTTTAAAATTTGTGAGGTAATTTTTGGAAAATTTACGAATTATATAGGAAATGGTCAAATGGCTACCGATTTTTTTTAAATTTGGCATGTAGAATTTGACTCAGTAATATAAAATTTATTTGTACCAATTGTCATATTTAAAATATCTTCATATTCCAATTTGGAAGGACATTTGGATGAGATCTATCTGAATTATTGAACCGGTTATCACATAATTTTAATGATTCACTGCCCAAACAAATCGTTAGTACCTAACAATCAAGCTTAACCGATTATAAAATCTGGATTCTGAGACACGCAATATTACAATTTTGGGGGGCACATCACTCGTGCCTTATCCGAGAAGTTTATAGTGCGTAACGTTTCTCTCCAAAGACAAGAGTCGTGTGCCAAAATTTTGTGAAAATTCAGAAAGCTGTTTAGTAATAATTCATATAAAACTTTTTCAGTCTTAGTCGATTGTCTCCGATATTGGTCTATTACTTTTTTCTCAAATAAGTTAGCCGGTCTTAAAAAAGAAACTCAACTTGTCAATCCCAAATAATCAGAAGAAATGCGACTACGTTATAGATTGCAATAACTGCAAAAACTAAACTAAGGTTTTCATCAACAAGTGCCTCAGAGTTATATGCAGAACATTCTTGACTAATAGCATCAACAACAATACAATAGAAAGTAAGAAATATTAGAAATCTCCCTGAAATGATAACCAAAATGACGTTTGAATGAAGTCCTTAAGGTTCAAAAAGCAAGGCCCAGCCAAGAAACACTTGAAGATCCGGAACAATGCAGTCTTACATGGAAGTCAGAAAAATAACCGTATAACTTCATTGAATAACAATTTACTGGGTTTTACGCATTTAAAAGAATTATTGTTTTTGGTGGGGGATACTTGTTATCAACTTTGTATTGAAGTGTTGTAACTTCTTGTTACCGGTTTTGTTTTTGTTGTTAACTCTTAGTAATATATGTTATCATGCGTTTCTTAATGGGTGGGTTATGTTGCAATAACCTTGGGCTTTGCAGCTGTCACACTTTTTGACTGCCATACATCCCTATAACTTCCCCCACCACCACTAAATACACACACTTACAGAAGTCGTAATAAACCAACCCATTTCAGGAAACTTTAACAAGCACGTGTATTTGGGAGTCACTTTAATTGAGGTTAAGAAACCCTCACATTTAAATCCAAATGTTACTTGGATTTTATATTTTCATTAAATTTCGGATTATTACTAATGAGTTTGTTCTATTTGTATTAATTGGATTTTAATAAAGTTTTTGTTTTTGTTTTTGCTGTTTGTTGCAAGTAGTTTTTGGAAAGTGTTTTCAATTCATATGAAATAGTTTTTAATTTCAGAAGTTTACAAATATGAAATAAACGTTTTAACAATTAAGGACAAATGTTGAAAAGATTTTGATTAAGGAAAAATAGAGATTATTTCGACTTCAAGTAATCACAATTTGTTATGTGGTAAATCTTCTAAAAGGACTTAAATCTCAATCTTAATATGGAATATTTTAATTACCAAATTTAATTTCTTAAATTGAATTTCTTAAAATTTCCATCATTAGAAAAAGTTGTTTACTAAATTTACGCTTAAATGAAATCCTTTTGACATAATAAATATTATTTTGACGTTTAAAAAAACAAGTACTTCATTTGTACTTAATTATAAACTTGTTATAAAATAATTTCACTATAAATACAAAAATTTATTTATGCTCACTTGTGATGTTCTTTTTATGGAAAATGAGTAAAAACCGTTATGTTCCGAATATTAAATTCCTTATACTTGCAATAATATAAAATTAATGACAGCCTCTAGTAAAAGATATATTAGTACAGTACTGCCTTTAATCAGAATTTACAGTAGTTCTGGAATGTTCGATTGTTGGCACAATGAGGAATGAGTACATTCACTACAGACCCAGCTTCCCGTACAAATTTTTATACACCTACAAGGTTTGATAATCAAATGGAATTAAAACAAGTAGGAATACTATATTCGATTGTACCGAATCTTAATTACTCTTCTTTGGATTTTTATTGTATCAAATAAATGGAAATGGAAAAAAATTACAAATTTAGACCCATATCAGACACAGATTTTGGGATGTATCAACATTACGCATATTTTCGCCCATAACTCTTTTTCTACTGATCCGATTTTGATGGTTTTTACCACGATAATTAAGAACATACAATCGTATTTGAAAGTTAAATTTTGTTTAAATCCATTTATTTTTTGTTGAAAAATTTAGAAAAGTTCTTTAACGAAATTTTGAGGTTGTCTCAGATATCGGCATATAACTTTTTTTCTGATGGACCGATATAGCTGGTTTCATATAGGAAACTGCATAGGACAATAACTAAAAATATGGCCGTATTTTATTGAATTCAGACAATTATTCTAAGCGTGAGAATGTTTGTGATTCTATTCTTTTATACCCTCTTCACCACTTGTGGTGATGAAAGTTAAAGTATGGAAACAACTTTGCATTGATGGCGACTTACAATTAATATTATGTGTTTATTGGATTTATAGACCTCCAACCAATTCAACATAGTTCCTCATAGATTCTCTGAACTGATTTCAACAGATTATTAATACAAAATCCTCTAATTCAACTAAACACAGAGAATTATCATCCATAATTAGCATTGTCACTGCTTTACATATAATCATTTGGGCTTGGAATAATCATAACGTTTAATCACCAGAAATGATTTATTTGGTTTTATATTCAAATAGTCATTCCACATCTCTTAGCTCAATTTTCAAAGGGAACCAATATTTATAAACGTGACTTGTGTGACTCCCTTTTATAATGAAAGTTATTTGCGTTTAACTCTTCGTCGAAAAATAGTGCAAATTCCTCAACTTTTTCTACTGACCACTCTGGAATTTAAATATTACACGATTTTTAGCATGTTGTCCTATAATATCTAACGATATTCAATATTAAATTGCATTAACAATTTTTAACCAAATGAATGAGTGGAACTTAGGGTGGGTCGAAAAAAAGTTGTGTCAGTCACTTTCAAGTGACAGCCATTCCATTCGCACTTACAAAATTTAGCTCTTCTTAAACCATTAGCAACAATATATAATTTCAAACGGACTTAAAGTGGCGACAAAAATGTTGTGGGATTAAAAACTATCAAAGTACGAAATGTCGACAAAAAACTAAAAAGGACAAAATTTGTTCCGATCGGACTTAAAAACAAATTGTTTGTATTCTCTCTCTTAAGGTTAGACATGTGACTTCCTCTTCTACACTTGTAACGGGATCTTCAGTTTCGATCGTTATATGCGAACATTTTAACTGTACGACATACATATGTGTAATTTATTTATATAGGAACTCTAAATTGTACCTTTGAATTTAATTAAATTTGCCCAGATTTATGCTATAACAATAACATTTTTAACCTCAAAATTCAGGCGAAAAGATTTTCTAAAATTTGTAATAAAATTTAGAAATAAAAAATGGATTAAGGCCTAATTTATCTATCATATAGAGCTTTATGTAACTCATTACAAGCCAAATAATCAAAATTGATGAAAATTTTCTGAAATTCGTCACCCATATTTTTCCAGTTATATTTAATACATATAATTAATGTTATGAATATCGCACCAAATTTGGTTAAAGTACTCAAAGCGTGACCTTTTTATTATTGATATATTTCCATTGAATATCGGTATAGTTTCCGTATAAAATCCATATGTAAGACTTTTAGTTAAATTTTATAAAATTTTTAAGAAATTTAATTCCAAACTTAAAAACTTTGATCATTATCAACGTTTGTATGTAATATCAAGAATATAAGGATATAAATTACTGAATTACTTTTCTTATTGAAAATATTTAAACTCAACCTGATATTAACCAGTCATTAAATAAAGAAATACTTTCTAAAAAATCATTTTGCAAAAAATTTGGATATTTTTTAGTAAAACTCCCTTCAAAGAATATCAAATGGTATATAATTCATTACACACAGAATGATATACCCTTATTCACCTTTTGCGTTAGTGTAGCGCATAAATATAATTCATTTTTGCACAAAAACCTCAAAAAGAACTTCCAAGGAAATCCACAACAACTTACCAACTAAATTAGTATTTAAATTACAATTAAATAAAATAAATAAAAAAAGAAAAAAAAACAACTTAACCAAATAATGAAATTCTTATAATTCATATACAAATGTCAACTTTGCAATTAAAGCAAAGAAAAATTAGATTTAAGAATAAACTTCCATAGTTTTAGATGAGCATCAAGAAGAAGAGGATTCCATCCAGAGCAACCAAATAAAATTTCATACATTCATCCATCTATTCATTCACATTTTATGGTTGATAAACATTTTATCACACCAGACTATTTGTTATTGGAACAACTTTATAGACGTTGTTATTATTGTGTGTTAAACACGTTTGTAGAGGTGTTATCATTCTGTGAATGTATATGTATCTGTGTGAACAATCTTGTTAGAGAGTGTATTTAAAAGTTGTCAAATGGTATTTATTATTATTGCTCGAATACACAACAAAAACAAAAATCTATGTAGAATGTATGATGATTATAAATGTGAATGGATTTTGAATCTTTCTTTTACCCATTAAATGTTCAAAGTCTGAATTGAATCCAAATAAATAATATAGAAAATGAATGAACCTATAAATGAGTTTTATAAAGTCACACACACAAACACAAATTCCTTTACACAGACAGACAAAATTCCATCAAATTCTAAACTCTATTTGAATTGTTGTGGAAACTTTATCAAAACTTTATTCATGTTGTACATAATTACTCCTGTAGGATTCCTTTACTCTGTCTCTCTGTATAGATTTTTTTGCTGTCATTATTTGTTAAACATAAATAAAAATAAATAAATTTCTTTAAAAAACATTTATGTTCGATTTTTTGTTGTTGCTGCTGCTGCTGGAGATGAACCTGAAAAATCGATAAAGTGCTCACTCCAAAAACTGGACTGGAATTGGAACTCTATTGAGTAAATGATTTGTGAACGAAATAAAATAATGTTGGAGTTTATTTGATTGATACATCTATTGCACAATAGATAATCTTTGACCAATTAGTGATCTGGATAAGGAACGGATAAATTTATATATTATCGGGCATAATTTTAAGAAATAGAAAAAAAACAAGTGAGAATGCTATATTCCACTGTGCCGAATCTTAAATACCATCCACTACTTCATTGAAGACAATTACCTAATTGTCTGAATTTCGATGGAATTGTTTCATATATTATTCTTAGAAGTGGTATTAAAAAGGTGTAATAACCAAATATGGCCGAAGATTGTCAAACTATTTATATGTATAAAAGACTGTTTAAAAAGAGTTTATTCATATAATAGTTTTATAAGCTCAAACATGTTTTCTTGAAAAGAGCGTTATGTGGGAGCTCTAGCAAAATATGGACCGATATTGGTCAGATTAATAAAATATATTCAAGACTATTAGAAAAATAATTGAGCCGTACTTTAATTGAATTTACTAGTTTCATAAAACTAAAAAAGAGGCCTTATATAGGAGCTATATCAATATATGCACCGATATTTCCAAATAAATTATTTATATTAAAAAATAATTATGCAAATCATTGTGCGGAATTTCAATTGAGTTGGTCTTTATTTACAAATTTTATAAGCTCAAAACTCTTTTACGGGAAGGGGCGTGATTTGGGAGCTACAGTAAAGTTCATATAACGGACCTTTCGGGGAAGGGTCCGTTATATGGAAGCTATATCAAAATACGGACCGATATTATTAAAACTGATAACATATATTTAAGTTAGTCAGAAAATAAATTGGGTCAAATTGTTATAGAATTGGAGCTTTTAGAGTTTTATAAGCTATAAACCATATTCCAGGAAGGGGCGTTATATAAGAGCTAGGTCAAATATTTCCCCCAGCACAATCTTGTTTCTTTGGGTTTATTATTGTATCAAAATAAATGTGTATGACAAAAACATAAAATATATTTAAAATTGCGACCAATATCATACACAGATTTTGGGGTGTATCAAAATGTTGTACATTTCCACCTATAACTCTTTTTAAATTATTTTTTTATCCATTTTTATTTTGTTGAAATTAGAAATATTCTTTTTCAGAATTCTCAGAATTCAACCCATAATTTTTTTTAAATAAACTGATTTAAGATAAGAAACTACTTAGGACAATAACAAATAATGTGGATAAAATATCACCAAATTTACACCCTTGTGACTGTATGTGCTCTACACAATTATTGAACACATGAGAGATCTGTACCAAAACGACCCTGTATACATCATTTGTCTTTTGGGTCCTCTTTCACTCTAATTTTTTCACTATTCTATTTATTTTCGGTCATCAATTGATTTCATTGAACTCTTGTATGTGTTGGTGCTGTATAAAAAGGTGTGCAGTGGACAGAAGCTTTTAAATTAATATGTATCAAAACCTAGGAAAGTAGCAAATGAGAGGTAATTCTACAGGTCGATATTCATCTATCTGCTGTAAAAAAACATTTTTGTTACCCTACAAACAATTTATCACAGGTGTTACCATAACATTAAAAACGGTTATCACTTGAATCTAACAGAGCTTTAAAATCTCCAATAGTTTTTAGTAAAAATGATTGCGGGAGGTATTTCTTACACCTCAATGAGAGTTGATTAATTTCGCTCTTGTGCTCTTTGGAATAATTATTGTCTCTAGTAATGTTCTTAGAAGTTTCTCATAATAATATTAGATTGGTGTTGAGCTTGGACATTATGGATCTTAAAGTCTTATTCCTAAGCATATTGAATACTCGTCTTTACTTCACTTCAAAAAAAGTTGTCCTTGATGAAAATCTTCTACTGTATATTTTTGAAAAACATAACTACATCCTGTTAAATGTTTACACCAACAAAATGCAAGGTGACGTATTTGTCTCTTTACGTGAATGTGTTAGTGTGTTCGTCAGTATGCGTATTTGTGTGTCTGTACTGAGGAAGCGTTATTAAAAAATAAATAAAATAAAAGAAAAGTGAATTTTAACTCGACTTGAGTACAAATTAAATTAAATTCCTGATTCTATGACTTTGTCGTGTTGATGTACAAACTACATAAAATGTTTGTGTGTATGTAGTTGTTAATGTTCCATACACTGACACTCACAAACGAATTGAAAGTAAAAAGGAAATAAATAAAACTCACACTAAACATTCCGATGTGTGTCTGTTTGTTGAATATGTAAAATAATTTCTACGTTTCTTTCCAGTTCCAAAGTGTATTTGTGTAGTGTGGTGTACTATGTGAATGTGTGGCAAAAAAAGCTCTATGTTTCATGGTACTAAGGTTGCTGTTGTTGTTGTTTTATTGTTAACACTCTGATAAAACATATTGCACTAGGACGAGAAAAAAATACTCACAAAAAATAAGCAGACAAAAATTACAGCACAAATTTACAACATTTTTTGCTGATTTTCAAACACAGACACATCAACACATGCCCTTGATGCTGTGCGTTTGTATGTGTTGGTCTCAATTGTAAAACAAATAAAGCATACAATGGCGGATTAACAAATAATAATACTCAACTACAACTACATATCCAACACTTAGTTATCTGTTCACATACAAAAGTGGAGTTGCTACCAACAACTACGACAACATAATTTATAATCAAAATTTTTACAAATAAACTCTAGTCGACACTTGCAACACGCACACATACAAATGATAACACGTATACTTACGTGTAAAATGCAAAACATTAGACACTTAAGCACAATGGGATAGTAAAAAATAACTTAATATGAAAAACTAAAGCATTAGAAACAATACTGTTGCCAATTAAATTGATTGTAGCCAGGTGTACTCAGTACTCAGGAGTAAGTGATAAGTGATAAGAACATTTTAATTGGGACTGATAGTATGATTGCGAATGATAACCATCCCTTACTGAGATAACGAGACATTCTAACTTGTGAATGTGAATCTGGGTAACCCAATAATCAAGGTAATAGTATTCTGATTCTGTTATACTATTCTGTTACACTTTCAAATTGTGGCTAATGAAATATTATCAAAAAAAAATCAACAAGTTCAACATCGAAAATTTTCCTTTTACGATCTAATGAGATCAAATTTGTACTGTAATGTCAATGAATAACTCATTCAATAACTTCAATAGGAATTCGATAAATGAGAAGATCTTAAGGTACTATCTGCAACATTGTATCCCTCTGCGTCTTGAGGTTTTCTATCTCTGGTAGTCATAAACTGCATGATTTGACTGAATTTTAGAACGTTAAAGTCAAAGGAATCGTCAAAGGAATTGTTGTTTTGATTCTAATCCAAATCAAGATCTTACTAAGTGACCAGCACAACTGGCATACTTTTTAACCTTACGTGGGGAATAGTTTCTAAATGTATAAAGTAGCGATATTAAATAAATCGTTGAGAACGATATCTCAGTGTAACGGCTGGAGTAATGGGAGTGTACTAAGTGTCAATCCATCGAAAACGGAAATAGTAGAGTTGCAGTGTCTTCATCGAGAAATTCAACATACGGATATCTTTCAAACTTCCGTGTGAGTGCAATATTTTGCAACCTGAGATTGCAGTAATTCATAGAGCAACCAATTTAGTGAGATAATCGGTAAATAAATATCATTACTTTTATAGACAACAAGTCCGCGGAACCTAATGGGTGTCTACACGTTGACGGCTTGTGGGGACAAAATCCGTTCATCCGACAAAATCATTAAGTATCTTCCTGAATCTTTCTAAATACTATCTTTTTTGAAAATTCAATATGATTATAGCGTTTTCCGGTAACATTTTCAACAAAAGGCCGATTTCATCTGCATTTAATACAGCAAGCTCTGCTGTGTAATTTAATCCTTAAAATATAACAGAAAAGGCTAAACTATTTATGTTTTTCATTAAAAAATACCAGCCGTGCACGCAGATGAAAAAATATGTTTGCGGTAACCATAAGTCAGTATACTGAAAATATATTTTGTCCAAACTATTTTATTATAGTGATCTGTTAATAACAATAAACAATGATTATGCGTAACTAAAATATTTGTTTATTTGCTTTGTGATTTCGCATATTAATAACAATAGTTATTGTTATCACAAAGATAACAATCAAAAAGTTTTATTACACAAAAACGACAATGCTCTGTTATTTAATAAAAGGTTTGTTTATTGATTGCGATTTCGCATTAATAAAAATTTTTTTGTTATCGTCGTAAATTTATTTTTATATCAATACAAATTTGGTTATTTGCTTTGTTATCTTGCATTGATAACAATAGTTATTGTTATCGCCACTAAAATATTGTTATTAATGTAAAAAATATTGTTAGCACAATATTTAGTTGTCAGTATATTGTTAGCACAATATTTAGTTGTCGGTTGTCAGTATACTGAAAATCATATTTTGTCCAAATACCAATAGTTTTTATTATAGTGATCTGTTAATAACAATAAACAATGATTATTTTTTATTTAATAAAAATAATTTTATTAAATATTTTTATAAAAATACAAAATATTTAACAATTAACATGTTGGTGATAACAATATATGTTTACGCGATTATATGTGTAAGTGTTTGCAACAAACATATTACTTTCGCATAATTTTTCAACATAACTAAAATCGACTTCCACACGGCGATTGGAGCAACCTTATCCATCAAAGATTGTCAACAGCTTATCAACCAAAGTTTTGCCACCGAGAATGAACTACACAAACAACGACAATGCTCTGTTACCCGTTTCACTTTACCCTCAAAAAACAGGGAAAAACAATCAGGCTTTGCCAAAGAAATAATTTTGTCAAAAAGTGATGATATTTTCCAAGATTTCTTGTTTCCAAAATTTTTCAATCTTAATAAATTTTTCTTCGGTCTAAAACATTGTGCGAATAACAACAATTTTACTCAATAAAATACGACATGACAACAACAACAACAATTTTAATAGTAACAACAAAAACAATTACATTAAAATCAAAATGAATCCTAAGTGTTTTATGATGTTGTAGAAAAAAAACTTTTTAGTTTTAATTATTATCCAGGAAGTAAATACCAAAAAAAGAGAGAGAATACAATGAATGGAAATTCAAACACGTTTTATCTTAAAATTATAACGACAAGTTTCAATTTAAATGTTAAACACAATCACGTCATATGCAAATGTTTCCAATAACCATCACATCATCAGTGGCTGGAGCATTTGTCTCCAGTAGAAATAACAAGCTTTTAGCTTTAACAACATCAAATGTTTTATTACATTCATATTACTCTTTCGGGGAGGCTTCATTATTGTCAATTTTGTTGATGTTAATTTTAAACAGACTGACAGACATTCAGTCGAATCTAATTAGTGTCTTCAGAATATTGGTATATCGTTAAATGTTATGAGATGTTTTATTTTGAACAAATAACTAAAGGATTTGAATAGAGTAAGAATACTTTGAATATTGGTTAGGTTAAGGCATCAGGCTGCCACTGATACTTGGGTCCTGTATGTTCCTTTTTATATCTTAAAAGAAGAACTAAAGAAAGAAAAGTGGATTTCTAAAGTATAGCAAAGATGTGTTATTAAGGAAAATTCTTGAGAAAAAATGATATCACATCCAGTTTTGGCCATATCATTCTGGTAAACAGATACGTAGGTTCATTTTTCCATCGTGCAAAAACAAATATTTCATCCTATATACGTTTCAGATTGAGATTCGTAAATCACACAGAGAGAGACACTGATCGTACTCATCTGTGAGATTTGTCCCTCTTTTCGCCACGAAATCAACCTCAAGTTTGCTCTGATTAGTCCCGTGCAAGCGCAATCAGACCAGTGCATTATTAATGATGTACGGTATTCTCGTACAACACTTGATGTTAGGTAGACACCTGTTAGAGACCTAATTTCAAGCTGTTATATACCTGTATTATACTGCATTTATTTGGAAATATCAAGGATATGCGAATATTAAATTTCTTCTTGTGACACTTAAGTCACTCTAATACTCCAGTAATGAAAGATTAGACAGAGTGTATTTTTGTTATTGAAGGTTCCTTCAAAATCTAGAGAGGCTGTTAGAGTACATTCACCGAATTCTAAAGGCATTTCATTTTATCATACTAGTGAAAGCTTTGTTAAAATTCATAAGACCCATGACAAGGTGCTGAAAGGCTCGTCTCTCACAATTACCGGAGCTTTTCATACAATGCCAAACAAACCGGTTACCGGTTGTTCTAGTGATATGTCAACGGCTCAAAAATTAAGGTGCAAAGACAAGTGTAAACTACGATTTTGCATCGATATTAATTATAATTATATGTGGCTTCAATATTTCCGTGGATATCGGAGATGGTGAGATTTTATAATCTGTAGCTAATCTGGGTATAGGGTTTTAAGTGACTCCACATTTACCATTTGTGGTTGAGCATAGCATAAAAAATAATTGTAACACCTTTTGGCACTTTAAGATTTTTTTATGCAGCATTATTCGGTAGAATCATTCTATTAAAAGTCCATATCAATATTATTGTTACAACTTCGTTATTTTTTTCTTCTTAGAGTGTTATATACATTCCGATTATCTGAGAAGTACATTGCAAAGAGGCTTCGAAACACTGTTCCTGTTTTAAATATTCTCGGCGTTCCCCAATTTCGTAAAGACTTAATAACATTTGAATAATTGACGTAATATTTTCAAGTATTTGGAATTTTTTTTGCGGGATAAGATTATTTAGGTATTTCTGAAAAATATGGCTTCATTTCGTTAAATAAAATTGTAAAATTCATAGCAAAAAATATATTAACATTTTCAATTAAATTAATTAAAAAAGTAATTGTTCTATCAAAAATTTATTTGACAACATTTTAATTGTTGATAAATTGTTCAAAAATTCCAACTGATAATTAAAATTATTGAATACCGATAAAGTGATGTATCAATTAAAAATTTACATAAAATGAAAACAGAAGCAAATAAAGACTGAACACGAAAAATGTACTCCCAAAAGTACTATAGATCAGAAACGAGGAAATCGTTTTAATATTTTAAAAAAAGTGTTGTTTTAAAAAAATCATATCCGTTTCCTGTCTTTATAAAGCTTAACAGCCATAATGAACAACGTTGCCCTGAGGACAAGATAAATAAAATAAGATTTTCATATTCAATTTAATTTGTAACTTTATTTTCGTAATGTTTTTGTTGTTTAAACGAGATTTTAAATTTAATATTTTGTATCCATTTTCCATATTCGATTACACTGTTTTTTTCGATTATTTTAAAATGCAGTGAAAATAAATCGCCAGGGCTTAAATTTTATCACCAACATTGAAATTTAATAAAATAATAATTGAAGAATATATTTTTTCTTGTTTTTCTTTTTTTTCAAATTTAATATCGTCGTAATTTGGCTTAAAGTTGAAAATTTACGATTAAAATTGTTTTGTGCATTTGACGATGACAATAAAAAGTGACGATGATGATGACGATAATGAAGCGTTGATGATGCGATGCTGGTTTAATAGCGATTCAATTTCGGTCTCTCTGTCTGTCTGTCTGTCTGTCTGTCTGTCTGTCCGTCCGTATATTAATTTGCAATATGTCTATGTGCCTTTTGGTAGCCATGAAATAATGAAATCTGTTAAATGCACCGATTCAAATAATATTAAAACCAACAAACAATCTGACACAGAATATAACAAAATTCAAAACTAAATGAATAAAATTGTGGAAATTAATCTATGAATGTATGTATAAGTATAAAGGTGTTACTATGTTTGTGTTAGGAATATAACGGAGAAAAGGTTCAGAGTATGCAGGAACGAACGAGCTAGCGAAAAAACAACAACAATAATGACATGTCATTATAGTTATCAATGTTAAAATAAATGGATAAATTGAATGAATGAATGAATTGTTTGTTTATTTTAAAATCGTAATGAAATTCATACAAAATCATATAGTCCGTAGTCTTACGCATTCAATAGTACATTTATACGGACAATTGAAATTGATACAGTTGTGACTGCATATGTAGCATTTGGAAACAAAAACATATAAAGTCTATGTAAGAATTCTGAATTCAGCTATGCCGATAATAAAATTCCCGAAAAACGTATTTTGTGAAACCTCTAGTCAGATATGGAGCGATAGCTTAGAAAATTTTCCTACATATTTCTATGACTTTAGTTTAAGGATTACAGCCCTCGTTCCAAGCTTTATACTGATTTTTATCTTTTATAACGGGAATGCGTGTAAACTAAATCCAAGTGAGTTCGTTGCAAATTGTTCAATTTTCAGGTTATAAATGTATATCTTTACTGAAAATCCAGCCTAAACATTGATCTAGCCAAATATTATTTTCTATACATTAAGTTATCACTAATGTTATAAAGACTTAGATAACTTTTTTGAGTGAAAAATGCAATTGGTAAAATGCAGGTAGGTCTCACTTTTTCATATCAGTCCCCTGTGATAGCGTTAATTAAGATCGGTTTTTAAATTACCGTAGGTCCCATTCAGACCCAACTCAGAAAATTACGATTTCCACTAAGATTGAGATTTAAATATTCGGAGTATTGTAGACATATAACAAGTACCCTATATGAGAGCTATAGTCCAATTTAACAGTATAATCAAATGTTCACCGATGTTCATGAAATTAGTTATACTAGTTAATGATAACTTAAAATAAATAGACCAAATCACAATGTAATAATTGGATATTTAAGAGCTGTGCTGGTTAGACCATCACAGTTAAATCGACTCAGATTTGATTATGGTTCCAGAATATACATATATACATATTGGTGTTTTTGTTGATATATTCCCGGCGATGTTCAAAATTTTTAAGTGGAAAGGAATAAAAATAACCATTTTAGTGAAGTTAAAGATTAGGGCTCTAAGGACTATATCCTATTAGCTCAAGTCTACACATTAAGCTCCTTACTAATATTAAGAAGTGAAATTACATTAAAATTGCCACTGCCACTTGAAAGCAACAGAATTATTTTCTTATGTTTAAAGGCACAAGTAATTTTCTTTGTCATTCGGTTACACAAGCAGTAAAATAACTCTATTATTGGAATTATAAACAGAATCAGTTACTTCTGTACCGGGTGTCAAATACTCTTGTTTGTAGCCCGAAATTCACTTGCAATTGTTTTTAAAAAATTTCAAATATTTTTTAATGTCTTTTCTCTTTAACACCTCTGTTTGTGTGACCACAACTGTATAAATCTACAAATATCCTATTTTAATATAAACACATACATATATTTTATAAAAGCCTACATATGGCTCGAATTCATTAGTATGTGGTAGTTGAAAATTTTTTATGGTAAATTTTGCAACAATTTTCATTCAAATAAAATACAATATTTATAGTGTATTTATAGTATTTAATAACAAATGCAACAACAACAACAACAATAATAATAAGTAAACCGGAAACAGTTAAACCAATTCAATATCAATAGTCGTACAATTGTTATATGTAGTAGTAATATGACATGAAATACTTTTTGTATAAACAGTTTCCATTCATTTATTTAATTTGAAAATTTTATTTGATCCTTTAAATATTGAAATGTGGAAAATGAAAATAAATAAAAATAAACAAAATGAAAACTATAAAAACAAATAAATCCGATTTTAAAGAAAAACAAACCATAAAGTTTAATTCAAACTCTAACTAAATGTTGCACTATAGTTAGATAACCTTATACGCATAAAATAAAAGGAAACAAACAAAAACGTTTTAGTCGGTGAAATCCGAATATGTTACACTCTACACTACATTGTTGGTTGTAAGTGACTGCAACGAAAAAATTAATTAATTTACTTTTCTTATTTATGTTTATGTGTGCTATAGATTAGAATGATACTAACGTTTATGTAAAATTTTTGCGTTTAAAAAGCCAAAATATTAATATGTGCCAAATTTCATTATTATAAAAACTGCGACCTGTATTTTGCAAAAAAAAACTTTACATAGCCATCCGGATGTTGAAATGAGGTGATCTGCACAAATGCATAATACCCCCACCACTTATAGTGGTGTAGGTTATAATTAAAACGTGGAAACTAAATACTCAAATATTTAGATTATAAATATATAATTAAAGTATTAACAAATATACTGGGATTTATCAGAGTTATTAATTCTATGAAGATCAGTCTACAATTGACTACAAATCTTATACAACCATTACTTTTTCAAATCCAATAATTCTCCCATAGTTTCTGATATAGTACTGTTCAACAGACTGAACGATTGGTTGATTTACTGACTAACTGGTTTTCCACATTTGGTACTTCTTTTTAATTGTTTTTTTCTAATAATTAACAAAATTAATGTTATATGGGGCTCTACTACCGCATCTATGCAACATTTAACGCCATGTATGATATTTTCCGTTTTTTTTAACTCAACGCACTTTTTTGTCATATAATGTGTAAGACCCGTTAGAACAAATTAAGGTATCGCATCAGACTATGATTTTAGGCAGTTTATTAGCTCCAGATTATTTTTGAAGCATCTTTATCAATCTCAGCCTTTTAAAATGCAAAAGAGACTTTCTTAGGATTCAAATCTGATCACTGATATGGCAAATCAAAGATTTGAATTCCATAAGCTGACAACAAATCTTTGAGAGTATGTAATCTTCTCAGATTACATGATTACATATATGATTACATACATCATCTTAAGCAGAATAAAAAATTTTAAGAAAATAGCGGATTATGAAAATTTACACATCTCACGTGGCAGCGTTCTAAGTTGCGCATCCATGTTATTGGTAGATACATTTGCTTTAATGGCGATCCTACACTCCTCCGGCACTTATCGTGATGATTGCATATTAACGTTCTAATTCCGTTTACAATACAAAGAAAGAATCATCTAAGACCCCTTATTGTACATATTTCTGCATCAAATCAAAACCTGAGTCCATTTAGTTATGTCCGTCTGTCTGTTCTTGGCACGATCATATCAACAATAATTGGCAGAGCACGATGAAGTTTTACCATAGTAACATTTTATTGTTTTAAGAAGTTTTCTAATTAAAACCGGAAAAATCGGTTCAGTAGAAAAACAATTAAAGAAAAAAATCTGAGACAAGTTCATTAAACTAGAAAATTTGAACATCGATTGTGACTTATTAAATTCCCCTCACAAACGAAACATTTCTGTAACTAACACTGGACATTTTAGGATGTTCACGGAGGAGTGGTATCCCCTTATAGGAGGAAAAAATTATTTCCATATTAATAGTAACAGAGGGCACTAAAAATTTGATTCTTGTTTACATAATATTGAAAGGATAGCAAAATTGGCTGAAATACAAGATTTCACTTCCGTAATCGTTGATAAATTTCGGGAGGTTTTTTTCTTCGTTCTCCGTCACTTTTCCGCCTTATCGTATCAGTTTAATCGTATTAACATTTTTATGAATTCTTGTGAGGATTCTCAAACTTGTTGAATTATTCACATTTTTATATAATAAATAATATTAATTTTAAATCATTTGCTCTAAACGCTTTAAGAAAAAGTTTTAATAATTAAAACCATTTGAAATCGTATTATTAATTTGTTCTAAAACTAAAAGAATAGTGTGCAAACAACAACAACAACAAATAAACATATAAAACCATAAAAATATAGAAAAAGAATATCTTTGGACTTATCATCATCACACAAAATCCCAAATATTTCCGCACCACAATTGATGACCAGAAAAAAAGAGCTCCTATTTACGAAAATAAACCAAAACTTAAACCCAACAAAAATACCCGAAAACACAAATAAACAAAATGATGGCGATGAGAT
The DNA here is from genome assembly GCA_004302925.2 of Cochliomyia hominivorax. NCBI lineage: Eukaryota > Metazoa > Arthropoda > Insecta > Diptera > Calliphoridae > Cochliomyia > Cochliomyia hominivorax. Next base: position 65,415,077 of record PYHX02000158.1, on the reverse strand, counting down.
AAAAAAGGGAAGAACTAAAACTGAAAATATTGTGTACAAACTGGTAAATATCATCCACACGATACAAAAACACATACACAAACATTCATTCAAAGGATTTCAGTTGTTTCTATTTTGTTTCTAAAAAATATTTCACATGTATGCAGATATTTGAAAAAATCCTTATTTTTATGAGGTTTTCTTTTTTAGAACAAGAGATTTTTTACCATAAATTAAAAGAATGTTTTACATTCTCATTATGTGCTAACAATAATTGAAGTTAGATTGACACAGTTTGGTGTATATGATTCCTTTCTTTTCACTTGTTTCTTTTTTTATCTTCTCAGTCAAGGAATTACGTCTCTAATATCAGTGAAGACAAAGCGATGCATTCACATAAAATATTAAAACAAACTTCAAGTATCAAACTTCCATAACACGGAATCTTACTATATGTTTAAAGCTTGTCACAAAGAACTGCTGACCACTTTAGATACCAAATAACTATTTACTAGAAATTTTATAGCAGCTTGAATATCAATGAACAATCTAATATCACTACAGCATATTTGCAATCGATAAAAAGCTTCCATTCCGCGCTCCCCACAGAAAACACCACAGCCAGCTCCATATGATAAGAATGCGTATTTGAGATGACGATGCTTGTAGATGGTGCCGGGAGGCTGTTAAGAAAAATGTTGTTTTTTTGTTATTATTGAACTCCATCAATGTAGCTAACGGGAAAGCACATACAACTTAAATGCCAAAAAGGATGAGAGGACAAAAAAATGAATCATAATGGACCCTGTGGATGCCCGTAAAATTTTTCCGGTTTCATCCTTATATCATAACATATGTATAGATATTTAGATAGACTTTAAGAGGCCAAGATTTTAACAAACCTTTAGATTTCAGGTGTTCCTTTTACACTTTCTTCAGATATCATCTGAACAATCTCTAGTACCCACTATTTCTCTACCATAAGCGAGAGCTCCATCAAGCATCATGTACAGAAACTAAATAGAAATAAGGACAGAATACAGTTCTGATAACACCTTATATAAAAGCTCTTTTCTATGAAATATAGAATATAAAGAACGCGAATACTATGGTCGATGTTAGACTTCTGCAATATGATAAGATTGGTGTTTTATGGTTGGAGATCCTTTGACAATGATATGAGCTATTGCCATATTTATTACTGACAAGAGAGAAAAGGATCTGTGAAATTGTCCTTTATTCTTAACTGTTAAGAATGTTCAAATAGTTTCAGCATCTGTTTAAGAGTTGGCTTCTTTCCCTTGAGACTAATATTTAACCTCCCAATCACCTCCATAATAGTACATGCAGACGAGATCACATATGAAGGAGCTTTGTATCTCAAAATCATGCCGATGTTCATATGCTTCCGTTTGAAAAAATGCATCGTTTGCATTCTTTAATGTTCCTTGATATGTTGCGTAACCATTAGAAAGTTTTCTCTAATATCTGATATATACAGATATGAGAGAAAACAGGTGCTTTGGATGTCTTACATATCTTTGCTGCTTTACTTACATTATGTAACCATTTCACTTTATCCCGAAAATGAGTGCGCTTCACTTCTACGTTTGTAATGTGCTTGCGCATTAGTTTAATACTACGGTTTTTTTAAATCAGATTTCAATCTCTTGCGTACATCGATTGCCCCCAACATCTAATCTAAAATATATCCCTTTCAAACGATAAGTTCTATAAAATGTAGTCGAATTTTGCCCCATCTCTTGTATATCCAGTTGCCTTTTTCCCGAAACGTCACAATATACTTTAGTTTAAAATCAAAAAGGAAAATGGCGATTTAGTATGTCGGATATGCTACTTGAAACTAAGAAATCACTTCAATTTGATTCTTTATTTATTTTTATCTCCCTCTTATCGTAAAAATAAATAGTAATCTTTCTGCGAAACTTCAGAAATGATTACATTCTATTAACTCTCTGCACAACTCCATATACAACACTTAGTAGTAGTGGTAATAGTCTGTCGAGTTGTGAAAGAGTTTGAGAGAAAATAGTTGAAAATATGGGCTATTTCCGAGCAACAGCTTGTATAAAACTGTTTGAATATAAATAGAGATGGCTGGCTGGCTTTACAGGATTTACGACTATTGCACTTACCAAACATAAATATTGTGAAAAATTCACAAAAAATAGAAACAGTACAAATGCACAATGAGAAATATTTAAAAAAAACCAAAAATAAAAATTCTATTCAGTTTATAATAATACATTTAGTCAATTTCAGAAGTTATTACATTATGCATTACCACAGGCGCATGAATTCATTAGTACCAGTTTTTTTATAAACGAATAATTATGTTCAAAATTTTTTCGAGTTTTAAATACAATTTCAATTTTAAAAACTGCAGGGTTTGTACATACATTTTTCCAATATTGTTTGGTTCATAAACAAAATAAGGATTCTACTGTGAGTTCAAAATATCATGTAGGTCCTTTTTGTAGTAATGTCGCCAAACACTGTGGCAGTATATGGAATTTATTTTTAAAATCTTTTTTATGACTTTTAGTTTTTTGTTCACTCTTTTCGTATTTAAGTAATAAATTGTTATTGAATACAAATTTATATGATTTTTTTATGAATAGAAAATTCACAAAAACATATTCATTTACAATTTATTTTATTTTTTATACATTATTTTATTAAGAGGTATTCATTTTTTATGATTTATATGGTTAACTAAGATGTTAAAGTTCTCAACTATAAAAAAAATTAATTTAAAATTAACTTTGGATCACAAAAGGAAATTATATAAACAATAAAAAATCAATGTAAAATTAAAAATTAAAATAGAAATAATTTAACTTTTTCCAGTTATGATTTTGTTTCTTAGATAAAAAATGTTATTTAACATTGTTTCACAATAAAAACAGTTCCTTGAGAATATTCTTAAAATTTTACTACTTGAATTTTTGCTACTTAAAGTAATTTTAAAAATTTATATTTATATAATTTAATATATTAAAATCGAAAGAATCCAATATGTACAATATTATTTCACTACAAATGTAAAAACGCTTAATTCAAACTAAATGAAACAAATCTCAAATCAACTATGTTCAACATTGATTTTGCTGCCCTTTTTTCTGTTTGTAAGGCTGTTATTTGACCGCTTTTGTTTAGGGAATCCAAAGTGACCCTTTTACATTACACTGCAAATTAATTCATTTTAATGTCGTTCTTAAATTGTCCAAATTTTAGTTAGAACAATTTGGCATTTCAGCTATCCAAATATATAACATCTACCCAACAAACCAAGTCATAAACAAATTTTAACTATATCCTAAAATAAACTTATTTTAAAGAATTTTCGACAACATTCATTAATAGCTTTATTTTAATTAAATCTATAAATACTTTTAAAATAATCCCTTTAAAGTGTTTCCTATACCGATAGTATTTGTAATAACAATTTCTATATATTTGTTAGAGTAACATTATTGACAAATGTGATTGTAAAAGATTAATGCTCGCAACAGTTTTGTAAATGTTGAGCTCCAAGTGTGCATAGCTTAAGTACATAAAATGTCATAAGAAGTAAATAGACCATACACTATTAATTCTTTTAAAATGTATTATTTTTCCCAATTTTATAAATGCCGCCAATTCCATTGGATTAGGTGAGGACGAATTTATAAAACATATAAAATCGTTTTTCTAATTTGACAAAAATAGATAAATTGAAAAAATTAAAAAATCAAATATAAATAAATTTTTAAAATTTAAAAATATATAAAAAAGTTATTATTTTACAATTGCATTTCTAAGCCTTTTGTGTACTTTAACTAAAATAATTACCGCGACGGTTCAATTTTCTTTATAAACTAATTTTTAAAAAGTGTTTCACAACAATTATCATAATACTTTTGCAGGCCTAATGCTTATGCTAGTAAGTTTGTTACAAACTTATTTTAAAGCCTTTTGGTTTGTTGGGTACATATCTTAACATATGTATTTGTGTTGAAGTATTACAATACATTCTCACAATTGTTAAAATTTATGTTTTCATTTAATGTAAAATTATTTTGGAAAAATTTATAACCGATTTTAACTAATAAAATTTCATGAACTTAATAGTATTTTATATTAAATTTTAAAAGCCAAATTTAATAAAATGATAAAAATTCCATGGTCACATACACATTTTGGGCAAGAAACTTAAGGCACCAGAAAGTAAGTCCCAATAGAAAAAAACCTATCAACAAAAGTGTTAAGTCTCCTAATATTTTACAATACCAATTAGGTTTTATTCATGCATAATTTGTTTTGGAATTTATTCCATAAAAGAATGTTACATTGCGAACTAAGACAAATGTCATTCGTACTTATTGCACGTTCACACAGAAAAATCAATACAAAAAAAATAAAACTTTTTTACAGTTATAACTTCGCTTCATAGATAAAAATGTTAATTTAACATTGTAAATATAGTTTCTAGAGATTATTCTTGAAATTTTACTACTTGAACTAGTGCTATTTAAAAGTAATTTATCGTTATATAATTTTATATATTAATATCGATTCAAATATGCACAATATTATTTCACCACAAACGTAATAACGTTCAGTTTAAACTTAACGTAAAAAAATTACTCAATCTCAAATCAACTGTGTTCAACGTTGATTTTGTTTCAAAAAACAAAATCAACAAAATATACCTTTCTACTCACTACGAATCACTCTCTGAGTCGATTAAACGAACCTTTGCCATTAACCACTTGTGTTATATGATCAAATTAGATACATTAGATAGTATAAACATGTTTAAAGAGCAACGTTATTAACTAACTGATCACCATCTCATTGCTTACATGGGAAAGGGTTTTATTGTATTTAGAATGAAAAATGATACTTTGAACCGTTTAAAACTCCCTTCACCTAACAACACTGCTTGTGGGTGAAGACATCGCAGTGTTTTAAATGAAAATTTAAATGGTAACAAGTACGAATGCTATATTCGGCTATGCCGAATCTTCTATACCCTCTATGACAAATGCCTAAAAATAATATTATGTTTCGTACATGTATATTATACGCACACACAAACTCACATATACTCTCACAATCGCATACAATATATAAATGTATTTATTATATATAATAAAGAAACTTTAATTAGTCAAAAATAAGTTATATTTTTGGCTATAACGAATAGAAACTATTCGACAGATTTTGAGGATTTTAGGAATGAAGTATATATTTTTTGATATTATGGTAATTGATTATAATTAATTTAATCTCATTTGTCGACTTGTTATTGAAAACTTTTAATTTTCGAGTATATAACTCTGCCCAACAGTTATTCAGCAAAACTTCGATAAGAAGTATTAAGTTGCATTTCCATTTCCCTATACGGTGACAAAGAGTCTGTGACACAATTATTTATAATGTCCCAAATTACTTCGAGATGACCTGTTTCTCGCCAGGTTGAAAAATACTTATATTTTGCATAAAAATTTTTGTTCCGTACAAAAAATGTGGATTTTATATTTTTAAAATCAAAAATCGAGTGGCTTAATAGATGGTACGAACCAGCTGAGGTTTTACAAACTCAGCATCTCTGGAATAAAAAAAACGTTAAGTACATTCTCTTCTCTTCTTGGAATGAGAGAGAATGAACTCAGTAAGGTCATTAAAATAATTAGTGGTCACAATACCTTTGGTAAGCATATGGTAAGATTGCTTATTTTAGAAGACGATATATTTGGATTGTGCGGGGAGGCTGCTGATAAAAATTTTAATATTTTATGTAAAAGTCCTGCCTTATAGAAGATTTAAAATATATGAATATTATTTCTTTCAGATTTTTGCTGACGTCAACGATCGCACTCTATTGTTATTGGTTTTATTGTTATTATTATTATTATTATTATTATTATTATTATTATTATTATTATTATTATTATTATTATTGAACTTTATCAATGAAAAGCATAAACAACTTAAGTGGCAAAGATGATAAGAAGAAAAAATAAAGGAATCATAATGTACCACAAATTTTATCGCTTTAATTTAGAGGTTCCCTCAGATATAACAAAACATACATAACAGATGTTATTGGTTTTAAACAGGAAACTTCTCAAGACTATAATAAATACTAAGGACAAATTTCATTGAGATCTGTCAATTACTGCTGGTGTGAGCGTGCCAACAACACACAGACGGTCAGACAGGCGGTCATAGCTAAATCGAAACAGATTTTGATATGATGCAAGCAAAAATACACACGAAATGACAAAGTTTATAGTTCGGAAGTTATAATAAATCTATAACTTCCGAACGGCTAGCCTGATTTAAATGCATTTTTAGAAGAATCATATAAGTCCCTTTAAATGCATCAAAATCTGAGTCTGCCCGTCCGTCTGTCTGTTAAAACTCAAAACTATATATTTTGCGATTTTTAATAAAATTATATGAAATTAGCCACATCATATATCTTGGTGTAAAATTATACCCAAAAAACTAATTAAAATGGAACCATCATTTAACTCAGCTCCCATAGCTCTTAAGTATGGACCAATTTTATGGACATTTGGCAAAAATAGTATTCTAACTGTCTTCAATATATGTATATAAATTCTATATAAAAATAATTCATACTTAGTTATAGCACCCATATAAGGCTCCTTTCCCATTATTAGGATTTAAAGTTATAAAACTCTTTAATGTTAACCAATTCCGCCTTAAATATATTTATTTAGTTATAGATTCCATTACGCATTCTTACTTATTTTAAATGTCCGATTATATAAGAACAAATATTTAAAATTAAATCGAAAACATCTGTTTAAGCACTTAAAAACTACTTTAATATAAAACAAATAAAAAATCGTATAATAATCATTTCTGAAGGACTTTTAAATCAGCTTCATCATAATTTATTGGAAAATACACAAAAACAGCTAAAACACAATAGACTTTTATATCCTTTTTAAACAAAAGATTTACAATCAAACAAACGCCAAGGATAATAAGTACTCACTCTCTCTCTCTCATATTCAATCTATTGACAATGATGAAAACTGGTAGGACTTGTCTTTGAAAATGACATGACCATTATAAGACCATCATCGTCATCATTGTTGTCAGTTTTGAATACAGCTCAACTCAGACGCAGGATAAAGGATACTTGTGCAGGATAATTTCGAACAACAAAAATAAAAAGGTAACATACAGAGAGACGAATGCAAAAAAACTTTTTTTAACACTTGATAGTGATTTTCTATGTACGAATGTCTGGGACGACGATGTGAAGGGTTGATTTTATTTTTTGTATTTGTATGTGTAAATATATGTGTGTTAACAAATAAAACACCTTTTTCATAAAATAAATGTGTGTATGTGTACTAGAGCATGTGTATTTCTGAATTGTTATTGAATTTTTTCCAGGTTTTAGGGTTAAAGGTTACAATATGATGATGTTTCGATGAATTCTTACAAATAACTTTTTTGTTGCAAAATAATGTTGCCATATGCAACATAAACCCTGTACAAACACACTTACATACTATATATATGTAGTAGGAGGATGATGATAATGATGACAATACTTTTGTTGCTGTTGTCTTTAATTTTATTTGAGGTTGAGTCTTTTACCGACTTCAACACATTTGAAAATATTGTTTGGTGTGTTGGTTTTTTGGTTAATTTACAGTTTTCATTTTTGCATTATTTCTGATTGTTTGTTTTAATTTTTTGTCGTCTGTCCTTCTGGTTGTTCCTTATAATCTAACAAACCAATTGTCTCCTACCAAATCATTTCTTATCGTTATTGTCCAAAAAACAGCAACCATTAGTACTTATAAATGTCATACCAATAGCAATTACCCAGACTTGTTTATTTCTTCTAAATACACTCGAAAAAATAAAATAGTAAAATGTTTAAAGAAATAAAATATTATTGGGTTAATGACGAAAACTATTACATGTGGTTCGAGACGAAAATAAAACATTTAGTATTGAAAGATACCCTACTTGTTATAGCCTACACCCCCATAGGTAGCTTGGGTATTACGAGTATGTGCAAATGTTTGTAACGGGAGGAAAAATTGTGCTAACATCACTTTTTATTACTTCCTGATTCGATACCAAAAAGATGGAAAAGGAATTATTTCTAAGGAAAAGTAAAGTCGACTATTAACATACATAGAGGGCATATCAAAACAGGTAACAGAGAAGAAACTCTTGTCGTGTTAACCATCGAAATATTCTAAAAACTCATTCACGTCTACAGAGCTGGGAAAGAACAAATTGAAAACTTCAGTAAAATTCTTCGTCAGGAAAAGAATTTCATCAACAAACATACAGGTAGTGAGGATATTTCTTGAATAAATTTTATTGGAGGGGTTAAAACCAAATTAGTTTCGAATTCAAAAAACTATTTACTATTTAATACCCTACACCACATTATTGGTTACATGTGGTAGCTACCAAAAATTATTGAACCACCATCGTATTAGGTTTTGTCTGTGGGCGTTACATAGGAGCTAGAAGAAATTATTAACCGACCCTCGTAAAATTTTCGCACACAGATTTTTATTACATTTATCTTGATTTGACTAATTATTATTACAATACCAACGTATTTGTGAGATTTAAGACCTTCAAAGTGATAATTGAAGGGGGTTATATGGGTCATATGAGAAATAATGGATCGATCCTCATATTATTTGACACATCGTTTTTGAATATTATAAATTTACATTAAAAATTAGATTGAGTAAAAATATAATGAAGTAATGAGGAATCTTGAACACCATAACTTTACAAAATAACTCAGTAAGATTCTTATTATCTGATCGCTATTATTTAAAGTAGAGTTTAAGTTAAAACTCATGAATATTAGAAGTGAGTCCGCTAGATCAATAACTTCAAATTAATATATTTAATGTTTCTCTAAAATTAATTTTTAGCATTTTTACAAATCATTTACTATTAGTGTACAACATTAAAACGAGGACGACAATAGCAACGACATTGACACATGGCATGCGGAAGTACTAAATTGAACCGTTTATGGCGTTAGCACAATGGTGGAATGGCTGTTTGGCTGAAAGTAATGGCGGCAGCTTGAACATCAACATGTTTCTCTACATTTCCCATTACCCTACAACTTGTATACACTTATTTTGCAAATCTGCAAAAGCTTAAATGTTATTTCGAAAACATTTGTATGTGTGTGTGTCTATGTAGATGCAACGCATATATGTTGGTATTTATTTAAACAAAGTACAAACATACATTTAGTCATTAATCATTGACAATAATGAACTTCCTGTTTGTGTTTTTCACCAATTTTAAATTGCTGGCTGCTGCCTCTCTTTTTGTGTTTGTTGGTCGTTGATACTGTTGCTGTTAGTTGTTCTCAACGTTTTTTAATACCCTCCACCATATTAAGGGTATATTAGATATGTGGTTCCGCTAATACTTCTAAGATAGAATTATTTGAATATCAGTTATATACATATTTTTTTACAAAATCTAACTATTTGGTTGATACGTTCTTGCTTACATAATGTGCAAATGAGGTTTAAAAATTCTGTAACTAATTCTGTACTTTAGAAGTTTATTAAATATTGTTTAATCAAATGTAACATGATCATAATATCTTGTCTTGGATGATGCTTTTTTGGCATTTCAAACAGAATGACAAAGTGAATATTCCCTCTTCACCATTTGTTTGATGGTGGGTATACAAATCACTTTCATAATTTTACTTTATATCTCTTATCATATGATTTAAATAGATTATTACTAATTTAAGTTTGCTTTGTATTGGGAATATCTCCCCTGATTCTATCAGCCCTATATTTTTTTAGTGATGGTGTCCCACTGTAGCATAATTGCTGCAAAATTTTAAGACTCTCGCTGTTATAGCTCTTTAGATATTCGATAATCAATATTTATTTTGTATGAGGGATATCCCTCCCCTGGCCTTATTGTCCAAACTTTTTGTCCAGTAAAACAGTTCTTTGAAAAAAAACGTTGGCCCCATTCTCTCTGTTATAGTTCTTAAGATATTCGGTAATCAATATTTGCTTTGTATGGGCGGTACCCCTTCCCCTTATTCTATCGGAACTTTTTATAGCCTATCTAACTTTCGGGTTAGAAACCAATATATATCATCGCTCAATGATATTCAATATAATTAGACACCGATATTTCTATCAAATGGAAAATGTTTTGTTTTAAAAAGATAAGTTTCATTGGTTCAGGAATTGCACAAATAACTCATCTATTCTAAAAAAGGGTGCAAAAATGTCGGTGTAAAAACAATAATATTTTCAGTTCTCATTCATTTTCCAATTGCCAAAAAAAATCAACATTATATTTTTAAAAGTCAGTCGTCTGTTAAAATGTATATGTATGTGTATGTATATAAAGTCAATGTAGATGTTAGAAATAAAAACCGTTCATTACATAGCGAAATTTTTGACTAGAGAACATCGTCCGCATAGCCATTCTCCATTTGTATGAGATGTGCAAATATAGTTTAAAATTTAGAACTTGACTTTTTGACAAACACATTCACATACATACATTAGATACTAATTTCAAATATTTTATAGACATCCATAACACTTAATAATATGTATGTTTGTCTGTAAGTATGATCATAGTTATGTACGCGTACGTTCATAATGATGGTGGCAGTTTTGTTGTCATTACTGTGGCATTTTTGCAAAAAAAAAAAATTATCGAAATACTATTCTAGACATATAAAGTATCTTTAAGATAAAACACAAAAAGAACACAAACTATAAACAGTCATTTATATTTGACATTATCAAGATTTTATATGAATTTTATGAACATTTTATTCCGTCTTCTTTTTTCCATCTTTTTTTCAATGACTTTATAAATAATCATTAAAAAGAATAAATATGTATTTAGATACTCATATGGAGCTTAGATACATTCAATTGAAGTTTATGATGCTAATAATTGTTGTATTTTAGGACATTAATTAAGGCGACAAGAAAAAGTTTAATGAAGCAAAACAGCTAATGAAAATTTTATCTTTTATTTTATGTTTTCTATGGAATCAGATTGCACGGAATATTTAGTGAAATACGCAATATGAATTGCGACATTTGATTTTGAATATTGAGTTTTCCTTTTTTATTTTTAGGAAGATTCAATATTTCATCGCTTTAGAATTTCTATGGGTTATTTCGGTTAGCTAAAATCTTAACATCAGATTGGTCAAATCAAGTTCAAGTGTTTTTTTTGAAATCTCGTTGCAGCAGATCCTACACTGAACCAAAAAAGAAGTAAATACAACGAAAAAGGTTGTGGAATTAAAGAAAAGTAGGTTATATATCAGGCAACGAAAACTTTATTCATTTTTACGGAAATTTTCGTAATTTTTCGTAAATTCTTCAAATTGATAAATAAAAATTAATAAAATGCAGTTAATTTGAATAAATATTATTCAAATTGACGAAAATAAATTATTTATATTGATGAATAATATTTAATTTATTTAAAACTATTAAGAACTCCATATCCCATGTATTGATTATAAAATATCTTTAGAACTATGACAGCGAAAGTTTTCAAGTTTGGTCCCAATGACTTACTCAAGGAACTGTTTTGCTGGACAAAATATAAGACGTATAGAATCAGGGTAGAAGTTGCCCCCATACAAAGCAAATATGGAATATTTAATACCTATAGATCTACTACAACGAAAATTTGGTTCCAAGATCTCTTTCGAGATCTAGGACTCAGGAGAATTTTTGCGCAGCAAAGTGCATCGGGTAAAGCAAGTTTAAGATAACAATTAAATAGTATAGAGAACGAAATAGACAACTTAAAATAGTGCAATATCAAACGGTGGTGAGCCGAACGGCTTGTATTTCTGATGTAAATTTACTTACATGTTTGTTGATCAGCTGATCTTCTCCTATATGTCGATTTTTCTTCATCTCCATTTTAATATGTCATCGATTTCACCATCGATATATCATTTTTGTGTTTGTATGATTTAGGGATTTTCTATAATAATTTAATAAAACAAAATATATCATTTAGGACTTAATATTTATATCCAATCATCTAATCATCCAACATATAAAAGACTATAACAGGAGAGTTCTTAAATTTGGCCTAACCACTTTCTCAAGGAAGTATTTTGCAAGACAAAATGTGGTGCGAATAGAATCAGGAGGAAAGGTAGCCCCCATACAAAGAAAATTTTGATCATCGAATATTTAAAGAACTATAAAAGCGAGAACTTTATCAAGGAACATTTTACTAGACAAAATGAAATACGAATAGGAACAGGGGACGAGATAGCCTCCATTCAAAGAAAATATTTCCTATATATTTTTCAAGTGCTGGCTGTCGCTGTAGAAGTTCACAACAAAGACAGCCAACCAGGCAGACATAAGGACGGACAAACATCGTTAAATCTTATCAGAAAGTGATTCACTATGTATGTAACAAAAGCATAATACCCCCAAGTAGATAAGGGTCGGTCAATCTTAGTAGAACAATACCGAAAACAATTAATTCATTTTTAAATATTATTTGATCAAATTTCAATTGACATGACAACAATTTGGAGAGGACTGTAAAAATGTTTCGAATCATACATTTTATTGCTGAGATCTTATTATTTTTTTGCTACCATTTGTTTTAAAAGATACGGCCTTACTAAGATATGTTTCACTGCATAAAACTATATAAAAAATCGGACAAACGGATCGCAAGTGTTAGTTTTTTCCCAGAGCAGTGTCTAAACAGACATCTCACGTGGGTCCATAAGCGACTGGACGCATTGTGTTACCCTAGTAGACAGTTCTCTACTCAGTGATCTGCATCAATAGGTTTTCCAAACCAACCAGTACCTGCAAGGAAAGAAAATAGCGATATCGAATTAACATTAGCCCTTTGCTTGAAAATATAGTCATCGCTTAGTAATGACTAAGCGATGCGCTTCCATGTCTGACTAGACCATCTGCAATGTCATTCCCCAAAAGTTGTTGTGTCCAGGAATACAAATCAGTCTAATAACGGAATGTCGCCCTATCTTATTGCAATATATCCGACATTCAGTCGTTAATATAGATGTCGTGTGATGGCTTGTAACGCTGTCTGTAAAAATTCTTATTTATCACGATATCAGTCTATACCTGAGCTAGTTGACCGCCCTCTTGATGATGGAAATATCAGTCTGTAGGATGCTTCAGTCATTCTTTAATCTAGAGGATACTCTAACATCAAAGGAAACCGCAATATATGAAAACTAACAAAAAAGAAGCTAAACATTGTTTGTGGCATAAAGTAGTTTGGAAAGTTTTGGAAGTCAATAAGAACCAAACACTAAATACTACATGTTAGTTGAAATATGTTTTATTGTTCTTTTCGAAAATAATGCAAAGACCTTTCACTGGAACTTTAAATCAGGGACTTTTTGTTAATAAATTTGTAACTGTTTTAATGTATTAACGAATATTTTTACTGTTATATTGTCCCAATAAATAAAAAATAAATATTTATTTTTCTTATTTAAATGTGGGCTTATCGAAATAATATTGATTGTTTCCTTGGCTCGTGACATTTTAATTAAAATAATATCAAGTCAATATTAAATAATTTCAAAACGCTCAATTTGAAGCCCAAAAACCACAAAAGAAATTAATTTTTGAAACAAAAATTGAAAATAAAACCGAAAATTTAATTCAAAATGATTTAAATTTATTGACGAAAAAAATCATTAAGTTTTATAAAAATGATAAAATTGTTGATAAATTTTTTAATGGAAAAAAATAACCAAACCCAAATGAAACAGGGAGGGGAAAGACTTTTAATCAGAGGGTGGAAATAATAAATGAAATTGTTATTTATGGCAGAATAATAAAAATTAAAAATAAAAAAACTTTAATATCAACAAAGTTTAATTAAGATGTGATATTTAGTTTTTTCTATAAACTCATTACCATTTTGGATAACAATCATATGAAGATATATCACCATAACTTCCATACGGAAGCCCTTGAAAGTAAAAATATTTTTCAATTGTTTAGAACACTGGTTCCGAACAACAGCAAGTGATCAATGCGGTTACAACCTGCTGAGTATTTTTATTGCCCAAATGCCTGCTTGTTGGAAACTTTTCTTTAGATACGGGTGTTCAATGCGGTTTCCTTTTTAAGGAGTGAGATTGAAAAATTCCTAACACACATTTTTTATTAAAACTTTTCAACATTTTAGTTATTAAGTTTAATGTCAAACAATTGAAAACATTGTTAATATGATTAAAGTGATTGACCTGAAATTATAAAATATTTGCAACAAAATCCAATTTGGCCCTACAAAAAGTTGGCCAAGTATTCAATAGTCTGTTGTCAAACTGCATCCAATGTTAATTAACAGTACCGGAAAAACATGACCATTGATAGAAAATATAGTTCAGGTAGAAGGAATGGTAGAAGATAATTAGAGATTGCTTCTGATATCGGTCTATATCTTTTAATATACTAAACAGATTTTGCTAATTGTTTAATAAAAAACTTCTAAAGACCATATTAAATACTCAGGCCAAAATTCATTGAACTTTGTCAATTATTGTGGACGTGAAACAAACAGACAGACATATAGCTTAATCGACTCAGAATATGCATACATTATGGACTCTGAGATTATTCCTTGTCAGCGTTACACACGGAATGACAATATACCTTCTCCAAAACTTGTGGTGATGAAGGATATAAAAAGAGAAATCATTTTCAAAAGACAGAAACTAATGAAAAAATGCTTAAATTGTAATAATAATAAATATGAATCCTATATTCGGCTGTGTCGAATCTTCTAGCAATATCTTGCAACATACATTCTTCATGAAATTCCCGATAGATATTTCCCGGGATTTACAAAAATAAATTTCCCGGGAAAATCTTGGGAATGTTTTCTCGTGAAAAAATCCTACATTTTGTCATTATGGCAAACACGCTATATATGATAGATTTTAAACGGAGATGGTCTACTTGTTCGAGAAAATGGTCAAAAAGCACTATAAAAACGTTAATGGAAAGGTTTCCGAGAAAGGTTCAACATTTCATCACTATTATTGGTTAATAAAACCAATAAAAAAGCTTATATCTGTAAAATGTAAAACTTATTTTAATCGAATCTAATCAAATATAAAAACTGTAAGTTTATTAGAGTCGTTTTTTTAAACATATATGTATGTTAAGAATTTTTCGTTATCACTCCTTGTTTTCGAAAAAAGAAAACAGTTGCCCAAGTAACTTATCAAATGCAGAGTGTGGTGGTTCTTGAAAAAGTTCCTGCATTTTTATTGTTACGTAGTAAAACTACAAGATTTTAATTTGCACCCAGAATATTTTTTCTAACAATTTTTATGGCAAATTGTAATCTTTGCTTGACTATAAATTGACACGTCTTGGAAAGGAAGGACACCACCAAAAGTTTGAAACATTTTTTTATTTAATAGTTAAATGCAGGAAAAGAAGTAAACTTATGAATGAATGAAAAAATTTTTAAACAACCTCCCAGGGGTACAACTTACTCTGCATGTAACCATCCATAATAATGGGTCTCACTAAAGGAAGAGGAACAAAAAATCGCTGCCTTTTTTCAAACGTTAAGCCGACCCAAGTCTCTTCAATACAATTGAGTTCTGTCTTTTTTTGTGCGTTTCATGTTATTTATTTTGTTATTATTGCAATTTTATATTTTGAAAAACGTTTTGACAGTTTTTATTTAATAAATTTTGGTCTTATTTGTTTTTTTATTATAACTTCATAAGTTTTTAGTATCTCCCGTTTTGTGTGTTAATTTCTATCGCTCGATAAGGGGTTGTTGCGAAACTCAGCAGGAGTTTAAAATTTTGATTTATGACATAAAATTGTTTAACTTTTAATAAAATGATAAGAGGTTTAAAATAGAGAAGAAGGGAGGATAAATTCCATTAAATGATCTTTTTTATTGCGTTCGCAATAAGAAATTAAAAATATCAAAAATTAAGGTTATGTTACATATGCCGCATATTAAAATAAATGCGATATTTAAGGGGAGAATATAGAAAAATACTTAAGATTATATTTTCGGAATAATTTAAGCTGAAAATTGTCATAAGCATTTCAGCCGATTTATGCCGCATCTATCTCTTTCTGTTATTTTTTGATATGAAAGTATCATACTATACTTTGGATAAAAACATTCATTCTGAATCAACGAAAATTTTCCTGTAGTTTTATAGACCCCTTCGAAAAGTATTTGTTAGAAAATTATATCATCGGAATAGCGATAACCAGGCATCAAAATTAATTTGTGAAAACTCTACATGTTGAAGTTACTCGATGAAATTTTGTACAGCTGATGTTGATGTTTATTAGGGACAAGGGCGAGCTCATTGTAGATGGTGAGGCTAGGTTTAATATTTCATATAGCTTTTAAATAAATGTGTTCGGGAATCACAAAGAAATGACGATTTTTTGGTATAAAACCAAAAAATACCGCACCAAATTTTTTCGAAGACTTGTCCATAATTTACTATAGTCCTTATTAACTCCCTTATACCGAATATCACCGCAGTCATCAAATCATGAGAGTTGTATGAGTGTAGGATATTGAAAGTTGAGTGAATTAAGCTCTTGATCATTAGTTACACAATGGAACCCACAGCGTTAAAGAGGTCCAATCGAAAGTCCCTGGGTTATTCCATAAAAAATATCAAAATTTTATCAAATATTAATGTTATGTAAAGTTCAACACAAATTTAATTTGTTTTCAAGTCAAGTCTGGCCTACATCACATTGTACACATTTTATTGTATTTCGCACACGGATTTTTGCTTACATGTGTCTTGAGTTGACTAATTCTTATTGCAATACCAACGTATTTTTGAAATTTAAGCCCTTCAAAGTGACATTTGAAAGGGAATTTATTGGATCTATGAGAAATAATGGACCGATCCTCATATAATTTGGCACATCGTATATAAAACTAATTTGTGCCAAATTACATTAAAATTGCTTTATATTAAGGATCCTAATTACCCATTTCGGGATGATTATTTGTAAGGGGGCTAGGTGAAATTATGGACCCATCACCAATTTCAATATGCATCGTATAGGCTTTTTTAGTTCATTGTAGATATAAAAGTTTATTTCAAAATCTAACATGTTTGGAATTGGGAGAATTAATATATCTACATTGATATTAGAACAATACCGGGAAATGTACATAAATCTGTAAACTTTAATTTAATACAATGAGAATAGAGGAGTATAGCATTACAACCTTGAGAGAAGCCGTTATAAAATTCATAAATTTTGATTAATAATGTGTTAATTTCAATAGGGTTTGTACTAAAGTTCAAATTCATCAATAATTTTGGACTGGATCGGAGCAATACTTTTAAATATACATTAAAAAACTTGGGAAATATATATAATAACATATGTAAGCATGTTTAAGGGTGTTTAATTTCATGTCATTCCATTCAGCAAGTTTGTTTAATATTATTTTGGTCTAATTTCGAAATCTATTGAAATCAGCCATGTTCGGTCTAATATTTCAGATACCTTCCATGCAAATGTTCTTCCCGGAATGAAGTTTTAAGGTCATAAAATTCCTAATCAAATTATACGAGGGTCGTTCAATAATTTTTGGTAACCATCATTTTTAATCCAATTCCGATTTTGCAGAAATTTTCACAGAATTATCCCCATATACTCAAAAGTAACATAAACTATAAAAATATCGATAGGAACAGGTGAAAAGGTACCCCCATTAAAAGCAAATATTGATCATTGAATATCTAAAGGAATAGAAATGTGAGAATTTTCAAATTTGACTTTAATCATTTCTTTAAGGAACTGTTTTACTAGACGGATAAGATCAGGGGGATAGATAACACCTATACAAAGAAAACATTTCTTCATCGAGAATTTTCAAATTTTGCTCCCAATTACTTTTTCAAGGAACTATTTAATAAGACAAAATGAGGATCGAATAGAATTAAGGGGAGAGGTAGTCACCATACAAATTTTGATCTTCCAATATTTTTTTCAAGGATCTTTTTACGAGACGGATAAGATCAGGGGAAAAGTTATCCCTCATAGAAGGCAAATATTGATCAACAAATATTTGAAGAATTATAACAGCGAGAATTTTCGAATTCGATCCCAACAACTTTATCAAGGAACTGTTTTATTAGTCAAAATGAATGACGAATAGGATCCGGGGAGAGGTAGCTTCCATGGGGAGATGTTGGGACCATTGAGAAGTTGGTCCTAAAATAATTATTGTTTTATTTTATAAGAGCGGCAAAGCTCACCGTGTGTTACCTAGTGTTATATTAGTGAAGACTATATCCAGACAATCAGCATTATATAACACGTATACCCTATTTATTACAACTATATCTTTAATATATTATATTTATATTGATTCATATCGTATTTTAACGAAACAATGACTTTAATGTTTTCAATGAAATATAAAATAACTATAAACATTGATTTTCTATAGATGAATTGACATCTGAAGAACATTATATGAAGGGTTACCGACCAAAGCTTTAAAGTATTCCGTTTTTTATTTCCGATTTTATGTTAAACAACTGTTAACAAAATACGTAGTTTATAAATTGTTAAATCATCTTCCAACTGTTCTCCCACAAAACACTATCGGAAAAAACATTTATAGTCATAAAATCTATCCAGACTAAAGCGAATAATAAATGTTCTAACTTTTTTTCGTCCAAATTAATGACTTCTTCAGTTTTTAATACGTTTAAAATTAAAATATGACTTTCATTATTTTTCTCCACATTATTTTTTCTATTTTTCCTTCAGTTTTTGTGCCGAAAAATTACGTCTTATAATTAAATTGGTTCGTTAAAAGTTATTTGTGTGTGCGTGTGTGTGTGTATGAGGAGTAATTTTATGGATTTAATTTTAAAGAATTGTAGACTAAAGCAATTTTTATTTCCCAGATGTGCAATTTCGCTTTCGTTTGATTTTTTCACTTCCATTTTTTTGCAAAGTCAATGTCAAGGGTCGTGTACTGAACTTTCAACTAAATAATGGAGAAGTATGAGAAAGTGAAAAAAAACAAATATTCGAGTACTAAAGACCGATGTTTGCAACAATGTATTTTTTTTCGGATTAAATTGAAGAATTTGTAGTAAGTGGTTGGTTGGTTGGTTGTAGCTTCATTCATTTAAAAGGTTATTTATACTTTGCTCAACAATGCGCAAATAAGTGCTATTGAATCTATTACTTTTCGTGTTACAGTAATGGAAATGAATGGAGTCTTTGA
This sequence comes from Cochliomyia hominivorax, assembly GCA_004302925.2. NCBI lineage: Eukaryota > Metazoa > Arthropoda > Insecta > Diptera > Calliphoridae > Cochliomyia > Cochliomyia hominivorax. Next base: position 65,395,742 of record PYHX02000158.1, on the reverse strand, counting down.
AAAGTGTGTTGTTCATCTGCAACACAATTTATTTATATTTTATTTTTTAATTACCTTAAAATTGTGAACAAAATCATGGAAATACTTACGGATATAAATTAAAAATCTGAGTCAAGATATTGCAAAGTTTTGAAAGTTGAAAATTTCAATGCAATAACTTGAAAACTATAAGGACTACAAGGCTATAAAAATTTTAAAATTCTAACGTCCGAGGTATTTCCACTTTATGGCCCTATAACTCCTTGAAGTTCCAATGGGATCCAGCTTACCGAAGTTATACTGCAATACTTCTTTTATTATGTTAAATCCATCCAGCCAATCAAAAGTTACAGATTTATAGATTTATTTTTGGTAAAAATATCAATTTCTGATTTTTTCATGCTTTGGGAAAATATCACTTTCGGAAGCAATTTGTAAATACCTTAGCAAATATTATTATTATACATATCGTGTTTATACATCATATGTGCCTCTTCCTTTACAATAGCCGTTTTGCCCTTAAGCATTTCCTAAGAAGTCCTGCTATCTCCGGTGTCCACCAGTGCTTCAATTTTAACAAGAATAAGTCTAGTTCGATATATGCCCTCTAGCATTCGTATCAGTACATCCCCAATCACAGAACATGCCTTGAGATCGCTTCTTGAAAAAGTAGTTTCCGCACGACTAAATTTATTCCCTTCCAGATATGTTTTCCTCTTAGACACTATTGAAAATATATAACACGCATATGATTGCCACGTCAATATTTCTATCCCGAATTGTCTGACTTAGTATATTATGAATATGAACTACTGAGCACTGAAATAATCTATTAAATAAATATGGTCTTATATTGTCATCTTAGAATTAGATTAAATATTGTTTTTCAAAGAACTCACCCATTTGAATTACCGATTTGATTTTGATCTATTTTTTTCTCTTAATAAATTTCTATATGTGTGAGTAAGTAAATATTACGTATTTTACCTTATTTGCTATTAAATGAGTTAGTATGTACTCCAGTTGATACCCATCGTCATCATCATTGTCATTAAATCCTCCCTTTACAAACTTTTTATTACTTTTTCTTACTTTCGTTTTTTCTTCATCTCTTCAAAGTAATTTTTGATGCTAAAAAGGATGCGACACATGCATATGTTAAATATGGGTGTGTATGTGTAATCAGGATGTGCGGTTGTTATTAAATTGTGCCCCTGGGCGTACGTGTCATTTACTGCATTAGAGTTCTTTTTCAATTTTTTTGCAACAGTCTGTTATATAGAAAACATTAATTTGAAATGCTTCAATTCGCATAACGATGATGAGTTAGATTGAAACCAATACATTAATAAATATATTATAAAATCGGACATATAAGGAGTGAGACAGGAAAAAGTAAAATAACATAATAACTTTCCAATTATTACTGCTTCCGAAAGTAATGAATGAATTAACATTTTTTCGGTCTCCTTCCATAATCTGGATAACCATACATATGTAAATGTCATTTATGTGCGTTATACAAATTGAAATTTGTATAATTTTTAAGGGCATGATTATATGTAATTTTCCCTTATGATTTTTTATTTCAAATTAAAAACATTTGATTTTGTTGTTCGGCAACGAATTAATTTTAAATGACAGACTAAATGATAAAAATTCCTGACCAATGGGCATTTTGATTTCAGCTCAACTTTTAGTTTAATTGAAAAATTAAAAAGTGATAATTGCGTTAATTCAAATGATAATATATATTGTACTGTATGAGGAATTCGATAAGAGTAACCTTTGTCAGCAAAATCGAAAGTTTGAATCTTTAGAAATAACTTAATTAAAGGTTTGATGTGAGCTGTTTTCGACTTGATTTGTGAGGTACAGGCCCCTATAGGCCATTTCGGATAGGCATTTTGATTTTTTTAATTCGCCAAAAATTCATTTATGAATTAAGACAAAGAAATTTTGTATCTAATTTATATCTCAATTTATTTAAAAATGTATAGCTAATCACTTATCGTTTCAACTAGAAAAAGTTCCTTGAATGAGAGCAGAAGAATTCTCATGAACATTTTTATGGCAATATTATAAAACTTATCAATGCCGAACTTCGTTTAAATCTTTTAATATTATAATATTTAATTATGGACAGAATCAATATCAGCTAACTTCGTCTTTAGGCCAAAATAACATTACATGCTAAATTTCATCTAGATATCTTCAAAGGTGCAGGTACCTTGAAAGCAAGATTTACATGGACAGCCAGCCGGACAGATATGAGTAAATCTACTCAGGAACCGTTCATTCGGAATCACTTTCTGAGTCTATTTAACCATTAATTCGTCCGTAAGGCTAGTTGACTATTTATAGTTTGTTCGCAAATTAAAATTGTTTATGATTTGTCCATCATTTTTTACAAGCTTTAAATGTGTAAAGATTTTAACATAATTTGACAAAATATGAATTATGCTTTTCCTATGCTACGTGCCAAATAAAATGAGGATCGGACAACTATTACCCATAACACCTACACAGTCTTCACTTCCAAACATCATTTAAAAGCGAATAAATCTCATATATATTTTGGTATTGCTTTTATATTTGGTTAAAATAAGATAAATATAAACAGTAATCGATGCTGTAAATTTTACAGGGCTCGTAAAATGTTCAAATTTTAGAGGCTCCTATGTAAAGCCCCCTTCCGTGATTAACTTTAACGTTCATAATTAACTTATATCATTTGTCTCATGAAGAATTGTGACATTATGTTTTTTTCAATAAATCTTAATCGTTTACTTAATTTTATTGCAATCGGCCAAAAAGTTCCCATAAGTCCCCGCAAGAGAATTCGTGGACTAGTTGTATAAATTTGTAAAATACAAATTATAAACTCAATGCTGACAACTTTTTGAGACTTAGGCACTCTGAAAAGATTTTCGGTAGTGTGACTATACGAGAGCAAAGATCATTTGTGGATCGATATTATTGAAATTTGGAATGATTAAAATTTTATTTAACTTAGATTTAGCTATAATTTCATCTGTAAGTTTTTTGAGCTAAAAACCGTATTCCGTGAAAAAATTTGTAACGGATCTACTTAAAATCATTCATTAGAGAGGTATGTAGTTTGTACATACCGCAAGTATTCATCTGAGGGTTACAATTTACATGGTGTCGAGAGTATAAAAACACTTTTTCAGGATCTTGTTTGTATCGGTTTCAAATGTGCTGGATAATGGTTTTATTCTTCGCTAGAAATTAATTCGAAGAATCCATTGGATACACTCCACCACCACAAGTAGTAGAGGGTATATAAACTTTGTCATTCCGTGTGTAAAGCTAAAAAAAACATTTCAGACCCCATTTACATTGATATATATTTTTGCATCAAATCTGAGAGGATTTTACTATGTCCGTTTGTCTGTCTGTCCACCTGTCAGTCTGTTGTTGATACGCTCACATTTGCAATAATTGACAGAGCTCAATAAAATTTATACTGAATATTTATTATAGTCCTGAGAAGTTTTCAGCTTAAAACCAGCCAATTGGTTACGTATATTAGAAGATATAGACCGATATCTATAAGTTCAAGTAAACAACTTTCGTAAAATTGTCAATTACAAATTTACAAAAATATCGAAATCGGTTCAGTAAAATAATAGTTATAGTCAAAAATATTACTTATTTTAAGTTTTTATGTGTTCGTGTGTTATGTTTAAGAAAAACTTTAATATATTGAGTACATTTGTGAGTGTACGTGTATGAAGGAAACATAACGTATTTACTTCACACTCTTTTTACAATCAATTTATTTAAAAATGCCGCTAATCTGTCATTATTTTCATACATTTCTTTGAAATTAGTTCTTTGTTCATAAATTCAACATATTGATTTGAAATATTTGTGCAGCAAAGATTTGGATTAACTTAGTGTCTCTAATCAATTGTACTAAAGTTTTGTTGAATTTTTGAAAATATTCGTATTAGTGGTTTTTAAGATAAAAATGCATTCATTGTGTTTGTATGTAAATGTGAACAAAACAAAAATTCACAAAATATTTTTTTCGCTTTTGCGATTCATTTAACAATTTAAAATATAAAAACACACATACTTACATGCATACACAAATGTTCGTTTAAACATTTTCAAACAACCCTGCATATATTCGAATCACGTACAAGCGATTTTCGTTAAAAAATTATCATCAAATTGCAGTCATTGAAATCCAATTATAAGTCATGGTTAGAAATTTTACTACTGATTGTACTCCATCATTTAGACTATGTGACTGTGGCATAGAATGTATGTGTGTAAGTCTGTCTGTCCGTCCGTCCATCTATAAGGCAGCAAGCGAATGAGTAGCTTTAATCCATCGGAAAAAGAATAAACGAAATATGGGTATGAAATGCAGAATTTACAAAACTGCAACCAACCAACCAATAATCATTCATTGCTCACACGACTCAATTGTGATGACATGTGTGCTTAAAACGGTGCGTTTTAAACCTTCTTTTTATCTCGAACTCGGGTCAAATTGCAATTGTAAGCCAAATAAAGAAACTAGAACAAATTATATACATTTTCCACAAAAAAAATCACATTTGCTTCTTTTCTCTTGTTTTCTTTGTTGCATTTTAATGTGAAATGTGTTCATTATCGAAACAGTAATCGGATTATCGAAAGATGAACAAAACCAACCAGTAACTAAATAAAATTAAATAAAAACCTAAATCAAATGTGGAAAACTATAAATAATACAACTGTGACAGAATCTCCTCTCCTCTATTTAATTTTAATATAGAAAATTTGACAATAAATGATTTTGTTTTAGTAAAAGATTTTTTATTAAATTCGAAACAAAACAGCAGCAGGTCAATTTGCAAATATGTCACACCGTCAGTCAATATATATAAATGTTCCAATGAAAAGGAGGTGTCACAGTTACCACTCATGGTTGCAAATCTCATAAATACTAAAGAGGGGGTGAAAAAATAGACTAAAATAGCACTGACTCTTAACTACAATTTAAGCCACAACACCAACAACGATAACGCAAATTTTTTCTGCCATCATTAACAATTTAACTACAATTATTTTCTATTTTTTTCTTTCATTATTCCGTTGTCAAATAACGAAAGTGAAATCCAATCATCTTCAAACTGATCAAATTTCAAATATTGAATTTATGAGTGTTGAAACGTTGGTAAATTTTTTTGTTTTTTTCTTTGCAATTTCCAACACCCCCTCCTTAGTTCCGGTATTTTCACAAAATTATGAAAATCTATATCGATTTGTTTTTTTCTGTTTTGCACACAGACTATAAACAGATGTCTGCTGGATGAATGCACCACCAATATTTATTATTGAATGGAGAGCAATCAAACCACAATAATTTGAAAGGAACAAACAAATCATGTATGTTAGTATAGTATTTGAAATTGGGGTGACCAGACTGTTTTTAATTTTAAACTCATTTCGAAGAGTCAAACTGTCCACAAAAGAGACAATTTGAATATTATTAAAATTTTGGTAAAGATGTTACTTTTTTGGTGATAAAATTTTAGGTTCCAAGTTTTGAGAAGGGAAGTCAAATCCTATAAACAAGTACTTATGCCCACTGACATACACCTAAGATGCTATTTCGCTTTCAGTCCAGAAAAGCGACCCATATTAGTATATTCAATGAAGCCTGGGCAATAATAATCGAAGTATTCTTTCGTTTCAATGTCCTTCCCACATGCCCTGAATTTACTTTTTATTCAGCTCACTTCTGCTCAATTCCATTACTACTTAAAATTTTTATCCCATCTGGATCAGTTTCTGTTTCGATATCCCACAGTGACCTATGCGTTGCTTTCACCAACTCTAGCAACCACAAACTTAATATGCTAAAGGCATTAAATTTATAAGCTTATATCTTGGAGTTAGCTTCAATTGTCAGGTTATTTGTTTAATCATTTCCATAAACTCCTTGCTGACATAGTATTCAGATTTTGTGTACACGTCAATCCTTAGTACGGTAGTTGATAGCACTTTTGCAATCCAAAATAACTTTAAACTTAGTATCCCTAGATGAATTAACCTAGAATGTTATTTGGCTATCGGTGATGATATTTATTTCAATATATAGCAGGTTTACCTAATTCGCTTTGGTCTTGATTATGGCCTCTCTGAACGCAAGTACCTCCCTTGAAGAATGGTTTTTTTCGTTTGGTAGTCGGAGGGATATATATGTTTCTCGTCTATAATGTCCTCTAAAAAAGTTAACCCAGAGTACGTGTTATATTCTGATGATATTTTTGTTTCTGCATTCGATACGAGTCGTAAGTGTGGCTGCATATCTTTGCGAATTTCTTTTGGTTTTATTTAGATTATTGTTTGCAATGCTCTAGTTGGCATTCTTCTCATGGCACCGCTTATTTCTAAGCAACATATTCTTTGAAGATTTTGAAGTATTCTTATGTTGCATTTCCTTTCCACCGAAGTCAACCAGACTACTAAAGCGTAAATAAAAAATGGCTTAATTACGCTTCCAGTTATTAGCAGACGGTTTAAATTCTTCATTATTAGTGTCATCAAGAGATTGTGTAAAGTTGTAAACCACATGGGCGGTAAAAGAATGCGTTCATGGGATGAACCTCATTGGACAAAGTCTCTTATTATATATATTATAAGTGCCGCAATTTATCATATGTTTTGTTATCTGTTCTACCATAAACTGGGTTAAGAAATGAATAATTACATCGGTCGTAACATTATTATAAGCTTATAGCGAGTAAATACGTCATGTCATCCGAAGATATTTCAATGAAGTGAGTAACTTCGTAAAAGACTGTCACAACAGATCTAGCTTTGATGTAGACATGTTTTTTGAATCACATATCTTCACCTAATATATTTTCCTACGGCATGGTATCGAAAAAATGATTTGTTTAAATGAAAATTCCAGGAGAACATTACATTTGAACCAGAAATAATGGAACATCCCAAGACCAAAGTAAATATTCGTATCAAATTTTATCAGGATATTATTTGTTCATAAGGATTGCATGAATAGACAACCAACTACAATAGTGTTCGGTATAAATAAAATCTACAACTTTAGAACCCTCAGCGTATTCGGTGCAACACGAACGTCTTTCTTTAAGGCACAACAATTTTAATTTTTTATAACTTCTGTAACTGTTTTCAAATCTGATATCAAAAATGTGATTGAAAGGAATTCAATGCCCCACCTTCGGGTTTAATGAAATGTTGTTTCATGGTGGACTTGGTGTTAATAAAATAATATTTTTTGAGACCATAAGAGAATTTCATTAAATTGGGTAACAAATATAAAAGTAAAATCAAATTAATGCAACGATTTTTTCCATTGAAATATTAGAAATCACAATATCTTTTCTGATCTTAAAAATAACATAGTCTTTTACGAGCTATGAATATTGGAATTCAATAAGTTTCGTTCTTATAAACCTGTTCTTACACGTTTCATAGGCAAAAATGCAGCAGGATGGATGCAGATCTTAAAATTTATTAAGGAAGGGATTACATTTGACTTGTGTGAGGAAAAAGTAATACAATTAAAACTGAAGTTATTATAATTAATAAGAACAATTCAACAGACTATAGAAATTTTCTTGACTTCATAAGTCCACCATCAACTACCAAAATCTAACTAATGTTGCAGATCAGACCATAGAGTTTTGCTATACTTTCCATCTGTTGTGAGAAGGAATTCTTTGTGCGAGTTTAGATAGGAGTTCAAAAGGTCTCCATTTTAGTAGATTTATTTTTTAAATACAGCTCTGGAAATGCAATGAAATGGTGCGAATTTGGAGATGAAACTAACAAGACTCTGATCCTTCTCCTCTCCTATTAGGTAAGGCTTTGGCTGATGTCTTAGGAGCTTTATAACTACGAACGAAGAATTAGACATGATGTATGTTGTTAAAAACTAAAAATGTTATCAATCAAAAATTACGTCCCATGTGTTTCAATCTTGATTAAAAATTATTTAGCCAATGCTCCCAAATAAATTCGGAATTGACCTTTTTAGTACAAAATTCGGAAGTTTACTACTAAGAACCCGATTCTTTAAAAAATATTAATAATTACAGCTGCCATTAACTCACAGAAAGACCAAAAATAAATTTTATACATTCCAAACCTGGTCTCCCTAAATAATGCACGGCATATTAAGAATCCCAGATCAAAAAATCCAAAAAAATTCAAATTTACAACAACACAACGAATCTAGCGATAATAAAAATGTTGAATACAACCAAATTGTGAAGTGTGAATAGTCAATGAGGGAACAATAAGGAAATATAAACAATAAACACCTCCCCCATAAGAAATCATAGACAAAGGACGAAAAAGCAATTGCAACAACAACAAAATAGTAATGAAATCCTTACATGAGTATTTAGCTTCAAGGGGTAGTTGAAATACAATTTAGTTCTCTTGTTTCATTTGAAACATTTTATAGCAATTTTATTTATTTGGAATACGAGTATAATCATTTTATTCACCCTCAATTGTTTAAAGAACATCTTAATATTACAACAAAACAATATTTTATAAAAACAACAATAAAACAAAACAACAACAACAATAACTTAACTCAATAATAATAATTTTACAAGCAATCGACAGTATAAGGATGCTTCGGCATCTCCTTTGCGTTCGATTACAATAGAATTATTTTGTTCAAAGTGTCCTGTCTACCATTGGAATGAATGCAGTCGTTGGTATTGAAAAAGCTGCTGCGTTAGTGGTGCAATCCACCCTCCTACATTTTGAAAAGAGATCCTCATCAAATCTTACATTTGATGGTAACAAAAAGAAAAAAGACGCAAATAAAATTCAACTTCAACCATTTATAGTCCTTCATAAATGACAATAATCCATTGGGAATTGATAAAGTGTAGATTTTTTATGATTAAGATTGTTATTGTTTCTAGGAAACAGTTTCCTTATATTTGTAGCCATTTTTTATGAAAATCTTGAACAGACTTTGGGGAGTAGTTTTTTTATTGCTTCATTGTGAAAGTACTGAATAAAACACATGGTTGGAAAAAAACGAAGATAATAAATGTTAATGTCATAAGGTGTTGATAAGGAAAAAAGTGCATAAATTGAAACAATTCATTCATGCATTTATTCATTCGTTCATTCATTGGAATTTATATTCATTGTTTCAATGTTTTTTTTTCCTTTTCAATTTTTGCATTCTCTAAGGTGTCATAATCATTGATAAGAATTTCATTAGAAATTATGGCCACGTCTGTTGGAAAATAGTAATAAATGTAGATTTCATCTAGAATATATTTAATTAAAAACAAAAGTAAAAAATTCTTTGATTTTTAAATATTTTTACAATAATTTCTTTAAGAATTGAATTTGGGGAAGATTTACAGTGTAGATTAAGATTAATAACTTTATTTAGTCCTTCTGTTCGGACAAGAAAATATGAGCTTTCATAAAACTAATTCGAAGAATTGAAAATGTTATAGACGCAGAATTCCGACTATGAAATACCCTACACTATATTGTTGATTGTAAATGACTGCTACGAAAAATTTTGATCGCGTCTCGTATAATTTGCTTTTTTATTTTTCCTTAAATGTGCAATAGATTTTTATACAAAACAATTTCTTCTTGAGACTTATATGGGAGCTAGAAAGAATTATGGACCGACCCTCGTATATTTTTGCACATGGGTTTTTGCTTATATTTATCTTAATTTAACCAAATATTATTACAATATCCACGTTATTGTGAAATTTATGTGTTTAAAACTGATATTTGAAAGGATGGTTGTGTTGGACCAATGAGAAATAATGGACATCATTCTAGAATATCGAAAGACTTACTTTTTGCAGAAGTTTGTTAAAATCGTTTTACATTTAGACATTTTATGAGATAAAAACACCTTTCCGAAGGACATTTGAATAGTTGAAATAATGGATCTATCAAAATTAATATCAATTGACATCGTCCTTGGGCCAAAATAATATTACGTGCCAGATCTCTTTAACATATCTTCAAAACTGTGACCTGTAATTTGCGAACAAGCTTACAGGCCCAGTCGGATAGACATAAATCGACTCAGGATGTGATTCTAAGTAGAACAGTATACTTAAAAATGGTAGTAACACCCAATCACCTATGGTGTTGTGGGGTATAAAAAAAGCATGAGAGAGCATGAAAGACTCTCTACCCTTCAATATATACGATTTTAAAAACGGTGGTATTCGAAAGCTAAACTTCTTCTTGTTAGACTTATCTCAGTTATTTATTTAAAAATATTTAGTCTACTACAACAATAAAACATAAATTCAACCTTCTTGAAAGTAGTTTCAAAACAAAAATAATAAACTCTAAAACTCACTGTTCGAAACCTGAGCGACTCTTGTATTGTCATATTTGCTATTCTATAATGTTTGATAAAGAAAACATGTAAGAATGATATATTTGGGTATAACGAAAAACGAAAGATGTAATAAATGGGCTTAATTTTACGATTAGTTCTTTCACAATGAGAAAACGTTTATTTAGACAAAATTTAAGAAGCTGTCATCTTATAAGCCCTTACAATTCTATCTGCCTATGATACAGCAGTGATACTCCTTGAACACCTCTTAGTGTATGAAATACCATTTGGACATATGTTAGCTTCAGAAATAATTTGAGGTGATAAATTGTCTAAAATCAGAGATGGAAACTATATAAATATAAATTTAAAAATTTTATTTCAAATGTAATGTATGTAATATCCTACACCATATTGTTGGTCATAAATGACAGCTATGAAAAATGTATGAACGACTCTTCCGCTTATAATTATTTTAATTTGGAAAATAATGAACTGATCCTAAGTAAACACTTCGTTTTTCAATATCATAAAACTTATTTGTGACAAATTTAGTTATGACTATTTATGTTTAGTTTCCCGGATCTCACTACGGGGATAGAAACATAAATAGACTGCTATATGGGGGCTAATTTAAATGATGGACCCAACATCACCAACTTCTATACGCATCGTCCTTGAACCAAAATAAGGACATGTGTTAAATTTCAGATATCTTTAAAACTGAAACCTGCATTTTATTCACTATGCTTACATAGACAACCAGGAGTCCAGACAGATGGACGGACATCATTTATTCGACTTAGAACGTGACTCTGAGTCAAAAACTGTACTTAAAAAGAGTGGAAGTACAGTTCTTTCTGTCTGTCGCAAATTTCGGAATCACGGAATCAAGAAAGCAAATTACAAAATAATTCTAAAACAATGTTGAATTAATATGTTTATCTGTGAAACAAAATCATTACTGAATAAACGTTAATTACAAATGCATATAAGTCCTTTCTTATTGTAAAAATTTTACTAAATTTTAACCGGTATGCTTTGCTGCACAAAAGTTCTCCTCAGTCAGGAATCTCAAAAAAATTTCACAAATCACGACGGGCATATTGTCAAATCCATCTGACCCGGTCTCTTCTATAATTTTATTTAATATATGCATTGATCCTAAAGTGATAGGGATCGAATTTGTGAACTCTCACTATTACAATTCTTTTGATATTGGGGGTACTCCTCTCCTGGCCTTATCCGTCCTATATTTTGTTCTGAATTTGAGAAATTGAGAACTCATCATATTCAACTCATGTTTCATACCCTTATTCCGTTTGTAATGCCTAGAAGTATTCATCTTACACCCCATAAAATATGTGTATTCTTGTGTATTCTTGTATCTTGTAGGAGAAAAAAGTTATAGACCAACCTCCTAAATGTGAAAATTTTGAGTGGATGTACATATTACAGGCTACTTAATTTTGGTATAGGGCACTTGAGACTGAAATCCCCTTTAAGCGGAATTTTTAATATGTCACTAAAAGTAATTTCTAAATTGATCGCGGTAAAAGAAATGAAAGACTTGGCATTGCCGGATAAAGTATTGTTGCATGTTGTAGGAATGTTTTTTTCATCGGGAATTTTCAATTGGAGTTCCAGTAAACATGTCTTTAATGGGTGACACCTCACAATTACCCAGTCAGGATACAGTTTTCGGCTGTCTATACCCCAAAGATATATGTATGCGGTGAAAATATATGTATGGGGTATATTTTTGGTGTACACATGAAATGACAATTCTGTAAATGAATATATTTCGTATGTGGTTTACCAATACAAAAGAAAACTTCATCGTTTTACTTCCTATAAGGAAAACCAACAACCACCCACCCACTTTTCCCTTAAGACGAGAAAAAAGATAAACATTTTTAAAATAACAATGACTGATTGCCTGTATCGGATTTAAGTTTCGAAAATTTTATCAAATCATTCCATATATTATAGACAACATACTATAACTATGTGTATAAGTTTAAGAGAGTCATTGTCACTCGTTGTCATTATTATTGCCTCTCGTCATTGTTAACGTTATTTAAGCGGCTGATGATGTCCGACGGTGTTTTTCTTAACAAAAATGCAATAATTCATCATGAAGAAATACTTTCAATGACTTTACATTATCATTTCTTATTCTCGTCCCCGAAAGGAAATGTGAATTGTTTGTGTTCATATTTATAAATGTATTTGTTGCTGTTGTACTCCTATGTGGCGTTAAAATAATGTGAATTGATGTTCATCATGTCAGTTGTTTATCTTGAATTGTGAACATTACAAAATGTATTAAATCGTCGAATAATATGGAATTCCATCTGTTTCATACGAATTCACTAGAATGTCCCCAAATGTCGCTACAATAACATTAAATAGTACTCGAAATTTTATATACAACTATTTGATATATTAAGGGTTATTTACATAAAAGCCAGTGACCACAAGGAATGTTTTGAACTGCTTTAGAAATCTATGTTGAGCTTGACTTCGTGCAGTACTAGATCCAAACAAAGTAGCGTAGATCATCTTGTTATATACTTACAAAGAAAACCTTTGCTTTTTAGCTCTAAGGGAGATAATTTGAAGAGAGTTTTGAAACTGATATGGGAAAGTCCTTATTTTTTCCAATTGCCCACCTTAGAAACATACAGCTTTCACAAAACATTTCTATCTTATACGATTTTCTTCAACCTCTCTTCCGTCTTCTTCTTCTTGCATGTAAGATTGCACGTTCTATATCATTGTCCTCCTTGAACCTTGAGGATTCCATTCTAATTACATTCTCAGGGTGCTTTCTGATATGGCCGATCTATCTCTCCATCTTTGTTTTTGATGTTTTTAGCCCAGAATATTCAGCATAAAATTCTAAGACACTTGCTGATAAAAACCTGTAGTTTTTATGTGATTCTCCACTCGTTATTTGTGAACAACTCCATAATGATTTAATCGTCTAAATTTCTCTCTCGCTCTATTGAATATCTCCATTTTAAGTCATTTTACTTCCTATATAGCAGAAGCTGGGAGATTCTTAGTGATTTTTCCCCCTGAACAGGATTCGCTCATTTTATCATCCAATAAGATATCTGCCGTGATCTGTATTTATCTATTTGTAATGGTTCGCTGACGTTGTAGTTGTTAAGCTCTGATGATTCCTGGCACACTTTAACTACTCAACTTTTTGGAAGGCTTTCGTGAAGTCAACGAACCGTAAGTACTAGGGAGTACACTATTCACGAGATGGTTCTGCTTAGTTTATTATTTTGGTCCACGCAGGTCCTGTTTGGCCCGAAAGCTGCGTCTCGTACATTTTTCTCTATTTTCGTTTGAAGTGTGAGAGCACTTAAAGCAAAAACTTTAATGGCTAAAAAGGAGTTTAAATAAATTAAATTTTAGATATCTAATTTACGTTGGTATCCTGATCTAGGTTGGAACAATATTTTTTTTCCTTGAGCCAGAAGAAAATATTATTTTAAACTTCTGACTGAAGTCTGAAAACATCACTTAAACATTATTACGTTACGCATACAAAAGGTAAGAATTTCCCAATATGAAACATTTGCAGAAACCCCTTGTACATACTTTGTAATATTGCAAACGCATTCCAAAACCATTATTCTATGCCAAATGTAGGATTATAATCTTTCAATCCCCTCTACCTCCAACTGTCCATCTTAAGGAAGCCAAAGTGCAGGGGGGTTGAAGGGGAGAACTATAACACAATCATACATAAAAGTTGGCGACTACGAAAACAAAACAATTGTTGTTTACTCGCAACAACCTTATCGAACAGGACAACAAACATTTCATACATACATCACATCTCATGAGTCATTTCATTAAGGGCAGAATTATTGTAAATGATTTTGTGATTTTACTCTCATCTCAAAGTCATTAAATTTCAGATTAAACTGCATTTTCTTTAAGGCTACAAATCGTGATACACAAACACTAAATTGAGGCAGCAACAGCAACGGCAAAGTTGTACAACAAACTCTTTTTGTTTACCACATCGCTTGTGGTTATAACCACCCTCTTTTCCAAACTCCCGTTCCAACCACTTTATTATAATATTATTTCAGCACTTGTGTGTAGATGGATAAAGTTCTTTAATGCATTATTTTTTCTTGGAAATTTTCTTGACTTGCAGATTACTCCCACTCTTTCATTAGGATTCATACAATTTTTCATTTTTGTCTTTTTCTTCTAATAATGTGGCTTAAAATAAAATAATATAAGAATTTTATTTCCAACAACTATAACAACGGAAGAAGAGTATGAAGCGGCAGCAGCAGCAGCAGAAATAATAAGAAATATCTAATGAGATTTATGAGTCGACATTAATTCAATTCTAATCCTAGAGAATATTTCATAGACCTTAATATAATTTTGCCTTAGAATGCCTGCTTAATTATAGCCGTTGTTGGCACACCCTCTTCAACTCCCTCCCACATTTTCCATTCAACCCAACTAACTGCAATCGTTAATTAATTGCGCAAGAAAAAAAGCACTTTATGTTCTCACATTTTGCGCAATTTATTATTATTTTCAAAGAAAAAAAGAATCTATTTCCTCTTATTAAAGATGAAGAAAATATTGTTGGGGATATTTGTATAATGACATTATTTTGCATTAAGTGTTTTTAGGTGAAATTTTATTTCTTCTTACAATTTATTTGACTTAAATAAACTAATGTTTACAGTAATTAAGAAGATGTTTTGACAAAATAACAGAAAATGGATTCATATGTGAATTGTACTTGAAATAAGGTGAATAATTACATAAAAATCACATTAATTGAAAACTCCCCACATTTGTTTTAATTTTAGTTTTCCAGATAAAATTACATGGAATCTTTGCTTTTAACAATAGATACACTGCTACTCTTTCTATAAATGCACCTTAATATATTGGGTTATTTTGAGGCACAGCTCTTTATCTTAAGTAGGTATGTGCAGCGGATAATTTTAAACCCTACACCACCATAGGTGGTTGCGATATTATTCGTTTGTCAAACGTTATTAACGTGCAGAAAAGATAGTGCTATCACTATTTTTATGACCTCGATCTCCATACGTGCTTAAAAGGGTATATTAACTTTGTCATTTGCCTTAAGTCAACATCTGAATTCGTCAGTCTATCTGCTGGAAACATTCTTCCACCTAGAATAATTGTCCAAAATAATTGAAATTAGGCCACATTGTTTATTATTGTCATCCTAAGAAGTTTTCTATTTCCAAACAGCTACAACGAATCATTACCAGAATCTTATAAAACGATATCTAAGACAATTCCACAATTCCAATGAAATTTTCTAATTTTTTAAATTTGGACAAAATAAATCATCGCCTTTAACATCCTGTAAATTAGAAAAGTTATAGGCAAAAATATGCTAAATGTTGATACACCCCAAATTCAGTGTGTCATATAGATCATAATTTTAAATATTTTTTCATGTAATTTGCACACATATATTTATTTTGATATAAAAATAAACCCAAGAAAATAAAATTACGCTAAGGTCATTATTTGACTTAGCTTCTATTTAAGGCCCCCTCCTGAAATATGAATTTAAACTTATAAAACTCTAAAATAAAATCAATTCTATTGAAAATGACGCAATTATTTTGCCAACTGTTTTGAATATGTCCATGTTTTGTTGTACCGCCCACTTTAGGTCCCTTTCGGAAAACGGTTTTGAGCTCATAAAACTCTTAAATTTGAACCAATTTTATTTGACTAATTTTTACGAATATTGTTTCATATTTTGTTATGGTTACAGTTTGAGGCCCCTTCCCGGAATTTGATTTTAATTTTATTAAACTGTTAAACATAGGCCAATTCTAATTTGCAGAATTATTTCTGTCTTGATAGAAAACAGTTTTAAGCTTTTAAGACTTAAATTATTTTTTAATTGTCTTTAACATATGTAAATTCGGTTATAACTCTCCCGTTATAGAGTTCTCAAAATTGGACCAATACAATTGACTTATATGGACTAATACCACTCATTTTTTCTACGAAGTCTTTTAAAACTCACACGATGTTTACATAATGTAAGTTGTGGAGGATATTTAAAACTCGACGCAGTCGAATATAGCACTTATCTATGACAATTGGAACTGGATGGTACATATGTATGTATTTTAAATAAATTTTTCACGTATAATTATTTTGATCTAAAGGCGAAGACCATTGAAAATATTATGATCGGTCAATGTTTTCATATATGACCTTAACAAATGTCATAAAAATATTGGACTTGTTGGTATTGGACTCCTACGCAAAGATCAAAAAACCAAATTATACGAATCTAATTTTGGGCTAATGCCAGTGAATAGGTGCGTATAAGGTTCCTTTAATCAGTATCCAAAATTTTAAAAGAATATTGACAAAATATTCCGATTCCTTCATTTAAACAACTTCCGACATACAGACACACCCAGCGTTAATTTGAAAGTTTCTATTTCTTAAAATAAAAATCATAAATATCTTGCCGATTTAGATAATTATATATGATATGGAAAGACTGATCCAAACTATAAGTATATATGAGTTGCGAATAAATAATGAATCAATACAACCGGACCCTGTTTTTTCATAGTTATTTGTCCCCCCTAGAGGGTTTGCCATATATCGCTGCACAGTGCTTCATACATAATTTCAATTAATGTAATAACGCAGAGTAATAGTAGTGGTGTGGACTTAAATAAACCCAAGGAATTTGAAAAGTGGCGAATTTCAGAAAATAACCAACAAACTGATTTTGTGGTGTATCAATATTTGCATATTTTAGCGTATATTTTATATCTATTGATCCGATTTCGATGATTATTACATATAGATGTAAGTTGTTGTTTAATTCTGTTTTAATCCAGTTATTTTTGTTGAAAAATTTCGAAAACATCTTTTTTCGTAGTTTTTGCTAATGAACCAATATCGCTGGCTTTTAAATCTGCTTAGTACAATAACCAACAACATGAACAAGTTTCAATGAATTCGGACAATTATTCTAGGAGTGAGATCGTTTCCAGCAGGCACACAGGCGGACATAGATAAATCCTCTTACATTATTGCAGCTTACATAATTCCTTCTGCGCGGTACATATGGAATGACAAAGAGACTATACAAATTGTATAAAATTTTGAGAATTGTTTAAAAAAAATTTAGGTTATAAGCGTTTAAATTCCATGTTTAAAGAAAGTCGTTTTCGCCGTTGCACAGTGTTTCAAATAAAAATGAAATGGAAATAAATCTGTAATTTCCGAACAACTAATCCGATTTAAATTATACAAATTATATATCCGAATTGAAATATAATTTGCTAAGATTTACTAAGACCTGTGATGTTTCGGTCAATATTTTTGACATATGGAAATATGAAGTTAGACAAATTATATATTAATGTACTTTTGCATAAAATTATTAGCAACATAATACATAACATTATTAGCAACAATTTAATTCATTGCACACTTTTTACGGAGAAACGGAAACTTTTAATATTATTTTTGTTCTCCTATTTATTTTCTAATCAATATCGGGGAGCAAGAATTTATATTATATTAAAATATAAATTCGGTATAGATTGTTTAAAATATTTTATTATAACATAAAAAGAGTGTAACTAATTTTTTGGCAACAAATCGGCGAAAAATCGACATTTTTTGAAAATTCAAATTTAAATGCTTATAAATTTTGATTCCACGAAGATATTTTAAAAATATTTTCTTTGAAAAGTTTTGTCTTTAGGTTTTAATAAAATAAGAAATATTTACAAAAATCGGATAAAATTTGGACTCTCTGTAGTTTAAAAACTTCGCCAAGATCGGTCAAAAAGTAAAATTTCAAAACTTTTGAAGTTCACCCATACGATACGGGTTTTCAATAGGTTTTTACTAACGGAATCCACACACATAGAATTCTTTAAAATCGGCTTAAGATATAGGTAAACTGGTTTTAATATTTTTATGACCCGAGTCGATCAATTTTGGACCCTGTGTACCGACTCCCGTTAAGTTCACAAAGTTGAAACTCAAAACTTAAAATCGCTCGCTATAATCATAAGGTGAATTATCATTCAAATTGGACTAGCCGTTCGGAAGTTACAGATTTTTTTCTATTTATTTTTTTTTAAACACTGTGCGTTGTTTTCCAAAAAATGTAGTTACAATATTTTTTAGTTTTAAAAACATTTTTAAGTAATTTGAAATTTGTAATGGATGAGGAATATGGATCGTTTTAAATACATATTTTCATGACAAGATCAACGTTGAGGCCCTGTGAATTAAATAACACTGTGCTCTGGTTGTATTAATATTGATTTAGATTAAACTGTTCATCAAACAAACCCGAATTAGAATTATAGTAAAAGTAATATTCATCACTTTTAATAAAACAATCTAATTTTTCGTTATATTTAACAATAAAATTATAATAATTTAATAAAAAGCTTTAAATTAATTTGATATTGTTTTTTAGTCATTATTTAATTTTTAATTCATAATGTAATCTATAATTAAAACACAGATCACTGTCAAAACAAAAAAAAAAATAATAAAAAAACGTTAAAAATTAAAATTTTTAAATTATTAAAAATATTGAAAATAATTGTGACATTCAGCAAACAACATCATTGATTAATGATGGGAGAATTGAAGCAAAAATTTCCAAACATTTCAAAAAAATATTTATTATAAAAACAAAAAAAAAATAACAATTAAATTTAACTGAAAATAAAAATCTAAAAAATTATTTTCTTAAGGTTAAAAAGCATTAAAATACGCTACAAATGAATTAAAGAAAAACTTTAATTATTTAAAGAACTTGAAAGGAGCCTTTTATCGGTATCTTTCTACTAATGTGATCGATTCTTCGACATTTTTTAGAAACCGGTTTTCGGTTTCTTCGAAAAATTGTAATTGAGATTAAACCGGTTTCGGGTTTTTACTAACACAGAAAAAATATCCATGTAAAATTAAGTAAAATAAAAATAATTGTATTCAATCTCAAATCAACTATGTTCAACGTTGATTTTGCTTCATGTTTTCTTTTCGGTGTGTACATGGACAGCAAGCCGGATAAACAGACAAATAGAATATATTTTAATATTTGTTATACACTAAAATTAATAAAAAAGACTCTTTTATAAAAAACCGGCTATAACAAGCTGGCTATTATAAGCGTTTATTAAAAACCGGGTCGATCACCCTAATAGATACGTATATGACATTTGGCGTCTTTTACTTCCTACATTCTGAATTTGAGTAATTACATAATGTTTCTTGACCAATTATCTAAAAATTAAATAATTATTATAACTACATTATGATTCCAATTAAACTATTAAGTTTCCGAAATGGCAGATTATAGAGTGTTAAAATAAAATCTCTCGAACATGTTCTTAGGAAAAAATAACAAAAAAGTTTAAATAAAAAGAGAAAAAACAATTAAAAACAACGTAGATTATCATGTCTGATTAAAGACAATTATTTTATCCGGTCACAAAAAAACAACAACATCACATTCACAAATTCATTATATCGAATAAAAACTCTATATCAGAGAAGGTGATCATAACAAGCACAAACAACTGAACAGAAAATCACCCCAAACCGAACTTCAGCTTAAAATTTGTTACAGACATTTTTGTTTGAAAAGATAAATAAAATATAAAAATAAAATAAACAATTAATTAATGCCGCCTAAAGCTAAATGTTTTTAAAAAAAGGGTTCGCGAATTATACGAAATTAAACATGGAATGGGGAACGAAGTAGGAACGATTGTAGAATACATTAACAGGAATTGTCTTACTTTATATAACGTTAAAAATGATCTGAATTTAAACATTTTAGAGGATAATAATCGGTTCAGATCGTACATGACCATTTTAAAATTGTAGGTAACGTATGCACGCAGAAAAAAACAATGTTAAATTAATTAAAATAGAAATAATTTAACTTTTGTAGTTATGGCTTTGCTTCATAGATAAAAAATGTTAATTTAACATTGTTCACAGTAAATAGAGCTTCTTTGAAAATATTCTTGAATTTTTACAATTTGAAACTTTACAACTTGAAAGTAATTTTAAAAATTTATTGTTATATAATAATTGTATTATATTGAAAGAATCTAATATGTACAATATTATTTCACTACAATAAGTAAAAACGTTAATTTTAAACTAAATGGAAAAAATATTCAATCTCATATCAACTATCTTCAATGTAGATTTTGCTTCATCTTTTTTCTGTGTGTATATGGACAGCAAACTGGACGGACAGACAGACAGACGGGACATTATTAATCGAAATCTGAATGCTACAAACATTACAAAGTCTTATACTCTAACCACTTATAACTAACAAAAATTGGAACGTTTTCTTTAAATTTATTTACCGTGGATACATGGGACTTGCATCTTCACTAGAGAACCGTTGACATAATATTCTATTTAATACTTATTCCACATTGTTATTAGACCCTACGGTACTGAGTCATTCATTTTATGGGTTTTATTAAAGAATTAATTTTACAGAAAGGCGTTTCCTACATTCATAAAATTGTTATGAAGACAGTTAGAAAAATGTTTGAATTTACACTCTATTCTGGGAAGCGGCATTTAATTGGAGTTATAATAGAATATTTTCAAATTGAATACATATAATAAAGAAAAAATTAGTTCAATTATAAGAGTCTTATAAACTTAATGTTTTTCCCCAAAACCTTTTTGGTATATTAAAGAAAGAGATAGAGTAAGACGCTTTAAAAGAAATCAAAGTATGAATCAAAGCCTAAATCAATTGTAACAAATATTATAATAATAAATATTGAAAATCATATGAAATTTTTTATGCACTTGGTCTCTATGGTTTAATTGCATTATAATTTCCAAGGACATAAAAGTTCAGACATTTTTTTATATGAGAGATATTATAAAATAGTAAATAAGAGAATTATAATACATTGGGAAAAATTGCTTAGATTTCGATCTATTTTTATCTCAAAACAGCACAAATATTTGGCGATCAAAATCCTTTATGACTACTGACAATCGTAATGTCATTCGATTTATGGAACCTACCATTCAAATTTTGTTCATAAACTGGTGATTAATCGAAATTTCAACAAAAACGGCTTGATTTTCAAAAAAAGCTCGAAAGCTGGCAAAAATCTAAAAAAAATCATATTATAGCATAAAAGCTTCGGCAAGATCGGTAAAAAGTAGAATTTAAAATTTTTGACGTTAAGTATCTCCTAAACTGTAAAAGATAACTTCTCCAAACTTGAAGGTCTCACCTACCCCGATTTTATACAAAAATCCAAACTCAAACTTATATTTGTCTACGTCTTAACTGTTCATTAAAATCGCTCTAACCATTACAGATTTTCCACTTCATTTTTATATGAAACATTGTGTAAAAGTGTCATAATTAATAAATTTTTTCAAAAGAGAAATATTAAACCCTCTTGAAACCCTCGTTACTAGTTTGGTACCAAACCACATCAAGTTTATTAAATAATAAAAGTCAAACGGATGAATTAACATTTGGGAGATTGATACTTCTAACTTTTATAGACCTTCCAGAAATATGGAATTTATAGCTTAGAAAATTTCAGCGAGATATATTTATTATTATACAAAATTTGCTGAACAATAATTCTCTTCATTTCGATGTTTCGAAAAATAACCAAAAATCGTGTTGTGTATTAAAAAATGTTCATTCAACGAAGATTTCCGCCGTAATAGTTCTTTAGACATTCGATTTACAAATATTTGTTTTGAATAAAGGACATACCATTCATTTCTTATAAAACTGATTCACAGGAAAGTTATTATGACAACATTTAATGTAAATGTCCTTAAGATATTCACCAAGTTATATCCATGGTTAATTTGCCGAATATTTTTCACTACAGCAATTGTTTAAGAAAGTGATTGGGACTAAATTATTTATTGGTCGCTGTAAAAGTTATACCCTCGCTCCATTCCATCCATTAAACATATTGTCTTTTCCCTGAATAAGTAATTAAGATTTAATCTTAAAACTCACACTTCAATAGTTCTTTAAATAATTGACATTTTAGGCAATAGGACGGACAAAGCCAGAGGGAGGGGTACCCCCATAAAAAGCAAATATTGATTATAGAGTATCTAAAGAACTATAACACAGAGAGATCTCAAAATAGGTTCCAATCACTTTCTCAAGGATTTTTTTACTTGAGAAAATGTAGGACGGATAGGATCAATGGGGAAGGGTTCCTTTCGTACAAAACAAATATAAATGATCGAATATCTAATGAAGTAAATAGAGAGTTCGTAAATTTGGTCCCATTTACTTTCTCAAGATCTGTTTTACTTGACAAAATAAAGAACGGAAGGGTTGCCTCCACACAAAAAATTTAATGATCGAATTTCTAAAGAACTATTTCACCTAAAGTTTCCAAATTTTCCTGTGAAAAGATTTTTTTAGAAAATTTATGAATGGAACAAGTCAGGGTACTTCGAAAAATCGCTTCTACATGAACTTTTTTTTAATGATTTGTGAAATTTCTCTCGATATCTGGGACTGAGCAAAATTTGTGTGCAGCAAAACGCTCCGTCTAAAAGCTCGTATTTCTGAACAATTTGCAAAAAATTTCACATTAATTTACCATTGATGGAAAATTTTTAAATTGAATTTGAAACAAAAATTTTCAAAAATAATTTTTGAAAGTTTTATGATTGAATTTTGAAAGTTTTTGTGGAGATTGATTCACTGACGATATTACTTTAGTTCAAAATGAATATTATGAAAAATTCAATTAAAGAATTCTCAGTTTTAAGGCGCCTCCGCAGCACCGAACCTAAAAGGGTCTTACAGGATAAAATTGTTCATTAATGCTGGTACATATATAAGAAATTGCATGCTTATTACAGAGTTGTTTTCAATAATATTTGATTCTGTACCAATTTCCTGTCTAAATTAGAACAAAGTATTTTATAGCATATCTTAAGGCGTTATTTGTATGAATAAACTTAATTTTTAATAATAAATAAAAATAAAAAAATTAAATATTTTTTAAATTTTTATTAATTTTATAATCTGAAAACCCTAAATAAACTATTTGAGAAAAAAATCCCAAAAGATAGAATAAAATGAAATAAGTCTAAACTGAAGTAAAGTAGCATGAAGATGTTATCGACAACACACACACCAAAACGACAATCGACGTTAACAGACGTTAACAATTTAATTTGAAATTAACTGCAGGTAATCTAACAACAACAATAATAATAATCACAGCGTCAACAACAAAATCAAAAACATTTGAAAAACGCGTAAATCAAGAGATTTTTTGAAGTTTTTATTCATTTTTTTCGTCTTAGATGTTTTTTTTTTGCCCGAATCCATTAGTTCTAAGATGAATTGTTGTTTAGAACTTGAATTTCAGTTGTTTTGTAGCATTTGAAGTGTTAAGATTTTAATTAAAAATAAATAAAAATTCTCTATAAATATTTAATATTTCAATAAAAAAAATAAAATAAAATATTCATATAAAAATTCAAATTTATTTTAAGTGTTTTATTGTGATTCGAACTTTAAAAAACACGCCATCATTTGTTTATAATTATTAAAATTTATTTCGGAATTATTTTATTTTCAAAATGCAAAAACAAACAAAATTTATTTATAATTTATTACGTCTCGCAGTCTTGATTGTAATTTTGTGTCATTTAGCGAAGGTTCGTTGAAATTTCTGTGAAATTAGTTTCCAAAAGGATTTTAATTACTTTTATCGATTTTATATACAAAATTGCAAAATTAAATTTCTATTTCAACTTGTTTTAAAAATATAAATAAACAAACAAATTTCCATATTTAATTAACATTTATGACAAAATTTTGATTTTAAAATGAGATGAGTCGTAGTTATAACAACATTTTTTTGAATATTAAATTTAGTGAAATTGATTAACCATTAAGTGAAATCAAATCAAAAATAAAATAAAATCCTCAAAGATAGTATAATCCCTATTCTGCAGTACTATAACTTACAGGGAATAAAAAAACTAATAAATAAATAAGTTCCGCAATAAATAAAAATCTTTTTTTCGTTTAAATATACAACAAATTGTCAGTGACTGTGATATTAAATGGACTTAATATAAAACATTAAACAAAAATCATACATTTAATTTAATTTCTATTGAAAAATATGAAATTTTACATATATTTAATTACCAGCAGACCCTGCAAAATTCGTTTTGCCAAAAAAAATTACGGCTGGCCCTAAGCAAACCTTATTGTTTTGAAATACGATTTCATTATACCCTCCACCACCACAAGTGGTGATGAGGGTATATAACTTTGTCAATCCGTGTGTAACGCCAAGAAGGAATCATCATCTCAGACCCTACAATGCATATATATTATAGCATAAAATCAAAAACTGAATCGATTTTGCCATGTCCGTCTGTCTGTATATCTGTCTGTTTGAAACATTTTCACGCCTCGAATATTTGTCCGAATTTAATGACATTTGGCCACATCGTTTATTATTGTCCTAAGCAGTTTGCTATTTGAAACCAGCTAAATCGGATTATAAGCAAGGAAGTTATAGACCGATATCTGAAACAACCTAAAAATTCCGAAAAAGAACTCTTCCAATTTCATCTAAAAATGTAATTGGACTTAAACAAAAAATTAATTTAAGCATACAATTTACTGAGCATCGTGCAAAGGATCATCAAAATCGGATTAACAGGAAAAAATTTTATTAATTGACCCAGTTCCCATATAAGGGCCTTTCCTGGAATGTGATTTTAGCTTATAAAACTCTTAAATTTGAACCAATTCTGCTGAAATTTGGCATAAATATGTTATAAATTTTCTTATAGCTCCCATATAATGCCCCTTCCCGGAAAATGGGTTTAAGCTTATAAAACAATTAAATAAAGACCAATTCCATTGGAACGGAGTACAAAGATTTTTTTAACTATTTTCAATGTATATTTTTAATAAGAACAATCTCGGTCCCTATTTTGATGTAGCTCCCTTATAAGACCCCTTTTCGGAAAACAGTTTTGAGCTTATAACAAGCATATTTTTTATACCCTCCACACTACAAATAGTGAAAAGCCATTCTGAGTGTAACGCTAAGAATGAATTAATTCAGACCCCATAATGTATATAAATTGAACGAGCTCAATGAAATTTGGCCTAGTAAAAAAAGCCAATAGAAAAAAATTATAGCCGAAATTATAACTAATTTTTTGACTCATTAAGTGTTTATGTGTTTCCATTATTCGTTCTATTATTTGGCCTATCTGGGCTTATAACTTGCTTGGTTATGGAGGTGCAATATTGTTTTACCCGCAGATTCGCTTATTCCTTTTTGTTTTGGGTTTAACAGAGTTTCTTTTGAATTTTTATCAATACTTTTGCATCCAAAAATATTTGACCTGCTTCCATGCCCAACTAAGTATGCCGATACTAATGTTCGGTAAATTGATGACTTTTTCAAAAATCTATTCCATTAAGTAAGTTTTGTATTAGCAAATAATGTTGCATTAGTCAAACTACTTATAGTTGTATTCAGTATTAACGATTTTTTCTTCTAAAATTTGGTTATAACGACGCTAATTAAATAAAACAAAAATGCTTGCTGTGCCAATAGTTTTGTTCGAGACTGTATGTTAAGAAAAACTAAACCACCAAAATTATAGTTTTAATTTGTTCTGTTTGATCGTTTTTTTTTAATCGTTAGTGATTAAATTTTGAACCTTATTCGGAAACTCTTCCAATAACGTTTTATAGTGCTGTTTACGATGTCGCTCAAACATCCGATCTCCGTTTAAAATCTTCCACACTCTTTGACATATTTAAAACTTAAAAGACTTTTGGGTGTCAAACTTTTCTTCAACATTCTCTCTGAACATACGATTTGTCATCCATTATTCAGCAAGAATATTTTTGTACAAAACTTGATATCAATTTTCGTGCTCGGATTTTAGCCTCTGAATTTTCCTATTCCTGTCAGAAACTTTTTGAGCCTTTATTTATTTGTACCAAAAAGTTCCACCCAGCTGCTTTTATACCCGGTGTGTTTTTGATGTAAGCGTGAGAACAATTTGATTTGCTTCAAGAATATTTAATTATAGTCTCATGTTAAAATAAAAGTCAAATTGCAATTTTCATAACTATTTTGTGACATTTATAAATCTCATTAAATTGTTTTTCCAGGGAATGTAAATAGGACCTTTTCATATACCTCTTAGGTTCGTAGATCAGATAAAGATATGTGATCAGTTGATCAAAATACTTAAATATGATGGCATTACACAAGTAAAAATCTAGATCTTTATACCTTAGACCACCTCCTCAAGTGTTTAGGGTATTATACGTTTGTGCTGATGTGTGGAACATAAGTGCCGACGCAGAATCACACAAATAAGTCTTGTTTCAGTCCCAATGCACATGCCAAATTCTGAAAATCGGTCCACAATTGATGTGGCTTTCATACAGACCCACTTCCGAAATTCACTTTAAAGTGCATAGGTCTCAAACAAAATTTAGTCTATGTAATCAGAAAACACCCTACCAAAATTTACGATGATCATCTCACATTACATAAACATTTGTGAATAAGAAGAAAATATTCACAAAGGTACATCATTTTAATGCCTCCAGAGTTGTGTTATTATATATTCGGTCTTATTCAACTATTAAAATCTCACTTGTTTTGTTTGATAAAAAAAACTTTCCTCAACTAAAGTTAAACATTTGCGAAAGTATATATATAAATTAAAATGTTGACACGTTCATAATACCACATGAACCTCAGATTTTTTAAATTTCCAGTTAAAATTTCAAGACCTATCAAAAATCATTTATTTCCAAAAACTCATAACTGCAATTTTGAACGATACAATTAAAATCGCCAATCTGATGACAAAATTATCTTAATAAACTATTTATCTCCAATGGAAGAAGATTCAAGTGTACATAATTGTGGACCTGAATTAAAAATCAAAAATATGAAAACTTCAATATCATTTTTTTAACATTAATTGAAACAATAACTTATTCTCATTAATATTTTTAGCACAACAGAAAGAAGTCTCGCCAAAATTAGATTTCGATGAAACCGAAGATAAAAACAACACGGTCCCCATAGTACCGGGCACTAAACAAGGTAGAAATGATGAACGTGATATTGAAAAAGAAAAAGAAAATGATGGTGAGAAAAAGGGTAAATCAGGACCTAAAATACATGGTGTAAGAGTGACTGTAGATACGGGAGACACGCATAAATCAAAAGGTAAAATTAAAAATTGTTTCGACTAGGAAGGAGCATTAAAAATATATATTTATGATTCAAAATGTTATTTTCAGAATCAAAGGAAAGTGTGGAAATAACCGATTTGGGTAAAAATAAAAAACGAGTTGGAATACACACGGATATAACATTTGAAATCACAGCAGAAGGTGATGAACATACCAATAAAACTAGTCGCGAACAAGATGTTGATAAAGGTGAATTGAAATTATATTTATCCCAATGTCATTACGAGGAAAGGAGATTTTTCTAATATATTTTTGGAATGTCTATTTCACAGAAGATGCCAGTGTGCCCATCTATAAAGGGCGCGGAGGTTCTGGCCACAAGAGTCGAAAACCTTATGATCCAAAATCACATTGGAATCCCAACTTCTCTTCAGAAAGAAGAAGTGATCACCCTGTCAGAGGAAACTATCCCGATTACTATCCTGAATTTTATCCCAATAATGTACCAGTTTATATTGGATCAGCTGATGCCAGAGGAGCTGGAAGCCCAATATATCGTTCAGCTGATGGTTGGAATAGTTATATACCACGATGGACTACAGAACGTTCTATGTACATAGATGCCTACAATAAACCCAACGATGTGTCGGCCTATAGAAATAACGCTTGGAAGCCTTGCTATTGTCTCACAAATAGTAATGAATACAGAAGAAGACGAGATAATCGACCACATTATCATTATCAGCATCAGGGGACGCACAATGTTGTAAAACCCACCAGTTCATTGATACAAATTGTTGATGGCAAATTGGAAACGACTTTCTCGAGAAAGTAGTGAATTTTTTGAAAAGTTTGTTTACGTTGTGCAAAACGTTATTAAGATCATATCGTCACAAATATTTATATATATAAATTTCTTAATAAGTATCAGTATTAAATGATTTTGTTTTATTTACGTTCTACAATTTACGAAGAGACGTAATCGTAATTTCTTAGAATTCTTATCAGTTTTGATGATTTTAGAAATTACATAACGATTACGAAATTGTTTTTGTTTTTAAAATAAATGAAATGAATGTGTCGAATTGATTTTTAATTTAATTATTTCGCAATTATATTTTTATTAAATGAATCACTTTTAATCACTTATAAATTATATGAATCTCACAAAAAAAATGTCAAAAAAATTAAGTATCTAATTAAATTTATGTATGAAGACTGTAGCTGCTGACTTTGCCATTATCATCGAGAGTAGTGGTGGCAGCTCTGTAACCAGTACGTTGACCATTAATGTCATAGTTTTCACTTTCACCAGTAGACAATTCCTTGTAGTTTTTCACTTGGCCATCGGGTCCGAACTGGAAGAGAAAACCGAATTTTTAAGAATTTGCATGTACATTTTTCAGAAGTTAGCATGACTTACTTCAGATTGGCTAGACCATTTGGAGGCTTTTTCCCATGATTTGGTTTTGTAACCAGCACCACCTGCTCCAAGTCCGGAAGAAAGACCTCCAGAGAGTCCACCGTAACTGCCAAAGCCAGCACCGCTACCACTTTCCAAGTTGGCACTGAATTGACTACCACCAGCACGAGTGCCACCAACAGACATACCTTGAGCTTGCATTTTAGCTAAACGTTCAGATTCTTGCATGTAATTGTGTAAACCGGAGGAAGCACCAGCAGTACCGAAAGTAGAACCAGCACCAAAGGAGGATTCAGCACCAAATTGAGAACCGAATTTAGATTCAGCACCGAAAGAAGAGCCAAATTTAGCACCGAATTTGGAGCCGAAGGAGGAAGCATCAGTGAAGGCACTGTTGGCACCAAAACCAGCCTGATGACCAGCACCGAAAGCTGAAGAAGCACCAAAGTTGGAAGCAGCTTGGTGAGAAGCACCAAAGTTGGAAGCAGCTTGGTGAGTGGCACCAAAGTTGGTAGCAGCTTGGTGAGTAGCACCAAAGCCAGTGCCGAAAGCAGAGTTAGTACTACCAGCAGTCAAAGCAGCTGAACCTAATTGCAATAAAAAATATATATGATCTGATGTTATTTCTCCAACCATTTTAATGTATACTCACCGAAAGCAGGAGTAGAAGGCGCAGTGTAACCAGAGTTACCATAGAAACCAGTCTTATAATTGGCATTGGTACCAGTAATAGAACCAGTAACCAAAGGAGTTAATTGGGAACCAGTGGTGGTACCAGAGGTGCTGTGGTGAACATAAGAAGAGCTGGTAGAGGGAGCAGTTTGTACAATTACTTGAGGTTGACTGGCGGTAGTTGTAACTTTACGGTATTTCATATATGATTCTTGACCACCAGCAGGAGAGGTAACAACCATTTGTACGGGAGCTTGTTGGACACGTTCTTCCTTAATGTGAACATATTTTTCAGAACCACCAGAGGGAGCGGTGTAAGTTACAATGGGAACAGCTTGATTTTGTACACGACGTTCCTCGTGATGAATGTATTTTTCAGAACCACCAGAGGGAGCAGTGTAGGTAACAATAGGAACTGGTTTACTTTCAACACGGCGTTCTTCATGGTGAATATATTTTTCAGAACCACCAGTGGAGGGAGCAAATTGAATGATGGGAGCAGAAGTTTGGGTTTGAGTACGACGTTCTTCATGGTGAACATAGTTTTCAGAACCGCCTGATGGAACAGTGTATACAACAGGGGTGGCAGCATTGGAGACACGACGTTCTTCGTGATGATAGTATTTTTCGGAACCACCAGAGGGAGCAGTGTAGACGAGAGGAGTAGCAACTTGGTTTTCGCTACGGTGCTCTTCATGACGAACAAAACTTTCGTGACCACCCAAACCGCCGCTAACAACAACTTCAGGTTGAACATGTTGAACATTTTCAGCAGCTGAGCTTTCGGAATAAGTGGTAGAACCTGAACCACCTACAACTGGAATGACAACAGAGGAACCACCATGATCGGAAGCACCGTGGCTGGCACCATGACTTACGCCATGGGTTGCACCAAAGTTAGCATTGCTGCCAAAGGATGAGGATGAAGCAAAGTTGGCAGAGTGGCTGGCACCGAAATTGGAACCAGCAGAAGTACCAAAGCTGGAGGTTCCAGAAGAACCGTAGCCCGATGAACCGAAACTGGAGGAACTAGAACCACCATATCCAGCCTTGCTACCAGAAGTGGAAGCAAAATCAGCACCAGACAAACCAGATGATGAAAAACCAACAGTACCTACACCGGAACCGCCATAAGAACCAACTTCTTCAAAATCAGCTTGTTGGCCATCCAACAAACCAGAAATCTTCTTCTTAGCCTCTTCTACAGTTTGCTGGTGCTGACTGTAATGTCTGAAATTTTTAAATAAAAAAATTTGAATATTTCGCCCCAAAAAATTTAAAATATTTCAGTTAAAAAAATAATGTTAAATGACATTTGTACCAAGCCAATTAGGAATTATTAGTTCAATTTTATTTTTTTTGATTCCTTAAATTGTTCAGGTACTTACAGTGAATTGAAATCGACACCACTAAAAATATTGCGAAAATGATGATAGAAAAAATGAAAAAGAAAATTTTGAAAAATTATTAAATTTTTTAAGAGACCAAAAAGTTGTATGAAATATAATTCAGATATCGAAGACCAATTATAAGTTACCTTTCATGTAATTCTTCTGAAAATAGATAAGAAGAGAAGAAGAAAAAAATTAAAAAAAATAAAAATAATAATTTTAATTAATAAAAACAGGATGTACATTAACAATAAATTAAATTAAATTATTTAATTATTCTAATTTCAAGAAGTAGTTATCAAATTTCTGATAAAGAAGAAGAGACCTTGACTTTAATTTCCTTGCTTTAAGGTCAAAAGGTTATCAGATATTTGCGAATTTTTTGTTCATTAAAATGAATAAGAAAACTGAATAAAATTTAACTCATAAATGCAATAAATTATATACAAATGAAACAATATATTTTCTTCTTTAAGAACTACAAACAATTGAACCGATATTTCTTAAATTTTAACAGTGTCTGGATATAAACTGGAAGTAAACAATGACTTTATTTATATTCTCTCTGCTGAGAATATATTGAATATCAACTTTCCTTTATTAATTAAAACACAATCTTGATGACATTTATTTTAGAACGAAGCTTTTTGAAAATGATGATGAACCGTTTTTTTTATAGTCCCTAAACATATATTCTCCTAAGATGGAACTTTATGCTCAAATTTGGTTAAAATTAAATTTATTTCTGCAGATTTCAAAGGTTCAAAATTATACGAGAAATGGTAAACAATTTTCTTTAGCTCTCAAAGAACCCGTTGCGTAGCTTTAAATTCAATAAATCTCACAATAATGTTTTTTTATCGAAATAATATTTTCAACCATTAAGCACAAATCACAATTATAAAACATTATATGAGATTCCCACTGCTCCTGTATAAAGCTCACAATACGATCAGGGTATTAAATAATATATATTTCTGAAAATTTTCTTAATTTAGATTTGAACAAAATAATTATTAATTTAATGAATTCATTATTGAACTAAAGTTTAAGATTTCACTCTGATACAGTTTTATTTTCGATGTAAGTAAAATCGATTTAAGAGGCATTTTATAGACCAATAAGATTCAAAAATTCAAAATTAAATTTCACTTTTCTTGAAAAATATATTAATTCAATTAAATTCATTCACTAAATTTTTAATTAATTTTTCAAAATTATAAATATCTGACATTACCTGCCACAACAGCACTAAGGCATAGGGCTGCCAATACTATAAAGTATTTCATCTTAAATTTATTTCTTAATTATTTTAATTATTTCACTTAAAAACGTCTTACTTCCACCACAAACTTTTCGTTAATGAATTCAATTTCGAATTCAATCATTTATTTGAAGACTGTGTCATCATTTCAGTTTCATGAAATTGTCTACGATAAGATTTCGAAAGACTTGAACCCACTGGTGATTATGTTGACCTAGAATATTTATTTATTTTTTTTTTTATTTTTTTTAAATTGATAATCAAAAGTTTATAATAAAAATAAAAATTATTTATAAGAATTTATTTCATTGAAATTTTGTAAAATATCAGGAATTGTTTTACTTGGAATTAATAAAGAATATAAATATTCAAAATAACGATTTATTTTGATTTTAACGGTCTAGTTATAAAGAGGGTCGTTCAAGAAAAGAAAACATATTAATTTATATGGAACAAAGAAATTCACAAACTATATTAAGATCTGACACGGTCCATAAAATAAAAAAATATATATGTCATATTATTAAATTGTGATATTGTAATCAAAGAAAACAAAAAGTTCCTTATTTAGGATAATTAAACAAATTTGTTGTCAACTTAAAAGTAAAATTAATTGAAATAAAATTTTGATTTAATTACTCCTTAATATTTTTTGTGATAATGCAAACATAACAAATTAATTTATTAAATTAAATAGAAATACTATTTCTAATAATTAAAATATAATCGAGTAAATACATGTCGCCTCTGCACCAATAAGCAGTTAAATTAAATACTTTTTTGTACAAAATGAAGAGAAAAGTTTAAAAATTATTTTTCCAATTTATGTGATATTTAAACGCCTTGCTGCCCTAACCGCCCGATAATTTTCCAGTAAAACATTTCAATGAGTCTTGCATTCTTTTCAGCAAAGAAACAATTTATTAATACAAAATTAAAAAACAAAACTCACTACAATAGTAGAGTGATAGGGATTACATTTAAATATTATAGTTAAAATAGTTCTGTATATAATCGATAGATAATATTTTCTTTGCATGGGTACTGCTCCTTAACATTTTATAGTTTATGTAACTTA
Source organism: Cochliomyia hominivorax (assembly GCA_004302925.2). NCBI lineage: Eukaryota > Metazoa > Arthropoda > Insecta > Diptera > Calliphoridae > Cochliomyia > Cochliomyia hominivorax. The sequence continues at coordinate 65,362,258 of PYHX02000158.1, read as the reverse complement.
CTTCTCGAAATATTGGGTCCACTCTGTGAAATGTAAAAAAATCTCATAAAATCGATCCCAAACAAATATATAGATTTTCTTACTTATATCCGGGAACATGAATTATATCTTAATATCATAGTGCTTGTAAAGAGGGATCTCCAAATCTTGCAGAGGATACGAAACAAATTTGCACTAAAAACATGTAAAAATGTTATGGTCGTTCAAGTCCGACTATTTAATAGTAATTAATAGTAGTAACGAGAAATTAATGAGCGACCCTCGTGAAATTTAATTTTCTGATTTATACCAAATTCGATTAGACAATTATGAACATTTTTCGTCTTTAGACATTTAATAGTAAAAACAAGTAAGAATGCTATATTCGTTTATGCCAAATCTTCAATATCCTCCACAACAAATACCTTAGAAGTAAATAAATTATGTTTCGTACATGTACATATTACGCATATACAAATGCATAAAATATATGAGAATGTATTTCTTATACATAACAGAGAAACCTTAATTAGTCATTAAATAAGTTATATTTTTGACTATAACTTTTTTATACTGAACCGATTTTAATGATTTTTGGAAAAGTAACGATATACATATTTTGTGATGTTATAGTAAATTATTTTAGCAAATTTTATTCTAAATTGTCGATTTATAATTGATAATTCTATATCTCTTAACCAACTGAACCGATTTTGCTGGTTTAAAATCGGAAAATTTTCGGGACAAATACTCTGGTCAAATTTCATTGAGCTCTGTCAATTATTGCGGTTGCGAGCGTGTCAACAACAGATAGACGGAAGAAGCTAAATCGACAAAAATTTTGATTTGATGCAAGGATATGTATATACATTATAAGGTACTAGATGATTTTTCGTAGCGTTACATACGGAATGACAAAGTTAATATACCCTCTTCAATAGTTGTGGTGGTGGAGGTTATAAAAATGGTTGTTGTCTTTGATAATGAGTTTACCAAAATAAGCATTATAAGCCATTAATGGAATTGGAACATATTTTCATTCCGAAAAGAAATAATGGACATTTTCCGTACACCAAAATAACTGTATGTGGCAAGTTTTATGAAATGTATTAAAAATGAATCAACTTTTGCAAATACTTTTTTTATTAATTGATTTCGATATAATTTTATCACCCATCTTTTATACCAACGTCAGAATGTGTCAGTCGTTATCGATGTCGCTCGTCTGTACAGTCATAATTTTATATCTTAGATATTAAATAATATAAAATATACTATATTTATCATATAAATATGTATATACAAATATATAAATATTAATATTATTATATAATATATATATATATAATATATATAATTATATATATATATATATAATATATATATATATATATAACTATATATATATATATATATATATATATATATATATATATATATATATATATATTATATATATATATATATATATATAATATATATATATATATATATATATATATATATATATATATATATATATATATATATATATATATATATATTAAGATAAATGGACGCTCCATGATATATTAAAAACGAAAACGAGAGATATACAACAAGGCTAAGAACTCATCCAAACACGCTTGCCAAAGCTTTTACAGGCAGGTTCAAGGCTCAGTCAGAATGATTTGCCGCCACGTTAATATAAGACGTATACAAAAAACGATCAGATCAGGGACGTATATATTAACAAAAATACTCATGATCTTGCAAAATTTATAAACTTGAAAATTCAAATAACACAAAAACTATAATTAATTCATTTCACGCAAATACCTCTGCCCAATTGAGCTAACACGCCATAATATGATATGTTTCATCATACTAACTTCTGTGTAATTAAAATTATATGGATCTAAGGATATTATAGAACGACGCTAGTAAAACAATAAGATTCAATTTCTCATAATTGAAATATTATTGCGATACCAACGTGATAATCAGATATTAGACTTGTGTAAAAGCAAGATTTATTATGGGCATTTTCTCGTAAAATTTAACTCATTATTTTGGACTTTCACAAAACTTATTTATATCAACGTTTCTTAGCATATTTTTTCGAACTTTTATCACTTTATTACTTATATCCGAGCCTCATTCTTGGAGGAATATTCATATTTATATTGGACCGAATTGAAAAGGGCTTGGATATTCTGACCTAATAAGTACAGGTGAATTAGGTTGATCACAAATTTTACATGGATATATAGTTGAACGAACATCTTAAAAGCGACTCAGGATTGGATTTTCTCCTTCGTAACCTATCTTAAAATTTTGTAACCTATTTGGATAGACATCTTTCACTCCTGTCCTATCCACATGGTGTATCAAATTTTAAAATTAATGTGCTTTCCAAAATTGTTTTAGTTCATGAGATATGAATTAAATCGTGTATCTATTAAATTAGACCATTTTGGGGTCATAAACAGAGATGCTCCACACAACAAATCACATTTAGGGCAGATTTTACAGATTTTAAACATAACTAAATCGATTCTTAGTGAACTATACGTAACATACTCGGTAGAAAATTATAAACCCATATAAGAAACAAAATCTAGAACTAACTCTTGAGCGGCCGAATGATTAAATAAGTGAAACATTATTTTGATTTTGGGTTCCATGGGCAGATTTATACGGTTTCAAGATGAGATACTCTGATATAATTTTATTAACCACTTGAACATTTAAATTAAAAAAAAATTACCACCAATAGTTGTGATGAGAACTTAAAAAATATTGTTGTTATATGTCACTTAAATTTATAGTGTTTAACTCTTCTGCTATCATTTTGTTAAATTTTTGCAAATCCATCCAACCGATTAAATGACTCAGATTTCTTTCCAAAAAATCTATTACTCTTCATTATACAGTGGATACATGTTATTGTTCCTAACAGTATTATCATACACAAATGTAAATCGGTCCCACGACCATAGATTTTCAACCCTACGACATCAGGAATTTGGATTTTTCCCCAAATAAGGTATCGAATACTGCCGAAGTGTTACTGCAAAATCAAATGTAAATTAATGAGTCAGTACGCTTGACTTTATTTAACTTATTACACCACTACACCCATCATTTCTCCACTACACCCATCCCATCCTGGAGGTTATCCGGAACTCTTGAGGGATTTTCGTAAATGTTTACATAAGCAATGTCATCCTCAAATGTTGATTATTCTCACGACAATTTAAGCTTTGCATCGGAATACCGCGAATCAAACTGGTTCAAAGGTTGTCAGCTGAGCGACAGCAATATCAAAAGGAGTTTTTTTCCCAAAAAGATGTTTCGGATATAGTCGAACTGTTACAACAAATGTAGATGTATGTGTCAGTACGTTTGTGAACACATCTGCATTATAATATGCAGGAACGGTTCATGAATAATGCAGAGCAAAACTGATTCCATTTCGCTTTGGGATTAATCTGAAAAACCACCAACATTTATCTCCTAAAATGTTTAAAGGATCAACATTAACTATTCTATTTAATATAACAAATAATAATTTGCGAATGCTTTATAGAATCACTCACGTGAGAATTACTTTTCCTATCCCCTTTCCCATAGGTTATACTGATAATTTTCCTAGCGATATGGGGTCTAATTTTTTATTTCCAGATCACAATGTCATCAAAACACATCTATTTTTTTCCGAAATGCATAAAAGTATACACATATGGACTTTGTTAATTAATATGAGTATTAAATAATTTATTATCTTTAAATTTCAAAATATTGTGCGTGTGTGTGAGTTTTGATTTTTGGTAAAAATATTTGTAGATACGAGTACAATTTTAATAAAATTAAAAGAATATTAAATAAAAGAATTTTGTCAAATAATTAAATAATATAAAATAAAATAATTTATACGATTATAAAGTGAGTAAAAAAAGAAATATCGAAACAATTTCACAGAAATTTCACTTCTTATGAATTGACCTTGTAGGTGATAATGCGGCCGTTGTCATTAATTGTTGTTTGTGCACCACGATGACTGGATTTTTTACCATTAATGTCTGAGCTAGAACTATAAGAACTAACAGAGACACCCTTGAAACCACCGGGGCTGACCGATGCGAAACGATTACTGATGTTGGGAACGCTCTAAAAAATTAAAGGTTTTATGAGCAAAATCGCTTGGAGTAAATAGAAAAATTTGATGGTACTTACAGGATTTTCGGGAGAAATGTAGGCAGTTTGATAACCTCCACCGGGACCAACTGAAGCTGCAGCAGCTGAGTAGTTGGGAGCATAACGATTACCCTTATTGCCCTTATAGACGTAGTGGTTTCGACGTCTGATTTGATCGAAGAAAGCAGCTTGTTGTCTATATAATTGAAATACAACAACAGATTATTAAATGTTTTATTTCTTTAGGGTAATAAAAAGCAAATAATTGTGTGACTTAAGCGAAGAGCAATTTTATAGACAAAATATGAATATTTACTCATCATAATCTGGTATGTCATTAGGCAGATTAGAGGCATCAGCTGTCACCGTTGCATCACCCAAAGTAAATGTTGAAGCAATAGCACTAAGGAAAAATGTTTTTTGTTTTATTTAAACTAAATTTATTAGAAAGTAACTAAAAAGCATAAGAATTTTTATTAAAACACCTTAAAACCTCAAGCAGTTAATTTGTTTCTATTTAAGCGACTTTTCAAGCTAAAATGATAATAAAAAGAAAAATATCTTACTTTTGTTGAGCAGCATGTTGGGCCAAAATTTGTGCTGTCAATTGTTGATGGAAGAGATAAGGATCAATGAAACCAAAACCAAAGTCTGGGGCGTAATTGAAATCGTCGAAATCATAGTTACCAACGTAACCACCATTATCACCATTTGAACTCGAATAGCTGCCGGCATAGGAACCGACTCCACGTTTATTAATGTTTTTTGAAGCTGAAATGTAAAAAAAATATATATATTTTTTGTATTTTTGAAATCTGTTTTGATCTTAATGTTTTAACATTAATATTTCTATATCTTAAATTTGTCCCACAGAGAACTCAAATTAAAGTACTTTCGTTTAGAATAAGTTGGTGATACTTTAATGTTCCAGTTCTTTTATTTTTACGGTATAAAAAATAAACGTTGTATTGAAAACATGGATGCTGTTCACGATAGTGTGACAGAAAGGAAAACAACTTTAACTCTTCGTATTCCTCACCATTGAAGGTACACTCTTACAACTACGTTGATTCAAGAGCTGTAACCTACTGAACATTTCACCCGTCATTGTGGCAATGACGGTTCGTTTTCGACCCGAAGAGTAAGCTAATACGCATCTTTGTATATTCTAAATAACGATTGAAGTGAGAGCATTAAGATTTCAACCCAAATACTTGCCAAAGGAATAGTTTAAGTGGACAAAGTAGGGTAGACTCAGTGGAGGTAGCTCCCATACAAAGGAAATATTAATTGTGAAATATCTAAAGGACTGTTGAAGTGGAAATTTTCGTTCCCGATCACTTTCTCCAAAAAATGTTGGGGTGAACTACTGAAGTGAGAGTGTTAAGATTTTATACCATCTACTTTATCAAGGAAGAGTTTTACTGAACCAAATGTAGGACGAATGGGATCTGGCGGCGAAAATTTTACAATTTGACAAAATTTCCTTAGCATGAAAATAGCGATTTATGAAATTTTTCCTGAATCGAGAACGGAGAAGAATTTTTCAGCAGCAAATCAAATCAAAATGTAAATGTTTGTAGTGGCACAAATTTTATATAACGGCGTTTTAACAATATGACCTCTTTTAAGACACTCATAGTAATTTTACAACAACAATGCAGTTTTTTTCTTGCATGATATGGTGAAACTAAAAAATGCTTTATAAGTCACACATGATTGTTAAAACTGAATAAATAGATGGCGCTCTGTCATTGTCACTATTTTTTTTAAAGAGAGCTAGACTGTACTAATTTTTCTTGTCTTCGCAAGTTTTGCACTTAAAATTATTATAAAGACATCTCTTTCCTATACAAAGTTATAGGCCGTAAGATACTACATGGCTCTGTTAACAAAATATTGACATATTTAATATATTTTATATCGCTGTCTGAATAATTTTAAAATATGATTGAAATTGTGGCTGTGAAAGTTGTACGAAGATTCTTATCTTTAAAAAGTTCAAAAGTATCAGTTTGTGTAATGGGCTCGATTTATCGATAACTATTGGTGCACTCCATTTTGATAATAAATTTTCTTCTGTAAATAGTTTTAGTTACAGACACTGAATTGATATTTTTGGAAGAGTTTTAATTCTCGTCTATGTTCTGTATTTGTACTCTTTGAGACTGTTTTATTATTTATCATATTCCAGATTATATTTTCGAAAATAAAACATTGTGCGAAGTAAATCATGCAGTTAATTTAATCTCTACATTTTTAATGGTCTATATCTACTAACACACTGAACCGATTTTACTGATTTTAAATAGGAAACTTCACGGGACTCAGGAAAAAAATTAATTTAGATAGACAGACAGACAGACAGACAGACAGACAGACATGGTTAAATCGACTCAGGTAATACTTAACAGAACAGTGTGGAAAAAAGAAGATGAATTGATTACATCGATTCAACAAATGTTATAATTGTTTCCAATCGGTAAGATTTATTTCAAGAAGCTTTACAATTCGATTTATGTTTGTAAGGAGATACACTGATCATGGCAAATAATTAGAATATTAACTTGGAAGTAACACTCGGGAAATATAGGAGGATTATTACAGGATTTATATCACAGAGGCTACATAGAACAGAATAATTTCCTTAAAGAGAAGTATTTTATGTGAAAAAAACTTGCTTTCGACTGTGTTTAATATATTGGACACAATATTTCTTCTCAAAAAGAGCCCATGAGATATAACGTAGTTTGTTTCGATCTTTGCTATAACATTCTTACCAGTTTCGTTTCAATAAACTTCTTATGCCAAATGTGAACGAACTTGACGGCCTATAATTCAATTTCATTTTCAGAAATATATTTTCAACTTCCGTGTTATAAATTATTTTAAACTTTAAAAACTTAAAATTTACTTTATTAATTTAAATACCAACCAGCTTCTGAATCCATAGCTCCCAACAAAACACATGTCGTTATTAAAATGAATCTCCACATATTGATTAATCTGAAAATTAAAGTAAACGAATGAAAGATGTTAATTTTTTTAATCATATACACACAGAAAAAATCAATGTAAAATCAATTCAAATAGAAATAATTTAAATTTTTTCAGTTATGATTTTTCTTCACTGGTAAAAAATTTTAATTTAACATTGCTTCATAGTAAATACAGTTTCTTGAAATTTTACTACCTGAAAGTAATTTTATAAATTTATTGTTGTATAATTTTATATATTAATGTCAAAAGATTCTAATATGTACAACATTATTTCATCATGAAAAAATCTTTCAATCTCAAATCAACTATGTTCAACGATTTTGTTTCATATTTTTTTCTGTGTAAGTTTAATTAATTTTAGCAAAAAAAGGAAATTCAAATTTAAAAAATTATCATTATAACTGTAATTAATTAATGATGAACGTATAATTTTAGAAATTTTATATAAATAATTAAAATATCTTAATTGCAAGTTAAACAAATAATTGTGATAGTGAATTGATTTAAACGTCAATTCAAGATGGAAAGTTTAGTTTTATGTTACAAAAATCTTTAAAATTTTCAACACCTTTTGTTGAGCGCTTAACTCATCTAATAGTTTAGGCGCGTCTTTTGTTATCCATTAATTTTGCAGGTAATTCCCCATAAATATTTATTTTATTATTAACAACAACAACTACCACAACAAATAAAATTATTTTATTATTTCGAATTTTGTTTCCATATATAAATGTATTTCACAGTATCGTGAGAAATAAAAATAATTAAGTTGGGAAAAATTTGAATAATTTGAATCTGAATACAGACAAAACAAATTGTTTACAAACATTTAATTAAAATATTATTTGAAAGGTGTTGTTGGTATTTAAATTTGAATTCTATGAATAATTTAAAATGATACATCGAATTAAATAGATACAAATAAATTAATTTACATTGTATTTCATACCAATTACAACTCTAAATGTTTAGAATATAAATTAAATTATTTTTTTTATTCGAAATAAATAGAATTTATTGCTAATGAAATATTTTACGATTCTCAATTTAAATTAGTTTAATTTAATTTAGTTTTCACATGTTAATAAATTAATGTTTTTATGAGGCACCTAATGGAATATTAACTGCGCGAATTAAATCTCTTCCGTAGTTCTTAAATTTGTAATTAATAGTTTTTTTTTATTTCGTGAGACAATCATGAATCTATAATGTGGGAAACTATTTATTACACTTCATATTATACATATATCCAACTGGTAACTATAACCCTGTTTTTATGTCGATAGGAAACATAGAATTTAAGCAAATAATCATAAGATTTTATCAATGCAGTGGGGACTTAATATTTCTTTAATGTATACAAAATCATAAAGTGATCTTAAATTTGTTTGAAAAATAAACATGGGCTTTATTCTAATAGATCATATATAAGATCCTTCTCAAAATCTCTATGATCATATTTAATTGATCAAATACCATGGTAACGATGATAAAATATTATTCCAGAAGAGGTGAATTCCTATTTTAAAGCGCAAAATCGGTTCAGTAAAAAAATTACAGACCGACGTTGGAGACATACTAAAACAAAATAACTTGATGGAGTTATATAATCGAAATATTAAATTAAAGAAAAAAACAACTAAGAATGTTGCTTCATCTTCTGTTCCTTACACAAAAAACGCATGAAGTAAATACATTATCTTTCCTACATACAAACTCGCACATACAATCACAAACGTTTACAGTATAAAAAAATTTTTCTTAAATATAACACGGAACACCTAATGAGTCATAAAATTAGTTTTATATTTGGCTATAACTTTTTTCTACTGAACCGATTTTCATAATTTTTTAAATGATAAATAAAGTATATATAGCTTAATATTATGGGAAATTATCATTATAATTTGCCGATGTACAAATTACAATTTTACGAAAATTTTTCGCTTAAACTTAGAGATTTTCACAGATATTTGTATATATCTCTTAATGTACCGAACCAATTTCGCTGGTTTTAAATAGAAAACTTCAACAACAGACAGACTGACATTATGAGGTCTGACATGATTCCATCTTAAAGTTACACACGAAAAAACAAAATTAATAGACCCTCTTCACCACTTGCGATTGTGGAGAGTTCCGCAAATTCCCTTGTTGTGCGACTTTTAGAAAAATCTCAAATCTCAGAAAAATATATGGATCGAAAGTTAAATAAAAATTGTTCCTTTCAATTCGAAACGGTGAAAGATAAATTTTATATTATAATATCTGTTTTGATCTTACATAATTATAAAATATTTGGTAAATTAAATAGTGTAATTATTCGGATTTAAAAATACATATATTTGGAACCAGTTGGAGGGAATTTCCAAAAATACAAAAAAAGAACGAATCATTTCATCAGCATTACCAACATGAAATTATATTTATTAAAGTGTGTTTTAATTGTTCGCTCTTCTAAGCCTCTTAATCGATTTTAATGAAATTTGAAATAACAATATTAACCCCTTTTAATTGGAGGAAGACAAAGTTGTTTAATTTCTCCGAATATGTTTATTATGTTTATTATGATATGATTATTCTCTTTTATTCATAGAAAAAACCTTTCATAAATAAAATGTGAAAAATATTTTTGTCCAATCATATTTCAAGTGAAATTATGTTATATTTCGGAAAACCCATTTTAAACAATTTTTGTAAAATTATTAAATATTTTATTACTTAAATCCAGATTTCTTTTTTTTTCATTTTAATATTTTTCGGTTCCACTAATTCTTAAAAATGTGAAGACTAAATTTTTATTATGATTTTGTATATTTTCTCGATTAATTTCAACTGGAATCTGAGATTTATTTAATCTCAAATTTGAAAAAAAGACATTTTCTGAATAGTCGACTCAAGAAGTGATTAATTTTAAATAATTATGATTTTCAAAAGGCGTTAAAGGAAAAATGGATAAAAATCGGTGAGGAAGTTACAAGAAATATAGTCCATTCAATGTCAAAGGGTTGGGATGAAGTTATAAAGCAGAAAGTTTACGGTGGGCCAATTAATGTGATTTTTAATTCAATATAAATGAATTCATTTTTTTTAACTTTATTTTCAGAATTTTTTATTCGTGTCAAAAGGTTTTTAAACGACTAAACAATGGGAATTAAGTAAAATACACTTGCTGTACTAATAGTTTTGTTCGGTACTGTATTTAGTTGCGTTTCTTTATCAATTATTTTGAAAAAGTTTCATTTATTATATTTTTATAATTTATATAAATTTTGTTTGTTTTTAAGTCAGGGGTGTTTTTATTTATAGATCGGTTACGTTAATTTTTCAACAAAGTTTCTTCTTGAAGTTTAAATTTTTCGGTCTTGTATTTTTGAAATTATAATAAATAGAAAAAAAACACATAAAAAATCACAACCGGAAACTATTAAATAATTAAAGTTGTTATTTATTTAATTAAAGTACATATTTAATTTTCATATTGTTTGTATTTTTTAAATTATTTTATTACGAATTCTATGAATTATTATTTTTGTATAGAGAAGTGAATTCAAAAATCGACACAATAACAACAAAAACTCACAATCACGGCGTTCTAATGAATTTTAGCGTATAAAACGCTTTGCGCAAACTTGCAAAACTAAACAAACTTTTCGTATTTTGTTCCTGATGCTAAAATTTCAATAATATAATTTTTTCTATTTTTAATTAAATATTATTATTTTTTTTAATCGCGATAAGATTCAAGATCATTGAAACAATATGAATTTAATTATTTATAATTATTGTCTTTTTCAGAATTTTACAAATAATTAAGGAAAACAAAAACTATAATCTTCAATAATAATAAATAACAAGAAAAATATAGTTTTTTCTCAAGTGCGTTTGCATCATCTTCATTATCATGATTATCACTTTATCATCATTATCATCATCATCATCATCATGATCGTTAATTAATTATGGTTATTTGTCGGTATACACTCTATTTAATCGAATGCGTCATTTATTGGAAGATTATAAAAAATTTGTACAAAAACAACAATAAAAACATAATTCGCAAACTGCGTCTTATTTAGATTCCCATAAAACTTCTTATAAAATCGCGTTTTATAGATTTCGATTCCAAAAATTTCCAATTTAAATTATTTGATGATCACAATAAACTTGATTGTTCTTTTTTTTTAATCTGAATTTTATTTTTTTATTTATTTCATTTTGTTGTTTATTAAATCCAGTTGAAATTGTTTATTAATTTTTTAACACAATTTTTTTCATATTAACTTTTTTTCTGATTTACCGGTATTTGAGTTTATATAATTTGAATTTGACTGTAAAAGCGTCTTAACTGTTTGACATCAAATGAACGTTTAAACAAAACTGGTAATAGAACGTCTTCTTATAAATATGAGCAGAAACGTATAAAAAATATATTTATAATATTTTTTTAACAAATTTTTAACTCACCTGTAAATAAAAAAATACAACAAAAATAAATAAAATAAAAATGTTGATTTTTTATTTTCTTTATTTCACTTCAAGTGGTCATCACCTCATCTCTACTCTTTTCTCTGAAGTCACACAAAGTGACACACAACTACATAACCATAGATAAATTATGTTTGTATGTAAAATGTTATGTGTTTAACAACTGTATGTGATACCCTACTGTATTTTAGAGGTAAAAGTATGCTTCGTCAATACATATTGACTTTTTCATGCTATTTTAACCTTAAGTGGTGAAAATGGTACTTTAAGGAAGGAATTTTCAATGTTTATATAATATATTTTTGCATTAAACCAATATCTGAGTCGATTAGCTATGTCTATCTATCTATCTATCTATCTATTATCTATCTATCTATCTATTTATCTTTCAGTCAGCTCTAAGCTTTAAACTATAATCTACTAAAAACCAGCTATATCAGTCCCATTGAAAAAGTTATAGACCAATATTTTTGACAACCTCGACATTTCGATGAAAAATTTTTTCAAAGTTGTCAATAAAATGTAATTGATAAAGACAAAGTTTAAGCTCTTAAGACTCATAGGTGTTTCACAATTATAGCAAAGTCCTGGAAATCGAATAAATATTCTTAAATAAAATATGCAATATTTTGATACACCATAAAATCCCAATAAGACCCTTTTCCGTACTAAGCTTAAAACAATATAAAAACAAACCGAAATAGAATTTAACGCCTTTTCAATATGGACTAGCTCTGTTAAAATTTTATTTTTCTAAATGTTTTCGGAATGTCTGTCCTTTATAAGACCCCATTTACTTAAAATGGTTTTAATCTTTCCAAACTTCTTTATATTAATGTATTTTAAAGAAATTCAGCATGAAATTAATTTTTTGATAACTTCAGTCAGTAAACTCTACTTTATCTTCCATATGAGGACTAAGTGCCGGAGTAGGGTTTTAAACTTATAATATTTTCATTGAAATTATACATAAATATTCATTTTTTATTTTAATTTTTATATAAGTTTTAAGTTAATAAAACTGCTAAATGTTACAATAATTAATTGCTAAGCACTTTAAAGTATGGCGAACTTTCAGATCACCAGATCACCGAACCGATATCTACACCAACGTAAGAACAAGTTTTTCTAAAGTGAAAGTGCTAACATAGTATTCTCATTTTCTTTATTTTCAAAAGGTTTAAATTCACCTATCAAAGATATTTTTTGCCGAAAACAAGATTTTGATTCACTTCAAACATATATATTTGAAATCGAAAAGAGTTTTGATATCGTTCATAATCTAATAAAAAAATAGTAAAATAAAGCTCCAACAAATATTGAAAAAAGTTTTAATTACATATCGCTGGAAAGCTCATTTAGTATAAATTTATGATATTTTTGTAGAGCAAAATATTTTTAAAGTTCCTGTAAATCGAAAGTCAATCAGTAGCACGAGAATCAGGAGCTTCTGTTTAGAAAAAACTTAATTGTTGGCGAGACCCTCGGTGTCACAAAAATACACAAAATTTCAAATGTACCCGACAATAAGACGAATTTTAAAATAAAGTGTCCCAATAGGTATTATGATAATTTCAATACCATTCGATTGAAAAAATATACTTCGAAAACTATTTTCAGTGCGCTCTAGCCAACTACCACAATGTGAATTGGTGACGCTTGAAACCGCTCAGTTAGCTTCGGTTTTTAGTGAAGCACTTGGTTATATGTTAATGTTTGAACGCAAATGAGAGACGTAATTTCAATTTATAAAACTTGAACTTTAAAGAAAAAAGGATGTAAGAAGTTTCACATCAACTTTTAAGGTTCCAATATTTAATGATTTTTGTTCCTTCTGAACACTATAGGCCTCTACTAGATCTGAACAATTTTTATAAAAGTAAGTTATTGATTGATTTGTTTTGATTTTAGAAAATATTTTCCTTAAGATTTGATGTATGAAGGAAAGTGTACTACGCTTTATGATATTATATAAAATATATATAAGATATTAAACATTAGACGTGTACACTAATTTCGGATGAGCTTGAGCAAGTATCTCCCAACACTGCATACGAAATTTGGGCAATTTAATATCATTTTTATATCATCCTTAATATATTACCTACAAATTTCTTTGAAAAATTAATCAATTTAAATTTTAAAGACATCAACTCGAAGTGGCCAAGTTTGGGGTCACCTCATGATTTTATAATTTCAAGTTCAAGAGTTCTTCTAACTTTAACTTTTCTCACAAAATTACCAAAAAAAAAACTGTTGTATAATCATTATTCTTCCCCAGCTTCGATCATATTTTATAGGGTATCTTTAAAGTCATTTATTACTCACTTAGTTATTACAGTTAAAAACCTGTTAATTTCTCTAGAATACAACTAAAATATGAATATTAACTTGAATTGTTTTTGAGTTAAAAATAAAAAAAACAAATTGAACAGATTTTTGCCATTAAAAATGTTTTTGAAATAAGAAAATTTGTTTAAGACATTAACGGTTTAACTATAAAACAATTTAAGTGCATCTTTGTAAATAACGTTATTTAACCCTTTATAACAGATTTTTATAGACGAATATTATGGCAATGAGAACCGTCAAGTTAAAGCCAAATCCCACCTTCAGAAAAAGCTGTAGGAAACTAATCAACTCTTTGACTGAAAATTACATGTACAACCTGATACAATATTGACACATTGAACCTCAGGATTTTATTCTTTAGGTAATAAGAAATCAAATTTTGTAAATCGGTCCTAAAGGGTTAATATATATATAAAATAATTATTATTTATTTTTCTTTTTATACCCTCCACCACTATATGTATTGAAAATGGTACATTGACTTTGTCATTACGTGTGTAACGCTAAGAAGGAATCATCTCAAACGCCATAATGAACATATATTCTGAGTCGATTTAGCTATGCCGCCTGGCAGTTGTTGGCACGCTGGCATTCATAATAATTAACGGAGGACAATGAAATTTGAAATAAGTATTTGTTATAATCCTGAGAAGTTTTCTATTTAAAACCAGCAAAATCGTCTCAGTATATTATAAGATATAGAACGATGTCTGAACAACATCTATTTTGAAGTAAAATTTTTAATGTAAATCAACAAATTAGAATGAAATTTTGCCATAATATTGTGATACATGTGCTTCATTACCAAAATCCAGTAGAAAAGTTATAGCCAAAAACATAACTAATTTTATGACTCATTAAATGTTCTTGTGTCAAATTTAAAAAACACGTTAATATGTTTGCGAATGCATATATACGCATTTATGATGAAGGGTACTAAAGATTCGGCATAGCCGAATATAACTTTCTTACTTGTATCTACTTTGTGGTTTTTTCCCTTCAAGAGTAAAAATAGCAGAAATTCATGATGAATTTTTTTCTTTTTGTTTAAAAAAGGAGAAATCTCCAATAAAAAAATGCAAATCATTTTGTGAACGTAGAATTCACGAAATCAAGCAAAAGAAACTGAAAATCGAGTTGACAGCAAAACTCTCTTGACATAAACAAATTATTTTATTGTTTCATTTTTTTGGGAATCACCCACCATTTAGGGTTGCCAACAGTGTTTACCATTTCTTTTATTTGAAATTTGTAATCAGACAATAAAATCATTAATTATAACGTTTAACAGGTAATTAATCGTGTAAGTAAAATTTTTTATACGAGTGATTAGCTTTTTTCAAATGGTTATATCACATGCCATCTTATCAGCAAAAGGCGCATCTGTTTAAATTTAGTTGTTTTTTTTTTGTCTGTATCTCCCCATTTAAATAAATTAATGATTTCTTTGTAAAAAAAAAAAAATGGAAATGAAAAAATTTAAATCAACTGATTTGACTTTTTTGCAATTGCAAATTCTATGGATTCGAACACAATTAATCAATTAAACAAGTAAGCAAGATTCGGCTATGTCGAATCTTCAACACCCTTCACCACAAATGTGTGTGAATAAATATGTTAAGTTTCAGACATACACACTTACACATATATTATATGTGTGTAATATATGTGTATAAAATTATATATATGAAGTATATATAATTTTATATTTTGACAAAATCTTATTCTAATTTGTCGATTTTTTCTTCACAGTTTTACGAAAATTTTTCGCTGGAACTTAGAGGTTGCCTCAGATATCGGCCTATATCTTTTGATATAGAGAACCAATTTTGGTGATTTTAAATAGACCATAACAAATACTCAGGCCAAATTCATCTTAGATTTTGATTTGATGCAAGAATTTTAATACATTATAGGTTCTGAGATGATTCTTGCTTAGCGTTACATACGAAATGACAAAGTTAATATACCCTCTTCACAACTTGTGGTGGTGGAGGGTATAAAAACGTTGTTGAAAAATAATTGTAAAATTTCACATTAAAAGATTTAGTGAAATTTTGAGGGTTATTTTCACATTAAATAATTAATTTAACGTTGACCGTATTTAAATAGTAAAATGAATAGTTAAAATAAACTTAATATACAGTATTAAATATTCATCCATCATGATGAAATGGATTACTTTTAAGTGCATATATCTCTTATAGATTAAAGTAAAATTTAAATAATTATTTCTAATCAGAGGTTCCATCTTTTACAATGTTAACTATGAGTCATACCCCTTTGTCCTACTTTTTTATTTCTTCGTTTCACTGCTTGGAAAATTGGGACGGACTTGAAGATTATTGAAACATTACATTTTTCCCCTTGGGGAATTTTGATTCACCAAAATAGACGATTTTATAGATATTGAGAGAATACCTGTGCATGTTTCCAAGTTTATGCTGCTGACACATTCATGTTGTTTACTGAGTTGATCATTTCAAGTACCCCACAGTGTATTAAATCTGTAAATACACGTGTTTTAATGTTTTAAAAATTTGAAAATCAAAAATGTATCTTCTGGAAACAGTTAGTCTTCTCAGATAAATTTAATATTTTCGGACCTGATGAACATTCTAGAGTATGAAAAAGGTCTAACACTGCATATGCAAAACAAGTAAAAGTGTTATAGTCGATTAAAACCGTTTTTATAATATTCTACAACATTTATGCATTTATGCTAAAAAAAGAAAGAAATATGCATTTGAGGAAATTTTCGGTGGAGGGTGTAATATGAGGACTATAAGAAATTATGGACCGATTCACAGTGTTTCAAATAAAAAATTAAATGAAAATAAATCTGTAACTTCTGGATGGTCCGATTTCAATGAAATTTAAGTTTAAGTTTTCAGTTTGGAATTTGTGGACATAACGGAGAGCGGTCCATAGGTTCCCTAAATTGGTCAGCTTGGTTCGTAAAAAATGTATAATGTTTTTAATAACTTTCTGACTTTTTGCAAAAGAGTGCCATGAAAGAGATGAATTGTTTTCTTTTTTTTTGCAAATTATTCAAGTTGGATCTTCAAATAAAATTTTTTATAGTCAACTTATCTTATGAAACCTTGCATTTAAATAGATCTTTTAACACTTAACTGGAAACTATTAACGTTTTTTTAATTTTTCTTACAAGAAATACCGTAATTCCAAAAAAAAGGTTGAGGATTCTATAAGAGTTAGAGTCATTTTCCGGATTTATGATCTGAAGACATGAACTAATCAAACCATTAGTTAATAAGCTACACACAGAAGAAAATCAATGTAAAATGAATTAAAGTTGAAATAATTTAACATTTTATAGTTATGATTTTGCTTCATAGATAAAAAATGTTAATTTAACATTGTTTCACAGTAAATTGAAATTTTAGCACTTAAAATTTATTTTAAAAATTGATCGTTGTATAATTTTATATATTAATGTCGAAAGATTCTAACATGTACTAAATTATTTCACCACAAACATAAAAACTTTTAATTTAAACTAAATGAAAAAATTTATTCAATCTCAAACGAACTATGTTCAATGTTGATTTTGATTCATGTTTTATATTTCTGTGTGTATAGGCAAAAACGCATTTTTGTGTGTAACCTATGGACATATTATGGTATTAACTGATTAAACAAAATTTTCCCGAATTTATCTTTTTAGTTTTTCAAAATCGGTTCATAAACAACCGATATATTAACTAATTTCAAACCAAGAAAACAAATGTGTTGCTACAAACATTTTGAAAACATTATTTTCTTTGCATAACATAAATAAATAATACTGTAGCGCAAAGGTCTCAAAACGCATTTTTGCTAAAATCCAGTAAATTTTGAACTATTGAATATTTTTTAATAAATTTTCACATGGATGTTTTTGTAATATTTTCCCATTTATTAGAAGAAGTACTTGTTTCCAGTGGGTCCTTCGGTCGGGAAATGGATCTACTAATTTGAAAACTCGGGTACGATTTTTTTAAATATCCCCAAAATTTTTATTTTGATTTGTTCAAGACTTAAACATTTTTTAAAGCATCAATTTCTATACTATATTCCTTGTACGCTGAAGATCAGTATCTTCCATAAGAACTAATAGTTGATCTTTTGGGCCCAAATAACAATAAAATATTTACATTTTAGACTGACATATATCCCAATAACATCACCCCTGTAGTTAATTTCGTACTAATTAGCTATAGATGTTTTGATTCAAAAGTATGTATTTGATCCAAAAATATTTATTTGTAGGATCTTAAATACGCTCTAATAAGCGTATTTAATCGAAAATTTCTCTGAAACTTTATTTTGGAAGAAGATATTTAACAGAACCAGATATATAATTTATAGTTGGCATTTAATCGTGAATTTATTAATTATTTATAGTTTATAATCTTCTAAATTAAAGATAAACTCCTGATCAATGTCATAAAACGATTAGCAATAAATCAATAACTTGACTAAAAAACATATAATTAATTAATAAATTATTAAATAATTAATATTTCAACATTTAAATACATTTTTAATTAAAATATTAAAAAATAAAGTCATGATAAAAATAAAAAATTAAAGATGGTAAAATATTATTGATACGATTTATTGTTTTATCTCAAACTTTCCAGATTTAACTGCAAAACACGATTTTTTTCTTTCTTAACTATTGGGTCATATAAAAAGTTACTTTGTTGTTTGGAGTTATAGTTTAAATTTTCTTTATGTCAACAATTTTTACTTCAGCAATAAGTCATTCTCAAATTCAAATCGATACAACTGTTGTTATCAAATGCGCCATTGTTATATGCCATATATTCACACTGGTTTCCATATTAACAATAATATTATCGCGTTAAATACGATGACGTTAATTTTAAGTAACATGTTTGCTTTTCATCTCATTAAATCGTTAACGCAGGTTCTTATACCCTCCACCACCTCAAATGTTGAAGTCATTCCGTGTGTAACGCTAAGAACGAATCATCTCACACCCCATAATTTATATATATTCTTATATTAAATAAAAATCTGAGTCGATTAAGCTATGTTCGTCTGTCTGTCTGTCTGTCTGTCTGTCTGTCTATTGTTGGCACACTCACATACACGAAAATTGACAGACCTCAATGAAATTTGGTTTGAGTATTTGTAAGTACTGAGATGTTGTTTTAAAACCAACGGAATCGGTTCAGTATATTAAAGATATATACCGATATCTGAAGCCATTTTGTCAATTATTTATAAAGCCGATAGGACCGTGAGCATTAGCATCCCCGTACAAGGCGAATATCAATATCGATGTACTTAATGCAATCACTTTCTTAAATAAGTGTTTTACTGGAAAAATGTAAGAAGGATGGAAGAGTACACCCATGCAAAGCTAACAATATGTGTCAAATTTTGAAAGAACTACAATCTTAAGAGATTTATAATTTGGTTCCAATCACTTTCTTTCGGAAATGTTTTACAAAAAAAATATAGGTCAGATAAGTATAGACGGATAGTGCAGCAAAGCGTATCTGATATTTGCTATTATATTGTAAAAACATGTTTCCTAATGGAAATATTCCAAAGGATTATATAAAATATTTTTTAAATAAGTGAAATTAAATATATTAAGTTATGTAAATTAAGTATATGGTAATGAATACCTGAATCGATTACGTATTTGAAAGTAAATAAGAGGAACCAAGTCCATGCATTATTAAAATTTGCCAAAAAATGAAGTGATAATATATTTTCGAGAGTTTAAAACTTTAGAAATTTATATACATATGTATGTATATATAAATATTTATCTTTTGCAATTAACTATTTCTATCTTTCCTCTTCTATCTTTCTTTCTTTATCTCACGTGTTAATACTTCCAAAATAACAAAATTAAATAACCCATAACAAATTAATAATTAAGCAAAATATAAAATAAAAATAAATATTCATTTTTGAACAATTTTATTTTATATTTTTATTATAAAATTACAAAAAAAGTTAGCTGTGCCGAATCTTAAATACCCTCCACCTTGGGTTTCTCTACGAGAAAACGTTCCCGAGATTTTTAACTTTTCAAAATCCCGGAAATTTCTATCGGGAATTTTCAGGAAGTAATTTATGTGAAGAAGCTGTTTCTTTTTAAAATTTGATATATCGCTCCAATAGCCAAATAGTTAAAGACTGATATCTGAGAAAGAATTCTCAGATATCCTATGGAATATCAGTGTGTAATAAAGATCACAATTTGAAAAAAGATTTTCTCATACATTTATTTTAGTAAATGAATATAATCCCAAACCAATCCAATACAAGGATCTTGTTCGGAATGATAAAAAACGCTCTTAAATATGGAATAAGTTTACTTAATGCATTTAATATATTATTGACTATAATAATTTCATTAATATTGACTCTGATTAGCTACAGCTCATTTATAATTCACCATTTTCCAAAAAAGACTTGACGTAAATATGTGTGGTGAATTTTAAGAACATCAATACACATTCAACTATGGATTCAAATTAGAGTTTTATGTTCATAAAATGACCTAAAATAAAAGTATTTTAATAAAATTAAATAAATAATATCTTCGACTCTGAATTTCAAGAAGATCGAAACTAGAGGATATTTAAGATACGACAGATCGAATAAATAATTCATATTTATTATAACAACAATTTAAGCATTTTTTTTCACTAGAAAACTATTAAAACATTAGTTTTTTGGAATATTTGATATTCTAATTTTGTTCCCAGAAATTCCCGGGAATGACAGAGTTTTTCTTAAATTCCCGGGAACAAAAATACCCCGGAAAAAAAGAAACCCTACCTCCATCACTAACATTATGCAGTTAAAAATATTTCACCAAAAAACTTATCCGTTTATCAGTTTAAACGCGTACGGAAAAAGGCTGTTATGAGCTATAGACTTAAATGACCGTTTCCCGGGAAGTTATAGACCGAGATCGGGTAATTTGATAATAAATATTAAAGATTAGTTAGAAGAATAATTGTTACAAATTTCAATTGGGTTAATTTTAAGAGTTTTATAAGCTTAATTCCTTTTTTCGGGATGAGGATTTATATGGAAACAATAGCAAAATATGGACCGAGATTGATCAATTTAATAATATTTATTTATTAAAGATAGAAAATTAATTTTTGTGAATTTCAATAGAATTATTTTTTATTTACTCGTTCTATGGGCTACGGAAAAGTATGTACTGAAATTGTTCAAATTAACGATATATTAAAGACAGTTAAAAAAATCGTTGTGCATAAGTGAACTGGTCTCTATTTTAGTATTTTATAAGCTCAAACACGTTAAAACGTGTTTTATTAATATCTGTCCATATTTTGCTATAGCTCCCATATAACGCACCTTCCCGGGAAAGGGATTTAAACTTATTAAAGACGGTTAGGAAATTAATTGTGCCAAATTTCATTACACTCGGTTCATATATAAGAGTTTTATAAGTTACAAACCATATTCCGGAAAGGGGCCTTATATGGGAGCTACGTCAAATTGTATCAAAATAAATATATATAGCAAATTTCAGAAAATTATAGTAAAAATTTCAACCCATGCGGCACACAGATTTCGGGGTGTATCTAAATTTTGCATATTTCAGCCTATAATTTTTTTCTATTGATCAGATTTTGATGATTTTTTGTATGTTGAAATTAATATATAACTGTTTATTATAGTTAAATTTTTAAAAAAGTTCTTATTCGAAATTTAAAGTTGTCTCAGATGTCGGTTTATATATTTTCTTTTTTTAAATAAACCAATACAAGTAGTTTGAAAAAGGAAACTACTTAGGACCATAAGTTATAATGTGACAAAATTTCATTGAATTCGAATAATTATTATAGATGTGAAAATGTTTTCAACAGAATGACAGACGGATATTGCTAAATCGACTCAGATTTTAATTTGATGCATGATTCCATCTTGGCGTTACACACGGAATGATAAAGATAATATACCCTCATCACTACTTGTGGTGGTGGTCGGTATAAAAACGGATGAAATTCATGAGATATTTTTATATATAAAAATTTGTTTTTATTGAGGGTTTTTTGGAAAGTGATTTTTTGTGGTTAAAAACATTTATGGAAATTTATTTGTTTGACTTTCTTAGGAGATTTAGAAAGAGGTGTTACCGAATGATACTTAAAAATTATATATTGATAATTAGAATGCATAATTCATTTAATAAGAAGATGTTAAAAAAAATAAACTAGACAATTTACATTTTTGAGTCATCAAAAAATCTATACGATTTTAATTTATACAAAAATACATTTATATACAAATAATTTATGCGCATAAATACACGCGTTATTTCAAAAGAACCTAAATTAAGAACTAAATTAACTTGCTAAACTAGAGAATTAAAAAAAATTAAAAAAATAAGAGAAGGAAAAAGTAAGAAATGTCTGTTACAATAATTGTGCTGAATTTCAATGGAATTGATCTATATTTCAGAGTTTTATGAGCTTTTCGGGAAGGGGTCTTTTATGGGAACTATAACAAACTATGGACCACAATAAGTCAAATTCAGAAGATCCATTCAAGATTGTATGGGCTTTATATGGGATATAGGCTCTGTTGCCAGATTTGACGATTTATCGACATTTGAACGATTTAGCAATGTGTGTCCCAAATTATACGATTTGTTTCATGCATTAAAAAAATTTGAATTTTCTATTTGTTATCCAAGGTTTCTTTTATAATCCATCACCAAAACTTAAACTCATTTTAAAATTTCTGCCCGCCTTTAATCATCTCCATTCAAAAACAGTTACCAAAAGTCCATATAAAAATTACTTTGATCGTTTCAGTAACAATCAATTTACACATCATTATCTGCGGAAATTTCAAGACGCAAAGAAAATGTTGCAACTTACTTTTCAAACACATTAAAATAATATGTTTTGTGAAAATGAATTCAATACGGCATCAGTGTTAATTAATCCTAAATACTAGAGTAAAACAATATCTCTTGAACTGTACTGTACTATTTCGTTCCCTCATAAAGTTTTGGAGAGCATATTCAATCTGTTGGTTTATTATCTAAATAAATATGTGTATGCAACAAATTGATTCTGTTGACGAATCAGCTTTATGAAAATTTTAGTCTGTAACTTAATTTCTATTGATTCAATTTTGATGATTTTTGTACATACAGAACGTATAATTAAATTTTTTATAATTAAATTTTTTATAATAACATTTCTTGTTAAATAATTGAATAATGGACCGATATAACTGGTTTTAAATTAGAAACTGCTTAGGACAACAAACAATGTGGCCAAGTTTCATAGAATACGAACAATTGTTATAGGCATGACAGACACATAGACGACCATAGTTCAACGACAAAGGTTTTGATTTGATGCAAGAATGTATATATATACTTTATTGGATTATAGATGATCCTTTCTTTATGTTACATACGTTTATACACCCTTATCATCACTTAAAGTGGTCGATGGCATATAAAGTAGTTTAGTAAGAATTTCAGTTATTTGTTCGGATGTTTGCTTTTATACATTTCACGAATGAAACGATACTTCACTCAATATTTTTTAAATTTCTTTAAACTTCTTATTTTAACATCTAAATGCCTGCAGTTTATTACTTTCATAAGAATATCTAATTGGTTGATCCATATAGATTTCTTGAACTCAATGAAACGTGAAACCGTATCAAAAGTTTGCTCGTAATCTGTACAAATTTTTTTGACATAAGTCCACGAGTATCGTACCTAGTTTTGTGACGTTCAATGACACCTTGATTTCTATATCCACATTTAGAAATTGGTTCTTTCTCTTAGGTAATTCTAGGAAATTCTTACATCATTACTTATTAAAGAAATGTATATCTCATTCATAGCTTTCCTCCACTTCCTTTTTCATAACTTTGAGATACTTCAAAACTGCTACTAATTTACACTTCTTTATCATATGTTATAAACGGATACACTGCTTCGGGTTCTATCTCGCCATAATAAATTTATTATAAAATTTCGAGATATTTCTATTCTTTGTTTTGTATCCAAACAAGAAATCATTTACAGTTTCTTAGATTTCTTTTAAAAACTTATGCATCAGGGCTAAAACCACAATTAATGCTTTTATCTGATGCTTTATTGAAATATAATTCATAGGGACTTTTATTCTTGTTTGATCATTTAGCCGTTCGGTTCAACGTAATAATTACATCATTTGCGGCCTCTCACCAATAAGTGGCTTATCCTTACTTAACACCATAGAACTAGAAGCTTCTGCTATAGTTCTCATGTAACACTCAGCTCTACCATTATGTTCGGGTGTGTATTATTAGTGTGTAAATTTATATTTACTCATTTCTTTATTTATTCACGTATTCTAAGCCATTTTCTGATCATAAAACATTTACCATTTTTCCCGTATCTGCATCCACGTGATCAATTTATTTTAAATTTCAGTATGATCAAGTTTAAAAATTTTACTATTTCCGCCGAAATCACCCTGCCATTACAAGGGTCTTCCGAAAGAAAATAATTTGTAATACAATATATATAGCTATATATTAAGGACCATATAAAGACGATTTGAGAACTTACAAAAAATTTGATTTTTTTTTAATTCTACAAGCTTTGATGAGGATAAGGCTTGTGAGTAGATATTTTCCCCGAGTTCATCCAAAAATTATAAAGTTCAGAAAAAAAGGTTTCAACAAATTCTTAAAAAAGTAAAAATTTTATTTTGACTTAAATATCTCTAAAACTGTAAGAGATAAACTTTATTTACAAGCGCTATCTTTATGCAAAATTTCTTTTGTCTCATTTCATAAATTTATTATTTCGAAAGGAAAAAAAAACATCCTCCTTTTATTTTATATGCAAAATCATAACTCTGTTTGTATACACAGAAAAAATTCAATGTAAAATCAATTAAAATAGAAATAATTTGATTTTTTTCAGATATGAAATTGTTGTATTAGTTGTTGTATAGTTTCTAAAGAATGTTATTGATATTTTACTACTTGAAATTTCGTAATTGAAAAGTATTTTTTTAAATTTATCGTTGTATAATTTTATATATAATAAATAATATTGAAATATTCTAAAAATAAAAAAATGAAAAAATATATTCCATCTCAAAATCAACTGTGTTCAACGTTGATTTTGCTTCATGTATTTTTCTGTGTGTATATATAATTTGTCTGACATTATAAATAAATAATTTCTTGAATTCAAATATCTAAAATATTAACAAATTTTTAATGTGTGTTTTTTTCGAAATATACCATAGAGGATAAATTAGACTTTAATCTCATTCTCCCAGATTCAGTTATTTTTGTCATTATCTCGATCGCAATTAAATTGATTATTATTTAACGATTACGCCATTTTCAATTTGGCTAATAATTCACTTTCATTGTTAAACAAATAAAACCAGTTAATTTCAAAATTTAATTATTTGCACATGTTTGCAATACAATTAAACAATTGTACAATAAATAAATATTAATTTAACAAATAGAAAAAATACAATTGTTTCTTTTATAATTTTATTAATTTTTTAATGCACAAAAACGGCAATAATAACAGTTTCTTTTAACAAATTTAATATTTTTTTTTCTGATTTATGTAAATTATTAACTCAAAAGACAAATACATTCTCATAATCATAATACACATATATGTACGTTTGTAGGTATTCGCTTTTTATGATTTGTATGTAATACATATATAGAAAGGTATATAGTAGTAGATTGTATATAAATCTATATATAAAGGAATAATTAATTCTCCAAACAATTAAGATACAAAAATACACAGATGATGAGAGCAAAAAAAAAGTAAAAAAAACAGAATCAGAATCAAAACAGAAAAGCGAGAAAATACATAAACGAAAATATTCATTAACGAAAAATTAATTAAATAATTAATTACAAATAAGTATGTACGTATGTATGTATGTAAATATGATTTATAAGTAATAAATGTAAACATATAAAATATAATGAAATTTTGCAATTTCTTTGCATTTTCTTCTGAGGGGAGGGGGGAGTTATTTATCTTTCATAAATAATTTGAAAAAAGAAAAATGAAATAAAGTAAAAAAAAATAAGAATAATAAATGTACATATTTATTTTTAGTCTCTTTATAGTTTCGATTTCACTTGTGGTATGATTACATCACGCCACCACGGTGGTCTTTCAAATGCTCCTGTATTTGTCATAAATTCACTTTGTAAATTTTCATACAATAAACCATCAGACTTGGCAATAACGGAGTTCAAGGCAAAATCGGGTGGTGCCAGGGCATCTGCTATCGATACCGCTGAATCTTTTAATTCACCACATTTCTGTAGTAAGCGATTTCTTATTAAATCAGCAAATCTGGAACCATGTGCAAAACCACCCACATAGAAAGTGGTCATGTGACGATCAATACATCTCATAGCATACACATCAAATACTAATTTTAAAATTTTCAAATATTCCCCACAGATATCGGGACGACGAAAACGTTCAACAAAACGACTTAAACAATAATATTCGGCATAAGCAATTGACATTTCACGAGCACCATACACTTGAGAATTATTGCGGGCCTCAAAACGATGACGGCCATTGTCAATATCTGTGGAAATTCGTGAAGAAGTTGTTTGCAGTAGATGACACAACATCCATTCGTAACAACTTAAAACAACTAAGAAGAGAAAAACAAGTATTAAATTTATTTTATTCAATATTTCTCAGAATTCAGAAATACTTACAGTCCATTGATTCAATATCGTGTTTCTTTAAAACATCTTCATAGTTTTGTTTTAATATACTTTCACGATTATTCAAAAAGTTGGCTGTACCCACAGGACTTTCAATGGTTCCACTCCATTGTCGTAGTAACCAATTTGAGGCCTGTTGTCCCAATACATTATTGTCTCCCTCATACGTACAACTTGGATCATGATCATTACGTAAATCTCCCAATTTTGAAGCCTTTAGGTAACCGTGACCACCGCATGCTTCTCTAGCCTCTTGTATGGCATCACGTGCTGTCCATGTTATCATGGGTTTTGATGAGGAAATAATTGCATGGATTTCAGATACAATTTGTGTCTGTAAAAGAAAATAAGAAAAATTATAATATACCAATATAATCATATCAACCAGTTTGAGGGTCAATAATTATTGCATATCAATATTTGTTTAACCCTTTAATATGGAACCGATTCTGCTCCTACAGCTCGGTCATTCGACCGAGTGACTAAAAATCATTTTATTTTTTAAGAAATTATGAAGTAAATAAAAATGTTATTAAATATTGTACAGCTGTAGTGGTTCCTACCGAGTTCGTAGGACTAAAATTTTAACTAAAACCTTCAAAGTGAAGACATTTTCAAATGTTATTGACTTAATTTTTTTAACTTAAAAAAATCTTTTAAGTTCTGTTTAAATTTGTTTTCGTATTCTGTATTGTATACTTAATTTTTTTTAATTAAAAAGGACATGTACAAATACTAATTGGTGTAGGGTATAAGGTAGTTAATTGAGTTAATGTGTCAAACTTCTCGATATTTGTTTTGGGATCCCATGCAAGAAGGAAGGGTCTTGCCCATCCCAGTTGTCGAGGAAGAGACAGTTTCACCTTATGCCTCAGCACTTAAAGAACTTAGGATCAACGTACTTGGAACCTTGGAACTGGAAGCTGATCTTTGTTATGTAAACCTGAGTTTGCCTGCTTTTTATACCTTCTGGTACTAGTTGGTTTAGAGAATGTTTAATTCAGACCGCTGAATAACAGTAGAATCAGTTAACTATGGGATTAACTGTACATGGAGCCAAGTGAGATGTCGGTAAAACACTAATTTTGGAACGATATAACTAACATTTTTCTTCCGTCCATCCGTCTGTCCATGTAAAAATTGTGAACACTTTGCAGGTCGCAATTTTTTAGTTATCTCGATAAAATTTGGAACATGTTATTATTTTGTAAATAATGTAAAGATTGTGTTATAATTATACACATGTATATGGTAGAAAACTGTCCAATTATTCGGTTTTTTTTTCGACAAATAATTGTTTGTTATTAAAACTTAACCGGTTAATTGGATATTATCCGAATAATCGAACAACCTTGTAATTAGTATAAATTCTCATTAAAAAGCAATACAAAGCAAAAAATATTAATTAAGGTCCATTTTTTCAATTATATCTTATTTTTATTTACAGCTCCAAAACAGCTCATTCACTTGAATTGTTGATTTAGAATAGTAAATATATCAGAAAATTAAATATAACGAAAGATATTATATTTTGAAAGAATTGAAAAAATAAAAACTGAATTGCACAGTTCGGAGGTCATTTGCAAGGTGAATGTATAATGACTGGAATTATTTTTGTCATAGTTCTATGGCAGTGTAAGGAATTCAATGTACAATTTTTACACTTATCCAAACAATCGGTTCTTTCAAAGAGTTTATTTATTGAAAAGGAGTTTTATTCTTTAATAGCTCTTTGAACAAAAGTTTAATTAAAAAAATGATAAAAATCAAAAAAGATAAAAGTCAAAAAGAGCTAAATCCCAAAGAAGAATTTTGAAAATTATTCTTTACAAATATTTCGCATTACAAAAATAACCACAATCTTTTTTACTCTTAGCGAAAAGAAGAGTAAAATATAAATCGAAAAAAAAGAGTTCTATTTTTTTATATCATCAAAGAAGAGTAAAAATAAAGATCATTTGAAAATAGAGATTTTGCTCCGAATTTTTCTATGTTCTGAAGGAAATGGACTAAAAAGCAACCTTTCAATATAAGTTACTCAGTCATCTTTTGTATTTTAACTGATAACAAATTTCTTCATTATCATTTTTAGAATATAATAAAAATCTCCTCTCCAAAATAATTTATTTCATTAGAATTTGATTAGAACAACAACAATTTTCTTTAAACATTTTTATTCGAATTTAGAAAAAGTAGAAATTCAGTTAATTTATTATTTGGCACAAATTATTCTGTTTATTCATTCATTTTTCGAACAGTTTATCGACGAAAATAAATAGAATAACCGTCTAGCGGTTAATTAATTTGATACCCTACACACAGAAAAACATGAAGCAAAGTCAACGTTCAAGATAGTTGATTAAAACGAATAAAATTTTATTCATTTAGTTTAATGTAAAATTAATTAAAATAGAAATAATTTAACTTTTATTTAGGTATGATTTTGCTTCATAGACAAAAAATGTTAATTTAACATTGTTTCACAGTAAATAAAGTTTCTTAGGAAAATATTCGACTTCGTTAAAAATATGGTAAATAAATATATCTCTAACGCTTTAAAAGTTACAGAATTATTTTCAATAAAATCGTTATGGTACCACTGTGCAATTTAATGCATTTTGTATTTTATTGAAAATATATTTATTATATTTTATTGCATTCAAATGATTAAGATGATTAATAAATTTAAACATTTTTAGAGTGAAAAAATACATGAATGAAAAATCGTTTACAATTCACCATAAAATTTTAGCAAATTAACATTTTATCTTTATAAAATGACATTTTTTAATGACATTTTTAAAGTGTTTCGAACATGCAAATATTTTTGTTTTGTTGTTTGTTTTATTGTTCTTTAAAAAATATTATTTTAAATGTTTTAAAACGTAATAATAAATTAATAGAAATAAGACATGAATTTACAGAATTTTATATAGAGGAGATGATCTTAAATTTGGAAAATAGAATCAATTAGAATCTTACTAAAGTAAGGAAAAAACTTAGTAAAAATGTTATAGTCGATCAAGCCCAATTTAATACCCTACACCACATAGTGGACGAAAATTTTATGAACGCCCGTCGTATAATTTTCTTTTTTTATCATGCTTAAGTTTGCAATAGATTCTTATGTAACTAAAATTTATGTGAAACTTATACGTTTAGAGGGACTTTTTTCTGTAGGTTTAAATGGGAATTAGAAAAAATTATGTACCTACCCTCGTTTAATTTCGTACAGCGGTTTTGGTTCATATTTATCTCATATTTTATATGTGCGATTTATGTGTTACAAAGTAATATTTGAAAGGGTGGTTGTATGGAACCTATAAGTAATAATGGATCGAATTTGTCACATCGTCATTTGAATATAGTAAAACTTAGATTTGACTGAAATCGTTTTACATTTAGAAATTTTATGGGCTAAAACCTCAACTCCTTGGGGACATTTGTATGGCACCAATATTAAATAATAGACCGATCATAACCAATTTCCATAGGCATCGTTCTCGGACCAAAATAATAGTGCTTGATAAATTTCATAAGATAATTTAAAACCTCCGACATGTACTTTGCTTAAATCGATTCTGAAAGTGATTCTAAGTCGAACGGTATAAAGTGGTGGAAGGACTATCTGCACAAACACATAATACCCCCACTACCTATAGCGGAGTAAAGTATAACAATTAAATAGGTATAAATAAGAACTGAGATCGAAAAATTCTTAACACACGTTTTTCATCAAGTTATCTTTATAAATAAAATATCTTTATAAGTAAAATATGTCAGATATTATGTTTAATGTGAACTTCTATTTTTTTAATCTGATAAAAAGGAGTGACCAGAAAAAATTACATACTAAACTTACAAAAATTTGCAAAACCGTCAAACTATTTCCCATGTTATTAAACAGTCTACCCGGCCCATTGATATAAAACCAGGTTCAGGTAGAATAAATGGTTCACAGGATGTTTCTAAAGCAAAAAAATAAAAAGAATTTTCAAATAAGCTTCCAACACACTCGGTAGAAAACCAGCCAGGTTAGTTCAATGCTCGGATTATTTGATACGAAAAGATTAAGCTCATGACAAGAATGCTGCTAGAAAATTTAGAGGCCAAGGACAGATTGAAGTCAAGTTTTCAAAAACAAAATATTTTTGTTGCATAGTGGATGACGAAACGTATGTTCTCAATGTTATGTTCATGAAAAGTTTAACTGAAATTTCCAAAAGTTCTTGGCAATTTGCAATTGTGGAAAAAGAAGGCAATCATTTATTACAACGGGCTCTATAAATACCGAAATTAACACCAAGGAGTGTTAACGTCTTCCATTCATAAGTCTTTGTAATGAGCTCAAGAAAAGTTTAAGTCGCCTGGAGCTAAGACAGTAGAGAGATATTGTACTCTTGCTAAAAGAGAATTGTAGATCACAAAAAAGATGTCCAAAAGTATCTACTACACTTTTGGAAAGGAAACCGAAAGACTATAACAACGTTAATAGAAGGATTTGGAAATTTCATCACTCGTGATTAAAACTAAAGAAATCTTTTTGTAACTTGTAAAAATAATTTTGATCAAATAAAATAATTAAAATTATAATTTTAGTGGTTCCATTTTTGTTAACATATATGTATGTTAAAATTTTTTAATTTAATTTAATGTAAATCCAAAGAGTAAGTCCGATTTCACACGATGACAATAGAAGTTATGGCGTATTGAGCTTGAGACTTATAAAATCATCGTATAAAAATCTACAGTTCTATAGTTTTGGTATCTCACTGTTGAAAATATTGAATAAAATATATGCAGATTTTTTACATTTTAGTCGATTTTTATATGAGTAAATTTGTATGAAAGGTAAATCTGACTCGCCTTCAATTAAGAGAATATAAAACTTCCAACTTATTCCTTTTGAAAGAACTTACTTAAACGACTATTTCACTACTTTAAAAAAAATTACTATAAATATATTTCTATTCTTACCAATAATTCGAAACCATTTGAATCAGCCTGAGATTTTTCGATAATTTTTAAATATTGATCCGTTAGCTCCATTACGGCAATTTTTAAAACACATGCCGCCGCCAAATATGGGAATATTCTCCATTGCTATAAAACAAGTCAAAATTTATAAAAATGTTCAATCAAATATAAAGTCAATTGTAGTTACATGTAATTGATACTCGATAATAGGCATTTCGGGACCAGTTTTTTCGGGGCCGAATTGTTTTCTTAAAGCAGCATAACGCACAGCGATAACAGCTGCATTAGATAATGTATTCACCGATTCTTGCATAATACCAATACGACCAGCTGAAAACGATTCTAAAGCTGCCCCTAATACTTTACCAGGTTCAGTGAAAACACTTTCATAGTTTCCCTCGGGCGTAACATCACCCGTACGATTTAGTAAATTATCACGAGGTATACGATAGTTGGTAAATATAACGAAACCATTGTCAATGCCATTTAAACCGATCTTCTCACCAATATCACCCACCAAAACACCCGGATAGGGTTGTAATGTTTTGGGATCTCTGATGGGTATAAGGAAACCATGTAAACCCTGATTGACGCCATCCGGGGTATATAGATTAGCAAATGTCATCGCAACTGTGGCGGTTTTACCCAAATTGCCCACCCAACATTTGGCAGCCTCAAAATCTGGTGTATTAATAATAAACTCCTGAGTCGCGGGATCATATGTAGCGGTGGTACGAATACTTTTTGTATTACTACCATGTGAAACCTCTGTTATGGCCAGACAAGTGACAACTTCACGATTCCAAGCGGCTTCATAATATTTCTTATGTTTATCAGTGCCCATGGCACGTATTGCATTATTAAACAGACCAACGCCCAAGGCAATCTTAACCGACAAACTGGGACAATAGCTGTGTAAAGCCTCATTTATGCTCATTAAATATTTGGTTTTCTCACTAAACGAACGTTGTTCTATCTCTTTAGGAACTAAATCCAAATGAGCCATACGATTCATTTGCATGGCACAAATACGTTTTTGTTCATCGGTGGGTAAAAGTGCAATTGGTTGGGAGAATAGAGGATCATTTTCTAATATTTTCCATACTTTATACTAAAAATTAAAAAATAATAATAATAATAATAATAAATTAGTAGGAGATTAAGGAAGAATAGAATTTAATTTATTTACCTTAATCCGTAATGCCTGTTCCTTTTCAAATATCAGCCTTAAACGTTTCCAATCAAATTTAACTCTTTTACGATAAGTGCACAATGGTCCTTTAGGCAGGTCTGGTATAAATGATGTATCCGCACTTTGTGCCATCTCTTTGTTTACTAAACTCTAAAAATGCATTAAAATAAATAATACAACTATTATTATTGATTGTCATTATTGGATGGTTGGTAACCGGTTATTGACTTTAATTTTTGATTTTATGCAACATGTGTGTTTTGGGGAAATATGTGTGTATGTTGTATGTGAATGGAATAAACTTATGAAACCCTACAAAGTTATTACTGTTCATTAATTATGTAGTACATGTCATACAATGTGTATAAACATATGTACACTCACTCACTCACTCACTACTCACTCACTCAATCATTATATGAATAAACTCATAGAACAATATGTATATAGACATGTGTATTAGGTATGTAAATAAGTATATTTAGTAATAGTTTAGTGTGGTGAATATTAAATTATTACTTATTGTTTTTTACCTTTTAGTGGTTTTTTAATAAATAATCAATTTTATTAATAATACATATGTACTATTAGTTGGTTCACAAAGGGGTTCTTTTATGAGAACTTAGTAATACATGTATTGGATAGACAAGTTAATAATGGTCATCTGAATACTAAATTCCCTGTTTTAAACCTGAACCTTTCTCTTTTGAAATTAGAATTTATATGTATATCTTAATCGATTCGGAATTTTATATGATAAGGCACTGCTGTATGCATTTTACGGTGCCTTAAGATATACTTCATTGGTTTCACTTAATATACCCTCCATCACTATAAGATTAATTAATCTTTGAATTAAACTAAATCTATTCAATATGGTATTAAAATTAATACTGAATATGAAATTAATTAAATATCTATAGAGTCAATTATTAATTAATATTATTATTTATATATTAATTATCTTCTTTGATTATTACAAATTATGATTCATCAATTATTTATTAAATGAATATTTAATAACTGAAATTTCAACTTAAGTTTTGTTTTTCTCATAATTATACTCTACCCTTTACCTCAGTGGTAGTGTAAAGCAGATTTCTTGATAATGTGTGAAATACTTGATTAGTTTAAACTATTTTTATCGGTCCGTCCGAACATAACAAATCCTTAAACCCATTGCAGATATTTAATATTTTTTTAATTTATAACATTTTTAAAATATAGCGGTACTTTTGAGTCCGACCATTGATCTGGACGTCGGAATCTTGTCAAAAATGGCCAGATCGCATTTTTAAAGATAAAAGTTGCAATATGTCAATTTCTTACTCTAGAAAGATATTGATATTATTAAATATCTATCGTTGTCACTACCTCCCGGATGCAACAAATGGTAGACATATAATCCTTCACATTGTGAGCAGCACTCCCAGAGAGACTTTCTTATGCCCCCTTCCTTACAAACCATTATAATGGTATTAAACTGAGGTTCACATCAAGAGCCGTCTGAAGTGATATTTTTCCTATTGCTCCCTATACGCAACACGTTGAACCAAACAAGATTGCCTATAGGATTCATTGGAAAAAGATCGAGAATCGTATGAATCTTGCATGCATTTTTAGACATGTTATACATATATGAAAGCAAACGGTCGTTCACCTATTGTGTCATTATTATAGTCTGCAAGATCGTAGATAGAAATCTATAGGTTGGCTAAGAAGACTTCTATAGTTGGCGCTTCTTAGTTTTTGTGAGACATTACATGTGTATAACTCTTACATTTTTCTTTTCTAAATATTTCATATTATCCTCGAACTTCTGTGCTCTATTTATTTTTCTTTGTCTTATATTTACAAGGAAAATTTGAAGGGGTCACAATGTACAAATGGGTCTCAGATTGTCGACATTTTTAAATTTTTCTATCCTTACTTAAAATAGAAGATCTAAATACTATACTTAAATACTGTTAATATATCAAATATATATCATACCTCACCCAACAATAGAGAAAAGAATGTCTAAGCTTTGCTCTCTTATCAGTCAAATTTTAAGTTGTTTTTTAAATTATATATAATACAACAATTAACAAACTCTCTGGTTAAATTATATTCAATTCGGATTTATTACATTATTAGTACGAAGTTCTACATTTAAATATATCGATCTGGAATTAATTTTGCGTTATCCTTACAATCCAGCTGGTAGTCAACACACTTTATGACATATTTTTATTTTTAAATTATTTCTTCAGTAAAATATAGAAACTCCAAACTCCCACTAAAAACCACCTACTTAAATCTAATGGATTTGCAAGACAGACCATGTAGTATTTGATCTATAAATTGTTTTCTTGCTTTAATAATCCAAATAAAAATCAATTTATTCTTTTGAACATCTGTGTTGCAATAAATCACTGCTTAAGAAATTAAACGCCATATAAAAACTCAAATCACTAATTTGTATAATAAAACAATTTGATAAAAATAAACCGTAATGAAGTTATAACAAACCGACTATAATTTACATTGAGGGTTTATGTGGCGGAATTCAACATATAAAAATATATTAAAAGTTAGATTTATTAATAAGTGATTTAGTGAGTGTTAAATAAAACCCGAAGAGCATTTAATATCAGTGGCTGTTGTCGTAGGGTATTAAGAGCAGCAATCAAAACACCTAAAGATAAATCTAAACTGTTTATAATGACGTTTTGTCATTTTATGTCAACGTAAACACTTTGTAATGACATTTATTATTATTGATATAAATATTTATTAATTACAAATGAATTGAAATAAATAAATTATTTTATTTATAAATTAATTTAATTATTTTTATTGATATATGATGAATGATTTTATGTGAAAATGGTGAAAAAAGAGAAAAAACTAGAATAAATAGATATGGAGAATTATTTTAACATGCAACAATGGGAAAAAAATCTGGAGTAATAAATAAAAATATTTTTACATCCAGAGGCGTAACTCAAGAGTGTATCATTATAACACTGAAGTAGAACAACCTTATCTTTCTAAGTACATAGGGTCTTCTATAATGTTTTAAAAACCGTACCGTAAACTCTTTAATTTATTTCCCATTATATTTTGCAATATCTGTATAATCGTAAGTTAACTATTTATTTATATAGTAAAACAGTATGAACTTATCTAATCAATTGTATGGTAAACAAATTATTGTTACAATGATTGCGAATTTTGATTACTTATATGTATCTATTTATGCCATCCACCACCTTAACAGAGTTTACTTTGTTTGTCATTCCGTGTGTTATCCAATAAGGATATAATATAAATTCTTGCACCAAATTAAAAGCTGTCTCGATTCGAATTCAGTGATATTTGACATTGACGAAATTTCATAATATATAAATCCAACCATATATCTTTAAGATTGGTTAAGCTGGTAATTACACATGATTGCCTTTACTTAGGATTTGTAGTGAAGCAAATAAGCAGAAAATAGTGAAGCGAAAACATTAAGTTAATCGGGAGCAACTTTTACAGAAGTCATTAGAGTACAAATTAAATCTCCTAGTATGCGCACCTATGAGACAGAAATCAGTGATCACTAACTTTAAATGAGGAGGAGTTTTTTGTGAAAGACCTAGATCAATAGTAAAGTGGCCATAACCGTAAAAGATTGAGCAAAGAGACTAAGTCCATATTTTACATGGAACCCTATTTTCCAGATTTGGGATTGAATCTGATAAAAGTAAATATTGAATTTTAATTTAATTTATGAAGGGAACTTAAGATTCACCATATTCGTATATAGTTTTCTTGCTACTAATATTTATTGTCATCATAATTTTTCCCATAGTGTAAGAACGTCATTATTGCTGAATTCAATTTTATACTTTTGATTTAAATTGTATTAAACATTTATTTATTTTTTTTTTTTTTTTGTTTACTTAATAAATTATTCAAATCAATATTTTAGTCATACTTTAGTACTTAATAATTTTAAAGGGAATAAAATTTATTAAATGGAAAAAAGTGAATTAAAATAAAAATGATGCATTAATATGATTATATTAAGCTGCATTTCTATTACTATTATTAGGTTATTAATAAAAAGTTCGGTCCATTATTTCTCATAGGTACATACAAACCCTCTTCCAAATATCAATTTTAAGGACATAAATCTGGTCAAATTAAAAATATAATCTATGTGTAAAATTATACGAAGGTCGGTCCATAATAGTACGTTTTAAAATTCATTTTTAAAACTGCACAGTTAAGAATAAATCAGAAAATTAAATTATACGAGAGTTGTTTATTAATTTTTCGTAACTTCTATTTACAGCCACATTGTGGTGTAGGGTATTACATGGTCTTACTTATTTCTATTAACTATTATCTATTTAGTTTTTGGAGTATTTTTAAATTATTCACAAATTAATGTGAATTTCAAATGTTGACTGATGTTAGAAATAATTGCATGAAAAATCACTAAATCAGAAAAAAAGTGTTTTTTTTAATGACTCTGAGTCATAAAATTAAAAATAGTTTTAAGAATAACTTTTTTCAGTTTTTTAAAAACTTCGTTAAGTTAATTACAAAACTTTTTTAGTGAATACAATTTAAATTGTATATCAAAAATGTGGTCTGTAAAATATATTGATAAAAGTACTTGAATTCAAGAACTTAATCTTGAATAAATAAAATATAAAACAATATTTCGTAGAATAAAAATGTATTCATCTCTTTTAGATATTAAAATAATAGTTCAGACCGACTTTAAAATATTCTACACCCACATTTCAATTGATCCTGCCCATTGTGTAGTATGTGATTTTTGTGGGATCTAGGAAAATATGTGGATTATTTTCTGTTCTTAAATAAAACATTAATGGCGTCATGTAGCGGTTAAAGTGCTTGTCTGCTTCATCTCTTGCCTACAAAATCGAAGAAGTTCCCCTGGCTCACCTGATGATGTCCACAAATAAATACCAGAGTATGGTCTGTTAATGCCATCACCAACCTCCTTGGGAAAAAGAATGTAATGGAAAGTACTCCATCACCGCATATCACATAGAGGGAATTTTTTTAGAAAACGTCAGATACGAAACTGAAGAAACAGAATAATAAACATCAACAAAGATCTTCGTGAAGGTCACATTCTCTCTAAAGAAGTTATAGAAAAAATAGTCTAAACCAAAAGCACGAACAGAATTGTGAACCATAAACGTATATTTAAATAAACGCCGCGGTAATATTACTAAAGCCTTTATAGCTTCGTATCCACACTCACAAAATTTGTGACCATGTTTGGACTCTATTTTCTTTAACACGATCTCTGTGCTGAAATCGATCTGCAATTTCAAATGTTGTTGTTCGGTCCAACTTTAGAAAACCAGATCTGCCTCATATTGGTGTCATAGCTCAATGGAGCATAGGCAATACCTAAATAACGGCGGCAGTAATCACATGGGTTCAGAAGTGATCATGCTAAATAGATACCGGTCTAAAGCAAAAAGTAAAAGTTTTTAAAGGGACAGATTGACTGCTCATTTCTTTAAGATCAAGTACATTCGTTTAAGTACTTTTACACCGATTCTTGGCAGAATCAAGTAATTTTTAAATTCATGATTTCTGCTCCAAAAACAGAAGCTACAACTTCATTTTACTCATGATGTTCTACTAACGATCTACAAGAGCTTGACATATAACCTCGATATTACTAGAATTTGATCTTAATTAAAATTTTATTTAATTTGCCACATGCATTATATTATTACAGTACTTCATAGAATGTAAAGACAAAAAATTTTATGCTACAATGCGATCACGTGGATTAGTCTGATGTTCATCTATATATGTATACAGAAGACTATTATTCCTCCTTTAAATTCTTTCATGGTTTGGAAGAGAGCTTGAAAGATTTGCAAGTTGTGAAACACTCCAGGCCACATTCGACTAGGGATTGTAAAATCGGCGAATAATAGAAGATTTTTTAAAACAACGACTTGCATTTCTGTGAACAATGTATCAAATAATTGCAAAAAGTATCTTTCTGAGGAAACTGAGATTTGTCTCTTTGAGAAATAGTCATATTGCAGACCTGATTGAATTCGTTAAATACCAAATGGTGGAAAGTTAATATTGATTTTCCTAAGTCTCCGTTTACCCCTCACTTTTCTAAAGGACACTATTAAGCCATTCGTGATCTCATTTTACTAAGATATTTGTAATATATCTTAAATTATATTACATAAAAACATATATAATATATAACAAAAGAATCTTGCCATGACCTACTTTAACTACCCTCGTTTTCTATTATTTCCTTTAACATCATATTTCTAACATTGTCAAAAGTGAAAATTGTTATCTCGAAGATGAATTGAAAATGAAATGAAAATTTATAAAATGTCACCGTAGAGTGAAAACTATTTAAACTGTTGATTCAGTGGGTTTATGTAAATAAATAAATGCGGGTAAATTGTGAATGAAAGAACCGTTGACAGAACGACAATCAAATACACTTAAAGTAATAATATGTTGATTTGTCTTTCATTTGATAAAATTGAAAGAAAAAATAATAAATAAAAATAGAATATAATAGAAAAGTTTTAATATTACAAATAATAGTTGGTTACTATATAAATATCTTAATACTAAAAGCGCTAATAATCAGGTATTTAAGTAGAATATGAAGGAGTGAAGAATTGATTCAGCTCTAATCTGGTGAAATTTCATTAAGATGTCTCTAACGATTAAGAAATCTATTTTCCTAAAACTGTATTATATTAAAGTATATAGCTTCGCACAATATCTTTCCCCCGGTTAAGAATTTAAGCTGATAAGAAGTAAAATTATTTCTCCATTTCAATATTTTTAACACTTAAGTGGTGTTGGACATTTAAGCAAAGCCGGGTATAGCATTCTTGCTTATTTATTACATTAGCACCATTTTAAAACAATGAATTCTTTTCCATAACTGTGTCTATGGAATGACATTTATATACGTAATATTTTACATTTAAAATAAAACTAAAATAAACGAATCTTCTAACCACGTGTTTATATTTATTTAGCCATATTATGATAAAAATAAAAGTATGTAAAATTAATAATAATAATAAAGATATAATTAGTATATAACAACATGTTGATTAACATAATAAATGTTTATTTATCACAAACATCTTAATTAGTGTGCAACAATTTGAGTCATAACAATAAATTATTTCCGACAACTAAAAAATTATCAACTTAATAAATAACAACAACAATAACTTGTTGATTTTTAACTATAAAATCAAATCGAAATAATAACAACAACTAGTAAATTTTATATCTTTAAAATATTATTGCAGATACTTGTTTTAAAATTATTAATAACTTAAATCGATCGCATGTTAAATTTTGATAAATGTGCGCAATTTTTCTACAAAACGCCCCTCAATTTTAATATAAATACACGAATGCACATAAATTATATTTCTTTTGAATAATTTTAAACAAAATATTTATTTTATTTTTATATATCAGATGTTGTTTTACAATTTAAAATATATATAATTTTTAAAATCACCATCTTTTAACATTAAAATTCAAAATTTGTTTCACTTTATTTAACAATTTTATTGATAAGAAATTAAATATGGTGAACCGTCATTCGTTAAATGTGCTAAATATGTATTGTATTGTTAAATACTTTTAACTAAAACCACATACACTCACAGAAATATCGTTATACCATGAACACTTTGACCATGATCGGCAATATTGGGTATATTATTTTCTGGTGCAAATAATAATATTTTGAGATTTATGAAGATATTTTCGGAAATGTTTCTGAAACAAGGCTTCCTGAAATTTGGCATGTAGATAATACTAAAATATTTTGGCGTGGAGTTGAACGAACATTTAGCAAAGTCGTTCATTGCAGCTGTTATGCCCTTTAAATTAATATTCAAAACGGATTAAGTGTGGGATCCGTCCATATACCCCTTGATGTCAAAACTTTAAAACTAGCGGATCAATCGATACAGATTTATTAAGAAAAAATCGATTCTGCCGCACAGTATATCGTAAGTTTTATATAAAAGATAAACGTCTGTGTTGCTCGTAAATAGTTAAACAGTTTTGTTAATGTTTGGAATTTTACAAGCTTAAAACCCCAATCTTTGGGAATCTTTGTATGAGGGCTAGATGAAATTATAGACCAAACAAAAATTTAGGTAAATATGTAAGATATCTAAAAAGTTATGGCCGGTAATGTCTTCACAATGTTCATAAGAACATCAACCAAAAGAACAGACCTGCAA
Organism: Cochliomyia hominivorax; assembly: GCA_004302925.2. Classification (NCBI taxonomy): domain Eukaryota; kingdom Metazoa; phylum Arthropoda; class Insecta; order Diptera; family Calliphoridae; genus Cochliomyia; species Cochliomyia hominivorax. Next base: position 65,321,002 of record PYHX02000158.1, on the reverse strand, counting down.
ATGGACATCGTTTAATCAATTCAGAAAGTAAGTCGATCGGTACTCTTAAAAGTCAGTGTAGCTTAATTTTTTCAGTTTATTAGAATTATTTTAAACGATATAGTCCACTTTTGATTAAAATTGTTTTACATTATGAATTTTTATAAGCTAAAACTACCATTCGAGGAAATAACGGACCTATCACAACCAATTTCATTAGCATTTGTCCGTAATATTTTAAGTTATTCGATTTGAACAACAATCGCCATTATTCAGTGTATATACGAAATATTTAGAGTTTTATTCCAGAGAAAAAATAGAATGATCATGTCCTTTTATGTGTAAATTTCGTCAAGGTATCTTCAAAATTCCGACCTGTAGAGGGTTCTCAATCTGGACGGACTTCATTAAATCAAATCAGTAATTAATATTGTGTCTATTTGAAGGCGGGCATAACATTGTTTTTTTTTTTTTCTATAAAAGTGTAAAAATAGCACTGATAATAGTTGGTTGTCCGTCCGTTTAACAGCGGGAAGACAAAGGAAAAGCAGATAAATTTTTATGTTCATATCGATAAGACATTTTAAATTGACGCGAGAATGCTTAATACCCTAAACTGTATAAAGGTAAGCTCATTGGAAAATTGCATCTCTGGTGAATAGAGACATACAGTTCATCGGCCAGGTTTACTGAAATTTAAAAAAATGTTTAGACCGATAGCTGACCTAACCTTAAAATTCAAAGAAAAACCTTAATAAATTTTAAATTAAAATGGAACTATAAATTCTTCACGATAGCAACTTAAAGTAGGAAACAGTAGGAAACCCCAATCCGTTTCATGAATTACAATATAAGTATTTTTTATATGCGAGAAGAAGAATTGATTTGGAAGTTTGTGAATATGCATATGTGATCCAGTCTTTTGAATTTTCAGAATTTCAAAACCATATAAAAATGGGCATAACATCTCTTTAATAATAAGTACATGTTTAATACTTCTCGAGGTCTTTATTTTTTAATATAAGTTTGGTGAAGTCACGCGCTTTCGAAAATTAAAACTCATTAAGTTTGAGACAATAAGGAGTCTAAGTAATTGACGTAACCCCGGTGTTTGATTCATTATTTTGACCTTGAACAAATTCAATTTGTTAAAATTAGAAATTGGAAGTCTTGTGGTAATTATTTAGTCTGCCAGTAACATGATTATGGGTTTGAGTAGATAATAACAATTAATAAATATAGTAAATAAATTCATACAAATTATTTGGTCTATATTGATTTTATAACACTGACACGCAATACCCAGACCTATTCCAAACAATATATTTTTCCTGTAAGAAGTGAAATAATGTTTTGCAACAAAAAAATAAAAAAAAAAAAAAACAGAAAAAGTATCTAAACCAACTGTTGTTACACCCAACTCATTCACACAGATGTTGCATACAGATGACGGTCAAGGTTGAGTAAAAATAAAACCGGTCTCTCTGTTTTTTCTGTAATTTATTTATTTACTTATGCCACAGACGCTACACCAACCAACAAACTCAACAGGCTCATTCACACAAATTCACCAGACAGAGAATGGAAAACGAAATTAAAAAAATAATAATAAAAAATATAAGAAATGGAATGAAAATACTAGACGTAACACTTGAATGACTCTGACTCGAATAAAAAAATTCTTATGTGATTATTAGTGTTAGTGTCTGTGATTGTAGAAATATCTAAGTGAATTTACCATGTAGTTCTTAATTTTCGGTAGACGAATTTTGATATGATCATAAATGACTTTAATGTAGCATTTTTTCTATGAATTAGAGGTGGATGTATTTTATAGATGAAGGATCTATATTTTTGTAGATACCACGACAAAAACTTAAAACTTCATAATTATGATTATATAATGATCTTAAGACATAAGTGATCGTTATAGAGAAGTTTGTTTGACAAACTTATCCTCATCTTGTAGACAAAAATAAGAATGGAGATAAGGTAGCAGTAATAGCGATACGACAACATAGATAAAGAACAAGTAAAAATGTTACAGCGGTCAAGGCCCGACTTTGTAATACCCTACACCATATGGTTGGTTATAAATGACTGCTACGAAAATTTATGAATGGCCCCCATACAATTTGTTTTTCTTATTTTTGCTTATGTGTGCAATTGGTTATTATGACACTAAGATTTATGTGAATTTTTCTGGAGTAAGAAAAAATTATGGATCGACTCTCGTATAGTTTCGAACACCGTTTTTTGGCATATATTTATCTTAGTTTGACTAAATATTTTACAATACCCACGTCTATGTACAAATTATGAGTTTGAAAGTAATAATTGTAAGGGTGGTTGTATGGGACCTATAAGAAATAATGGACCGATCCTCGTATAATTTGGTACATCGTTTTAGAATATAATAAGGCTTTTTCTACAATATTTGATTCAAATCGCTTTATATTAAGAAATTTTATTTACTAAAAACTCCTTTCCTTATGAGACCTATAAGAAATAATGGACCGATCATAACTTCGTTCTTGGGCCAATATAATAGTACGTGCCAAATTTCATTGAGATATCTGGGCATGCTTAAATCGATTCAACGAGTGATTCTGAGTCGAACGGCAGGACTATGTTTTTCACCTGTTACAGTCATCTGCAAAATACCCCCACCACCTATAGTGATATAGACTATGAAAGTCTGATCATATGGTCGATCAGCTGTGTGCAAAATAGGAGGGCGTAGTCTTACCATATTATAGTTGAGTTTAAGAAATCTTTAAATCTAGAAACGTCCTATCAACAAAATTTTAAACTACAGGGTTAATCAAAAATTTATTTATGTATGTAGATTCAGAAAACAAAAAATGTGAATTGATCATGCAATAACAAGCAACAAAATTTTAAACAAAATTTCTTTTTTGTTGTTGTTTTCATTCTACAATAAATTATTTTTTAATTTTTGTACAAATAAAGAAAACCGAGTGGAATCAAATCATAAAAAATAAATTCTTATTTTTTTCTTCTTTTTAATGACTTCATCCGTTGCTCAAAAGAAAATTAAATATGGGTGACGAATATTAATAAAAAATAATAATAAAAATTATATAAAAATGCGACAGTAGTCACTAACGATATAAACATTCTTATATGTTAATAAATATATACATAAATATACACTGAAAGAAATTAATGAAGAATTATCATAGAAAACAACTAAAATCACTTAAATAACGTATGAGTAGATCTGACTTCCAAGAAATGTGACCTGTTTTTCACTCGAACATGAAAATGCCACTCATGAACCACAAATTTGCTTTAGATAATTATGGGTCTCTGAATATTAAACATACGCGATGTTATAGTCATTTTGTTTAAAAACGACCACTGACACCATTGTAAGTGTATGAAAAGGAAGTTTCAAGCCTCCTCTACGAATATATACATTGTATGTAATCAAGAGGACCCGTTACCACTGTATAATATATGATCTTTGTGACTTATCACACACAAAGTTAAATGACTTACAAAGATTTCTCATATCCACAGGACGGAAATACACTTGGTAACTAGTGATAATAAGTACTGTAAGTGTACTCTTATTGTCAAAACGTAGTAAATTTGAACCCACTTTAGAGTTTCGCGCTTATCTATACTTTCATAAAAATTTTATCTGAGGTAGAAAGTTTTTGAAAGCATTAATTTCAAAGTATAAGTACTTTTTTTGAAAGCCATTCCATTAAACATGTTCCTCAAGATACAATAATGTTTATGGAACAGTTTGTCATTTCTTCTGCTTTAGGATTCAAATCTAATATTTCTATTTAAAAATCTGTGTGATGTGTTTGAAGTGTTTTAAGCTCCCCAAATATAACATTTTCAATCACGTGAAACGAAAACAAGTTTCACTACTAATTTAAAAATGTTTTTATCACCTTGTAACTGATCTCAGTGAGGCCGTAAAATCAGATGGCCTATTATCAATCTGCTAAGGCTAAAGACAAAGCCTATTGAAATCGGTCATGTTTTAGGGTCTCATAAAATAATAAGTATTTTAAATATTTTAATTAAATTTATCATAAATATATTTTTTATTATTCCAAAACCAAGAAATTCGATGCAGAAATGACTGTTAGAAAGCTACCACGAAGACCCGTTCTCAGCAATCACATTAGATTGCACAAATCGCAAAAATTTGGTATCGTGATTATGTTCCATCAATTTGAAATTTTTACAAACAGAAAATGATTTACCAAATTTAACGATGATGAAGTTATTAAGAAAATAAAATTGAAGTTCAAACCGACATATGGCTGAACTGACCCTCTCGTATTTGACCCTTTTTAGTGAAGCATCTTATTTAAAAATTTATTTTTTTTAAATTCCAAAAGCTGAAGGGAATACTGTTTTGAAAATCCTCATATGTTTTTAATCGTAGATATGGAGTTGTTATTATTATTTATAGTTTACATATGGACCAAGTTACAAAAATAATTAAGGTTAAATCTTATTCCATAAGACTGTTCCTTCTACGAAAAAAGTAGATGTTACTCTCAATAATGTGGTAAGAATGCGTTACTGGTGATGAATGTAATGCTTGTCCTCTAAATGGGACTTGTATGTTTATGCGTTGTAGTTATGCAACCATGGCAGAGTTATATTGAGAATCTTAGTGTTACAGCCTCCTTTATAATAAGTGTCGCATGAGCATAGCAGATGTATACACGACATCAATAGAAACAACCGAAAGCTTCGAATGAGATAGTGAGACATTCGAACGTTAGGCTTATCTTGATTCCCGAGTATAGTAAATGTGCTGGAAATAATATTCTAGATAGATACTAAGGAACTGTTCACCTAGTTAGCACATATTTGGCGGTTGATCTTTTTAATTTTAACCAACGAACACCTTTCTTTCCTTCAAAACACGTGTTACGAAATCGGTAGTCTTTATTGTTGATTGTACTGGGTGACATTATGAGACTTTTATATTAGGGACCCAAGTGAAAAGTCTGTAAAACCCTACTCTCGGAACTAATTAACTCATACAAAGTCTAATTAACTTATGAGTTTAAGCTAATAGATCATTTCAAAAACTGTCAGAAAGCTCCATGAGTTTCGGATATGGATCCTATTTAATTGATTTCCCTGAAATTTTCTTAAATTGTAGCCATTAAATTTCTAAGTGTAAATTCGTACTTTATATTAAGTACTTCCACCCTCAATATTTAGGCCATCATTTAAACTATAATTAAATGAATACAAAAAGAGAGAGGAGACAACAAAAGCAGACATACTTTTTTATAAATTCGAAACACAATAAGTCCATAGAGACGCATAAATTATTTCATTATTTATTCGTCCAAACTTACGCAATCAATGAAAAGAATTTGTCGCACCATAAGTTTAACGCTTGATGAATAAAAATAAATAAAATTCTGAAATATTTAAAATTGAAAAAAAAAATTAAATAAATGGAATTCTTCTTCTTGGTGCTTAACTAGTTTGTCACTAACTTGAATTGTATGATTCTACGAGTACAAATACATAAAAATATGGCAAATATGTACCCTTTTTTATACACTGAAAAAAATTAAATTTAAAAAAGTGGGGATGGTCAGGCTCCTTAATTTTACTTCAAGGGACTTTAGGCATTAATTAAGGTCAATTATCCACAGACAACCATATTCCACAAGTAAACGTGGAACTTGGAGTTTAACAGTTTTCACTTGAACTTTTAATTCCGAGTAATTTCTAAATAACCTCTTTTCTACTTTATTTTATTAAAAAAAAATATATAAACTAAACTCGTTTTTCCATAAAAAGATTTGTTAATTAAATGTTTTCACTAATAAAAGTTCAGTGAACATTATTTTTTGAAATTTTCTAGTTCAAACAAACAGTTGTCAGGTTAATGGGATTTTCGTTCGTCATATATGACTGAATATAAAGTTCCATTGTGCAATAAAATGTCATGATTTTTATAAAGTACTTTGTATAATTAAAAATTATAAAAAAAACATCTTTTCTAAAAAATTAATGTTTTTTTTTTATAATTTATTATATAAACAAAATAATCAAGGGATTCACAGTTTATTTGATAATTTATTTTTATCATAAAGTCAACAGTTCTTAGATAAATTGTTGAGAAGAAAAACTGAATAAATAAAAAAGTTTTTTAAATATTTTGATAAACCTTTTTATTCTAATTAAAATATGTGGGAATCTCCATTTTCCCTAGACCAAATGTTTGATATTACTCCCACAAAACTTCATCAGGTGAACTTTAACAAGTTAAAAAAAAAACTACAGATATTCTGCCACAAAGGGGAGTATTCTACTATCTCAAGGTGAAACTGAAGATCTACAATTACACTTAAAAATACTTGTAAAAATATCAAGAATATCCCTACATTGATATTTATTTCAAGTTTTTTATTGAAGACATATGCTTGTTTCATCTCATTTCCTCTTTAAGGAGCATTAAGTGAAAGATAAAACAAGTAATTTTGTACCGACACATATTTATTCTAAATATTACCACGATACTCATATGTTTAAGTTAAGATGATGATTATATGAGGCATTGAAAAATTAGAGACCGATTCTCGGTGGATTGTATAAACTTTCAATATACGAAATATTGTCACAATACCAATTATTATAAATTTATAAACTTTAAAGTTATTGGTAATGGATCTGTGTGGGCTCCATTCAACTTGAATTGTTGGATATATCTCTGAAATTACGACTCCTAAAGTGTCGTACCACTGGGCCGATGGATAGAATGAAGGAGGGACATCGTTAAATCGACTCTGAAAGTAATTCCGATTCTTAAAATTAAAAATTTAAAGGCGATAGGGTTTGAAGGCCTCCTCTAGATATATAACAAGAATTGGATAAGAAAACCACATTTGACTCGAAGTTAAATAATTTAAATTTTCGAGACACTCTACTGTGGGCAACTATAGCTTCGATCTAGAGATCTTGTGAGAAGTGGATTCAGGTGATCATAAACCTGAGGTAGTACTAATTAGTGCAAGAGAAAAATATGGTTATTGAATATAAAAGTCAATGATATTATTAAATCGTGTATTGTCATTAACATTTGGGGCTTAAGATTGACTTCAAGGCCCATATAGAATATGCATTCGAAAAAGCTGCCAAAATAATAATTAAAATTATGCCCAATATTAGAGGCTGCCGATAAAGTAGACTATTAATGATTTACTTATGCGACACCTATTTGGACAGTGTTAATGTTCGACAGAGCACCTGACGAGTGGATACAGGACAATATCACTGGAAATTGACAACAGAGATGTTCCCCAAAAGGATAATGGAAGATGGATGGTATCGTTTAAGTTCGAATATAAAAAAGGGACATGGGGAGGTGAATTATCATCTCACTCATCTTCTATCAGGTCACGGAGGATATAAGAACATCTATATGAAATAAAATATCATGATTTCCCAAACTGTCCGACATGTTTGGAAGTCAAGTGTAACACAGTGTTAGATGCTTAAGGTTTGAAATCTTAAGAAATACACTGGAGTATAAAATTCGACCGAGCATTAATCCAGATAATATAATAAATATGATAATGTCTTCGGAGGTGAAATAGACAACGATTAACGCGTTCATTATACAAATGAAGTTTAGAAGAGATCATGCGTAAAAAGGAAAGAAGAAGTAGGACAATGGTAGTAGTTTTCGATATTCTAGTCTAGTTTATTGACTAGACTTGTGTTTAATTTATCGATTTAACTCTTATATATTTTATCGACAAGAATCTCATTTTCGACTTCATAAGTAATCAATTCAAGAAATAAGTTAGAGCAAATAACCTTTTGGAGTCCGATAATACATAGGAATGTTTGACATCTAATATACTTTAGTTCCATTGATATTTTCATAAAATTTCTTAATTATTTAAATTTTTCTTTTAAATAGTTATTGAGTTACTGATTAGTCAATATCGTTTCATATATCATTTCATATATCAATATTTCTCCATTCTTCATTCTATTTGTGTGCGAAAAGTAAACAATATCTCAATATTGAATTACTTTTATCAATATATTTCAATTAATGTGACAACATAAAAATTTATTGATTGAATTGTGTCATCGTATTTAATTTCATTGTGATTTCAGAGTTATTCTGAAGGATAAATTGCAAAAAAAAAACTGTTCTTGTTTTGGAAACTTAAATTGTTATATTTACTCAAATTGTGTATACACCATTATGGGTTCATTATAGTCAAGTCATGTGATTATAATTTCTTTTTCGGAAAAACCTAAATAAACACATTAAGGGACAGTTTATTTCTTTGTCATTTCACAATGACAATAATTAATCAGTCTATTGTCTGTTGATGGAGTCATTCGTGTTCTCAACATTTTAATTTATTTAAAATTATTCTTTTTTTATTTTCTAATAAATAAGGTGTCTATAATTTTAGTCCTTACCACTAGACTACACCTATATTTCAAGTAAACATATGTATCCTACAAAAAATACGCCTATTTGGTCTAGTTTATAGAGTTTCAATGTAAAACAATTTCGTCGTGGAGGTTTCCAAGAATCAAATTAAAAGTTACTTAGACTAATGTAGGCCAAATAGTTCTCCCAAGGAAAACATTTTCTCCTGGTAATGGAAACCCTACCAAGTATTTGTTAAGGCTTGAAAACCATACGTTCTCATTTGGAAAACATTGTTGTGGAAAGTTGCGTGTTTCAAATAATTAGAATATTCAGACAGACAACAATATATACTTTAACTGTGAACTTTGAAATTAAAAATGGATAAATGTTTTTTTTTTTTTTTTTTTTTTTTTTTTTGAAATGAATGGAAAATTAAATAATGATTATTGTTTTTGGTAAAATCATTTCAAAAAGTATTGTAAATAATTCTAAATTTAGATCAGGTTTATTGTGAAACCGATAAAATAAATTTCGTATTGTAAGACATAAATTCATGGTCAAAGTTATTTTTAAAGCAGCTCCTTAAAAATTGGAAATAATACGTCAATTTATAGAATAATATGTATGTACCTTATATGTAAGATATGTATTACATAAAATAGATAGAGTGTAGTCAATTATATACACCAGAGTCTAGTCGACTATAAAGACTAGTTAATTCTATATACAAGTTAATCCTCTAGACTAGAGTCAAGTCAGTTTTATAGGCTAGACATTTCTATAGTCCAGAGTCTGGTTGATTTTTAATCTAGGTCTAGTCGATTATATAGATGATAGTCAAGTTGATTATATAGATTAGAGTCTTGTCGATTATCTGGACTAGAATCTAGTCGATTATATGAATAGAGTATAGTTGAAATAAATTAGAGTCTATTCCATTATATACATAGAGTCTAGTCGATTATATAGACTGGAGTTTATTTGATTTTATAGTCTTAAATTTAGTCGATTATATAGACTAGAGTCTAGTTGATTTTATCTTGTCGATTATATATATAGAGCCATATTATAATTATAGAGTCTAATGAATTATATAGACGAGAGTTTATTAATTATATAGAATAGAATAGTCGTTATTATAAACTAGAATCTACAGTGGATTTTATATATATATATATATATATATATATATATATATATATATATATATATATATATATATATATATATATATATATATATATATATATATATATATATATATATATATATATATAATATATATATATATAGTTCTATTATTGTATATATATCTAACTGTAATATATATATAGTATACGAATACAAATATATACATTAATATATAGTGAGTAATTTTACTTTTACCAAGTACTGATTACAGTTATTTTTAGTGTTTCCATTACATCATCACAATCGCCATTTCGACTATATACTGTTACTAACTATTATAAGTAGTAGTAACTAAGAATGTGTTTTTATGTAGTTTGTTTTAATTTGAAACTCGAGTAAAGATTTTTTCCATTTACCTACATTTTGGTTTTTAATATAGTGATGTGGCTTAGTGTGCGTGTGTTTGTGTGTGATGATGCCACATAAAACCTTTTGAGTCAACAACAGTAAATGTAATAACTACCCTCACATACCGATACTTGCCACAAACAAACATGCACACACCCAAACTATACAAATAAATCAACGACACACATTAAATAATGTGAAGGCAAACAAAATTGCAACAAGTTTGTTTTTTAGGTTTTATGTATGTGTGTATGTGTATTATGTATCTTGTTTGGATGTGAGTTTCTTTCCAAAATATACATTGTTTTATGTGTTTTTGTTCTCTTTAACCAGATATATACACAAAATCATGCAGAAAAAAATTAAACAACAACAACATCAATAGCAAACATAAAATAAACACATGATTCTGTTTCAAATATCAGAGTTGGAAAAGACTTTAATCATTCAGTTGTGATCACGTACTCACAAATAAATCGTTTAAGATTTAAAACACGAAAAATCAATTTAATAATAAAATATCAGAATGTACAGTATTTGGAAAATTGGTTTTCATCAGCTTTTAAGACGATCTTGAGGAAATATTTTCTGAAACTTTCTAACATGATCATTTATTTTTAGTGGATGAGAGACTTTATTTGAATAATATTTGGAATAGTAATATAACCCAATCCGGAAAAGATATAATAATGCGCATGCACATATTTAAATATGGGTTCAAATGGTGTCAAACAAAACACTTTAGGCTTTCTGCTGGTACTAAAATCTTGTTATTCCCTTTTGAACACTAAGAATGTATTCATCAGAGAAAACCCATCATACTATTTTCAAAAGACTATTTATTATTAATATAAAAAATTGACCAATTCTTTTTTTGAGAAGTCAAATAATGATATTTAATTTTGGTCAATAAGAAAAACCATAAAATATCGGTATTTAAATTACTACAAATAATTAGATCCCAAATTTAGAACTTTTTAATGACATTCGTTTTTTAATGACATTAAAAATTTGGAAATTGATGTCGGAAAAATCAATTTCATCGTCAGTCGGATATGCGATTAGTTATCACTAAATTTTTTGTAGTCTATAATTTCCAAATATTGCACACTTAAATTAGGACAAATATTCAGCGAATAAAGTTCTGTTACTTCAAATATTAAACATATAACGAATTTATTATACAACTTTCCTTTTTCAGAAAAAAATTATATCCATACAGGATATATTGTACAAGATAATACAAGTAATAAACATATATTGAATTTTTTACTTAGAACTGCCTTCACAATGTATAAATCCAATTCTCAAAACCCAAAAAATAATAGGCAGTCTTGAACCTTCTCTGAGAATGCTAAGACTTAGACATCAAATCAAATTCATGGGAAATTTCATACTAGATGATCTATGTGACTTAACATGGACAAATGACTTAACAGGGACAAATGTACCAGAACTAACAAGAACATAACAGGAATTGAACTAGAACTAAATAGGATCTGAATTGAACTAGATCTTAACTAGAACTGGACTATGTCTAAACCAGAACTGGACTAGAATTGAACATTACCATCACTGAACCAGAGCATATATTTCCCAATTTTTGTTCAGCAAATAAAGTTCTGTTACTTCAAATATTAAACATATATCGAATTTAGTATGGATATAGTATGTACTATATGTACTATAGGAGACCAATGTCATGGCAATCAATTTCGTAATTTTTTTTTTTTTGAATTTTATATATAAATTTTGTGGGATGTTACATATATCAAATACCTATGGAACAGTATATATATGACATATAGATCGATCTAAAAATGTTTGTCTTCCACTGTCTCAAATAATATTTTCTTATGGACTGAATGTATATACATTTTCAATTGCTAAAATATTATTCTAATTCTAATTTGTTTATTCTTTATTATTTATTTCCATTATTTTTCTTCTAATTAGAGAAAAATAATAATAAAACATCATTAATCATCATCTTAAGTGTCATTCGTTGTTGCTAAAGAAAATTCAAATATTAATGTATTCTTTGACAGCTCTGAATTTTAGACTCACTTGTATACATATATAAACATAATTACATACACATTAACATAGAAACATATGCATATAGAGACAGACAAACGTACATACATATATTTTTGTATATATTTATGGATGGATGTACGATTTTTAAGAATTTTAACCAGCTTATTTAATATAAAATAATATCGCTTTTTTTCTTCTTGTAGTTAATTTTAAATACAATAGTTGTTGTACAACAAATACTTTTTATATATATTTTCTTTAAATTTATTTTATACTCATATTTTGCTTTTTTTTTTTGTTTTCTTTCCAAAAATATTAAAAACGACCAAAATACACAAAGTCAATTTATCCAGACAATAAACAACTATAAATTGAAGACACCAAAAGAAGAAAATCGCACAAATTAAAAACCAACAACAACAAGATCTATATCGGACTTGGGACAAAAATAAATAAATAAATAAATAAATAATGTTTTTTTCTCTACAAATTACTTTTTGCATACGTCACTGGCAAAAACTTATATGAAAACACCACAAAAAAAGGAAGAACACAGTGAGAAAAAACGTGTAAATAGAGAATGAAGTAAAAATGACGACAGATTCTAAATGAAAAATAAATTATTAATTTTAGTTTTATGTTCTTAACACAATTTAGAATATTTAAATTAAAAATAAACACCTTTTTTGGTTCTATATCCGGTAGGGGCGTTGTTGTTGTTCTTTTTTTAACTTTTTGTTACTTTTTTGTAAATTTTTATTAAACAATTTTTTTCCTTTTTTTGTTTTAAATTTTCTTTTTAAATGTTAAACACGCGCGCGCAATTTCTTTTTTATTTTTATTTAAAAATGAAATTAAAATATTTATTAACTAAAATACTTTTACTTTAAGCGTTAAATTGTTAAATTTTATTTATTTTCTCTACATAAGATTTATTGTTGTTTTATTTTCTGTTTTTGCTATTAACGCGTGAAACGAAAACGCTTTAACATCTGTGATGTATCGTTTACTACTGAAATGACTTCAGATTGAAACAGGCAAAACTAACAATTGTATCTAGATACAAAAACACAGATATACACAGACACACACACTCACTCAATACAACAATAGCAAGAGTCAAACATTGAAACGCCTTAACGCAGAATACAGACCAGAACACGGAGTGAGATCGAAAATTTCTTAACACACATTTTCCATTAGAACTTTTGACCCAAGTATTATTTGATTTTTTTCTTGAACATGATACCTTTTAAAAAATATGTCATTATTTAGTTAATCTAATTAAAATGAGTAACGAGAAAAATTGTTTACAAAAAGTATTAAATATTTTCAACATAACCCAACTTCTCAAACAATCAAAAGTCTGTCGTCAAACTGTTTCCAATGTGATTAAACAGTATCGTCAAAACTTGTTCGTTGATGGAAAACCTGGTTCAGGTATAAATTCACAAGATGTTTCTTAAGTCAAAAAAATAAAAAGAATTTTTAAAAGAGCTTCAAATACATCCGTTAGGAAAGCAGCCTAGTTAGCTCAGTGCTCGGACTATTTTTCGCAACTTGGGAATGTTGAAAAAAAGTTTAGGACCCAAAAAGTTCTTGGTACAATCAGCAACATGCAGTTGTGACAAAAGAAGTCAATCACTTGTTACAACGGACTCTTTAAATTCTGAAATTTATATCAAGAAATGTTTACAAAAAAGGCTGCTTCCATTTATAAGACTTTGTAATGTATCTCTTGGTAAAAAAAAGCCTTGAGCAGTACAAGAACAATAACCTGGTATTTTTACCAAGAGATGAAAATGCTCCAAACTGCCCGGAGCTAAAGCCCGTGTAGAGATATTGAGCTCTTGTGAAAAGAGAATCGAAGAGCATAAACTGTGATAGATTTTGAACGGAGATGGACCAACAGTTCGAGCAAAGTGACTGAAAGCACTTTAAAACGTTAATGGAATAGTTTCCGAAAAGGGTTCAAAATTTTTATAACTAATAATTAAAACAATAAAAATTTTATTTATTTATTTTTTTTTTTCAGTAAATTATTATAATAATTTCAATCAAATAAAAAATCAAAATTCTAAGTTTAGTGGTCTCGTTTTAATTGACATTATACGTATGTTAAGAATTTTTTGTTTCCACTCTTTTTGAAAGAAGAAGAGAATTATAGCAAAATGTGTGTTTCAATGCCAACAAACCCCTTCGGCATATTCAATGTTTACACTCACACACTTACACCCAATCATTCTCTGCCATTCTATTTAGTAACCGGCAGTTACTAAATACACATACATACACTCAAACATGCATATAATTAAAAAAAACTTTAAGCAAAAGCATGTTTTTATTTATTTTGTTTTATTCCACTTCATTTCATATTAAGAATTTCTCAAGTACCTGTAGACGTGTGCATTAACAATATAAACGAGTATTTGTGAGTTGTTACTCTCACTCACAAATTCACAGTCACATTTACTTACATTGTCCCACAAATTTATCTTAGGGAACAATTTGAAAACGAAACAAAACAATTAATGAGAATGAAATACATTTACAAGTTAAATAAAATGCCGGTAAATATTGTGGTGTTTTGGTGTTTCATTGCATCCACAATCTCTGAGCGAAATAATAAAACAAACATCTGTGAATTCATGTGCAAAATAATTGAACAACAAAATGCGGCGAACTCAACTTTGTATAGTTAATTTCGCTTAGATTTGATTATTACACGCTGGGACCGTTAAATTCAAATTAAAAATGCGATTTTAATTTGTAATATCAACGTTTTAAAAGGTGAAAAGTGAAAAGAGTAGAAAAAATGGAAGGAAATGGATGGAAGGAAAACATTTTAATATAAAAAGGTATAATTTTTTCCAAAAAATCCAATATTATCATAGAACAAGTAAAAGCTTGTAATGCATACACGAATCGTCTCTGAGCGCTGCTTGTATATGAATCAAAAAAAGCAGTTTCAGTTAAATTACCAACAGCCATTTTGGCGATTTAACTACTCACTCAAATGTACATATTGCCAAGAGGAAATTCCTCAAGCCATTAGCTTCAGTCCTGAGAGAATATACGTACGTAATGATTGAGATTAAATATAATCTTCTTCCAACTCTTTAACTTTTCAACCGTTAAAGATATCATACTGGCCCTATCTGGTCAGCTGTTAATTTTTTTTCACTAAAATATCTCTAACGGTTCAAAAGTTACAGAATTATTTCCAAAAAAATCGATTTGGACACACTGTGGTCCGGAATTCAAAAAATTAAGTTTTGTTCAACTGAACGCATTTTGGAGGCAAATTTAACATTATAGAAATAAGCTTAAAAATGTAAATTCCATAAATAGGATTTATATGATTTTGTATAAAATCATCACCAATACATCCGTCCATAGCATTAACTATGCTATGTGACGAATATTTTGTACACAAACTATTGTCACACCCTGTAGTTTTTTCTTGTAATGAAACAATTACAAAATGAAACTTTAAGTAAACAGACCAACACACAAACAAATGGCATAGGGAACAAGAAGGTAAAAGACAAAACGAAATGAAAAATAACAGTAATTGCGTTGGTCAATGCAAGCGGTACTACGAGCATTAAAAAGTCGAGCAGAAATTTTCCTCATATTCTTATCAGGAAAATAAAGCAAGACAGTCTGATCAGGATCATCAGAGAAAACACGGTATGTTCAGTGGTTCTTAAATCACTACTACAAAATTAGATAAATTCTAAATAGTCGTGAAGTGGTTCTTAAATCACGAAAACGAAGTAGTTATTTGTCCAGTGGTTCTTAAATCATAGTATCAATCAAATCATAAATCAATAGTATCAACGATCTGTAGTCGTTTAGTGGTTCTTAAATCACGAAAACGAAGAAGTTTGTTTATCTAGTGGTTTTTTAATCAATGAAGACAGAAGTAATATTATTGTCCAGTGATAAATGACAAAGGCAAAGAATTTTCTATAGACAAAGGGGTTTACAATTTTTCAAGTCACAAAATCCTACTTTTCTCTAATCACCTCTTGACTTGTAAATCACATAATTGGTTGTGTGTAAGTAGCTAGTGATTTAAAGACATCCAAAGATAATCCGGAAGAAAGGGAGAGTATAACGTGGAAAACTAAAGTAATAAGGACTAAATACCGGAATTTCAGAGGAAATCAATTTTACATTTAAAGATTTATTAAAAATATGAATTTATAAATCTAAGAAAAAAGTCTTATTTTCGACCTAGTGCCGACCTGGATTATACAATGCTGAGTAATACCCAAGGAAAAATCGTTACAGCTTTCTATAAAACTTCCTAATTTATAGAGATAAACTCATCCAAATCAAAGAATATATTGACGATTGAAATTTATTTAAAAAAACGGGACGGCGCGTACGCCATTCCCGGCTATCAAAAATTACACGCACGATTTATTCACATTAGGAATAATCGCGGAGGTCAACTCAATCGAAAGTGCAATGATCAAGCCTCACTCCGGGGGAACCGCCTTCTTGATCACGGTAACCCCTACGCCAGGTAAGTATGCTTTTCTCTGCTAGAACTTGACTATTTGAGTTTTAAAATAATTAAACTGAGTGAGAATTAAATGTTAAACAGGAAGAAAAGGACATCTAATGACTTTAGGTAAATTAATAAAATAAGGGTAGTTTTTCTTAAAAATGTGGACAATCTTCATATTTAAAATAAAATTTGTTTTTATACTTGAAATGTATTTACAGGTTCATCTGTTTCGTTATTTATTCATAAAAGTACAATGGAATCGGGTTAGAGTGAGCACTTTTTAATATTAATAATAATAAAGAAAAAACATCGCCAACCTCTTTAAAGTGAATCCGAAATTTGTTATATATTGGACAGTGGAATGGGATGCACAGTTCTTTCAATAAAAAAGACTTAGCGGAATTCTGTGCTATAATAAAGGACTAAATAAAAAATACTCCACATAATTGCATTACAATGGAAGATTCAATGCAAGCGCTAGCTGGTTCCAAGGGTTTAAAGCCCATTATGGATTTCATTTATTAAAAATATGTGGATAAAAACTTTCCTCCAATAGTATGGCCCTCGATCCAGTTAAAAGAAAAGAGAGCTACTTAACAAAAGAAAATGAATTGAGAGCTAAAGACATGTACAAGGCAAACGAATCTGGACGGTTTTGGAAAATGTTGTTAACTGTAATGAAAAATGGCACCAGGAAGAAAAATTCAAAAAGCAAGAATAACATTTTTGGCATGCACTAATGCTACAAGCCTTCATATGACGAAACATTGGTTATTTGTAATGCCAAAAAGTTCAAAAAGTCACCTGGATGACACCATCAATATTTAAGGAATGGTTCCACACGTCATTCTTTCATCAAGTTTGTAATTAAGGTTTTATATTTTACACATTTGAACTTTTTTAATTTTAGGTTAAATCCAATTTACAGCTAAAAGTCTAAGGCCATTTGAATCCTCGATAATGTACCATGTTATATTTCAGAAGATGGTTCTATTTTCATGACATACATGACCCCAAATTATCCAACCGATGGACCAAAATTTCATACGTATAACAGTGGGCCATTAGAAAGAAATATTCAGATGAGTTTTTGAAAGATTCTACCAACATTCTTTTGTTGTCATGGGAAAAGTTGTCGCCAGACATGATAAAAAAGTGTTGGGTTCCTTTACGTAGTAAAACGAAGATGAAAATATTCCTTTAAATTAATTGAGACATAAACTTAAAGAATCACACTATGATGTAATAAACGAACATTTGGATATGTAAAAAAGAAACATCTGTATGTAAGAAATATGTCCGAAGTTCCTCTAGAATTAACAAGTATAATTTAATTTGTTGCACCCATTTAAAAGGATAATTAAATTTGTATTTTTAATAAAAATTTAATGAATTTTTTATTCATTTTTTTTTCAATTTGTTTAAAGTGAATTTTAGAGATAAAGAAAACAGGTCTTTCACGAATAATATTAAATATAAAAATAAATATATATTAATTAATATTAACATTAACTATGGTATAAACTATTTTTAAGAATTAAAAAAATAATAAAACTTTTTAAATAATCTAATTTTTATAAAAATATTTTGTTCACAAATTTTATAAAATTTATATAAAAAACAAAGACTTCATAGCCAAATTATCAGAATTATTTCTAAAACTTTATAAAAAAGTATAATTATTTTGTATGTCAACTTTGCATTCGTGATCTATTTTAAAAGTCACCCTTAAATTTATAAATGTATGTCCATGTTTACTTTACGAATATCCTTCCGAATTATCCTTTATAATTCTCATTTAGTTTATATATTTTAAAACTCAAATAGTAAATTTCTAGCAGAGAAAAGCATACTTACCTGGCGTAGGGGTTACCGTGATCAAGAAGGCGGTTCCCCCGGAGTGAGGCTTAATCATTGCACTTTCGATTGAGTTGACCTCCGCGATTATTCCTAATGTGAATAAATCGTGCGTGTAATTTTTGATAGCCGGGAATGGCGTACGCGCCGTCCCGACATTCTTTAATAAATTTTAAAGGCTTAAGGTAGTACTAATAATGATGTAGAATTTGTGCGTTCTTAAAGGATTTTTTCTGGTGGCATTATTATGGAAGCGGCTAGGTAAAAAAATGGACCCATCATCATTTCGATAGACATCGTCACAAAAAGACACAGGCTAATTTTCATTAAGGTATCTTTAAAACTGCGGCCTGCATTTTCTTCGCAAGACTCACATGAACAGCCAGCCGTCCAGACGGACATTGCTAAATCGTCTTAGAAATGATCCTAAGTCGTGCAACTATGGGTGGTAAAGGGTATAAGAGTTCCTTAGCCATGGGAACTATGAAATGATCCATGTAAATATTCGAATATAACTTTCTGATTTATACCATATTTAACTACAATAAAGTAAAGTATGATTTATGCATTTTAAGTGATATTTGTAAGTGGGTCTAGTATGACAGCTGTGCAAAATAATAATAAAATTCTTCTCGTAAAATTTTACTCATCGTTTAAGAATATTAAAACTTATTTGCTCCAAATATTATATATTAATATTATATATAAAGGACTTCTGTGAGATAAAAAAATCCATTTCGTCAGGATATTTGTGTAGTTCTAACAAAATTCAATAGGCATCGCCCATGGGTCAGAATTACTATATGTTGTATAATTTCATCCAGATATCTTCAAAACTTTGATATATACTTAGATCAAATGCTTTGCGTGGACAGTAAGTCAGACGAAAAGACTGTTAAATTGACTAAGGAAATGGTTTTGAATCGAATCCACAAAAATAATAAACAACTGTTAAACGCGATACTCTGGCTGCCCATAAATTTAACACAAATTCCACAATTTTCCGCGATTAATATTTCATCGATTAAATAAAAGAAGCATAACAAAACTACTTTCACTCGACATATGAGTTTATGGCGAATACTCTAACACTTAACGCACATTGCAAGAATTGCTATTATGCTAATGGTGAGAACACTTTCTTGAAATTTATTAGTTAATGTCGGGACGGCGCGAACGCCATTCCCGGCTAACAAAAATTACACGCACGAGTTATTCACATTAGGAATAATCGCGAAGGTCAACTCAATCGTAAGTGCAATGATCAAGCCTCACTCCGGGGGAACCGCCTTCTTGATCACGGTAACCCCTACGCCAGGTAAGTATGCTTTCCACTGCTAGAACTTGACTATTTGAGTTTTAAAATATATAAACTAAATGAGAATTATAAAGGATAACTGCAAGGATACTTGTAAACTGAAATAGAAAAGTAAACAATGAAACACATACAAGTACTCATTTAGGGGTGACAATACACAATGTACATGTATGTAATGTAGGACATATGATGGACAGAAAGTACTTTTATACTTTTGTAAAGATTATGGACACATTTATTATTTTCGATTTCACTTTAAATCAATTCAGAATTAATAAAATCTTGATGAAGAATATTTAAAAAATGATTTCAAAATAATTCATGTAATTTAAGAATAAAATTACAAGGAAATAACATTAAATATTGATAAAGTCCTTTTTAAAATTCAGCCATAAGCGGTTGGTTTAATTTCGTATCTTTTACATTCCAAAATTTGTAAACTATAAAAAATCAAGGTGAGATGTGGGTATATAAAGTTTGTCATTCCGTGTGTAACGCCAAGAAGGAATCATCTCAGACCCTACAATGTATATATATTATTGCATCAAATCAAAAAACTGAGTCGATTTAGCTACGTCTGTCCGCCTGTCTGTCTGTTGGAAACATTCTTACGCCTAGAATAATGGTCCGAATTCAATGAAATTTAACCACGTCGTTTATTATTGTCCTAAGCAGTTTGCTGCTTAAAACCAGTTATATTGGTTTACAATCAAGGAAGTTATAGACCGATATGTGAAAAAACCTCAAAATTCCGAATAAGAACTCTTCCAATTTCTTCTAAAAAATGTAAATCTGATTAATAGGAAAAAAGTTATAGGCTATAATATGTAAAATTTTGATACACCCCAAACTCTTTGTGTTATATGTGCCGCAACTTTTAAGGTAATTTAATGAAATTTGTCACATATACTTATTTTGATACAATAATAAATCCAAAGAAGTCATATTGTTCTGGGATTATTAATAGACCCAGGTCCCATATAAGGCCCTTTCCCGGAATATGATTTATAGCTTTTAGAACTCTTAAATTTGATCCAATTCTATTGAAATTATTTGTTATAAATTTTATTAACATGGGTCTATATTTTGATATACCTCCCATATAAGGCCTCTTCCCGGAAAACGGGTTTGAGTTTATAGAACAAATAAATAAAGACCAATTCCATTGGAACTCGGTACAATGCATTTTTTTAACTATTTTTAATGTATATTTTAAATTAGAACAATCTCGGTCCATATTTTGATGTGGCTCCCTTATCAAACCCCTCACCGAAAATAGTTTTTAATTTATAAAACGAGTAAATAATGACCAAATCTACTGAAATTCGACATAATTATTTTGCTAACTGTTCTGAAGATATTATATTAATTTGTCCTATCTCGGTCCATATTTTCCTATAGGTCCCTTATGACGGGATTTCCCGTTATAATCGAAGTATATTATAAATATGAACAATCTTTGTCAAAATTTTGCTGTAGCTACCATAAAAGCCCCTTTCCCGGTTTAAGCTTATAACAAGCCTATTTTTCGTTTTTATACCCTCCACTATAGAAGTGGCGAGGAGGGTATATAAACTTTGTCACTCTGTGTGTAACGCTAAGAATGAATTATCTTCGACCCCTTAATGAATATATATATATATATATATATATATATATATATATATATATATATATATATATATATATATATATATATATATATATATATATATATATATATATATATATATATATATATATATATATATATATATATATATATATATATATATATATATATTAATGTCAGAAACTTTTAGAGCTTTATATGTTTTCAAAAATGCATTAACTTTAACTTTGTAGACCAAATAGTTCGAGCACTGAGCTAACCGGACTGCTTTCCTACCAGATGCGTTGGGATATCTTTCACATCATTATGTAGGACCAAGTCGTTTGAAATGAAAAAGTACAGATATTTCTCGCAATCTTTTTATAAAGTTTTTGACATAAATACAAGATTTAATGTGTACTACTGCCATTGTACACAATAACTTCCAGAGTCCTATATAAGTGACCGTACATTTAGAGCTGGTATTCCACAAAGGAATAACCTGCGACCTATATTATTATTTATCAATTCTGGTTTGCCTGTACGCAACAGTTACCTCATATACTGCTGATACAACAATTTAAAACTCTAATCTGGACCCTAATTTGACTTCTACACAGCTCGTGATTAAAAGAAAAGATAATAAATAAAGTTATATCACATAAAAATCTGCATATGACTAGGGAAATGTCACGAAATTTGGCACATGAATAATGTCTTTACAGTACATTATTGAAGGCAACAAACGGGAACCCCCATACAAAACAAATCTAAAGAATTATAAGAGCTTGAGTTCTCAAATTTGGTCTCAACTACTTTCACAAGGAACTGTAAGGATGATCTCGACAAAACTATTGAAATTTATCAAAGAATGTCGGGACGGCGCGAACGCCATTCCCGGCTATCAAAAATTACACGCAAGATTTATTCACATTAGGAATAATCGCCGAGGTCAACTCAATCGTAAGTGCAATGATCAAGCCTCACTCCGGGGGAACCGCCTTCTTGATCACGGTAACCCCTACGCCAGGTAAGTATGATTTTCATTGCTAGCACTTAACTATTTAGGTTAAAAGAGATTTTAACTGAATGAGAATTATAAATTATAATAAAGCAAGGGAATAGGATGGTAAAGACATCACAACAACATCAAGAACAAGGAATAAGGGATGACTACTTCATTGTGTGTAGAAGTAAACAGAGTTGTATCTTAACACAATAGTGATCAAATTTAAGGATGTGTGTTTTAAAATGTATTAACTGAAAAATTCTTTGTCTAAGTAAATATTTAAATTAAAAATAAAAATTTAATTTTATCGAAACAGTCCATTGAGGACGAAATTTTCATTTTATTTATTTATCACTTTAAGATATCCCCAAATTTAAATCATCGCCCTGAGGTTTTTGAAGCTTTCCTCTGTAAAAAAAATCATAGAGCCGTTTATATTTTTAGTAGCGATGAACTCATTTATCATCTTTGTAAAGGGTATCAACTGCATTCTTCAGACGAAAATATTCTTTATTCAAAAAATATTATATTTTATTTCAATTGAAGTTTGGTTGTCACACATAATCGGCCCAAAAAAAACATCTATTCAATTAAGAACAAAGAAAAAGCGACTACAACCGAGGTCTACCAAAGACAGTGAAGTTTGGTGCCTTTGTAGAAGTTCAAACACAAATGAACTTATTTTCTGGGACACTTTAGCCAGATATGGAAGAGTATAACCACTTCAATGGGTAAACGGGACAACGATAAACATGACCTGATAAAATGTTCTTTGGTAGAGTTGAAAGTTACACCAACATCTATTTTAAAAGAATGCTATATTCGGCTATGTCGAATCTTCTATACCCTCCTATAATATATATATATATATATATATATATATATATATATATATATATATATATATATATATATATATATATATATATATATATATATATATATATATATATATATATATATATATATATATATATATATATATATATATATATATATATATTCTTGCATCAAATCTAAATCTCAGTCAATTTTCGTCAATCCCTCTGTCTCACATCCACAAAAAAATTTCTCATTAAGTATTTCTGTGTTATATAATATATACATTTGTGAGTGTATATGTGTATATGTATATCTATGAAATCTAACGTATTAACTTAATTTGTGGAGGGTATAGAAGATTCGACATAGCCGAATATAGCATTCTCACTTGTTTTAATCTATTTTTGTATATTGAAATATTTTTTTTTTTCGAAAAATTATCCTTATTTCATGCATAAACTGATCATTCTAAACGTCAATCAGATGTCCTTGTTCTTCCTATTAAAAATTAAATTATCATTTAGTTTAATTATTTATTTTCACAAAAAGTAAAGTAAAAGCTCAGGGGTTACCATGATCAAGAAGGTGGTTGTCAATACTTTTGTTCGGCATAATCGAATTATTTTCTACATTGGTGAAGGTAATTCCGCACACATTTGTTCTTCGTTTGAACAGTTTTTAAACGACTAAAAATTGGAAATAAGGAAAAATTCACTTGCTTTACCAATAGTTTTGTTCGAGACTGTATATCCATTGTTTTTTAAGACCTCAGTGCACTTTTTAAAATAGATGTTGGTGTAACTTTCAACTCTACCAAAGAACATTTTATCAGGTCATGTTTATCGTTGTCCCGTTTACCCATTGAAGTGGTTATACTCTTCCATATCTGGCTAAAGTGTCCCAGAAAATAAGTTCATTTGTGTTTGAACTTCTACAAAGGCACCAAACTTCACTGTCTTTGGTAGACCTCGGTTGTAGTCGCTTTTTCTTTGTTCTTAATTGAATAGATGTTTTTTTTTTTTTGGCCGATTATGTGTGACAACCAAACTTCAATTGAAATAAAATATAATATTTTTTGAATAAAGAATATTTTCGCCTGAAGAATGCAGTTGATACCCTTTACAAAGATGATAAATGAGTTCATCGCTACTAAAAATATAAACGGCTCTATGATTTTTTTTTACAGAGGAAAGCTTCAAAAACCTCAGGGCGATGATTTAAATTTGGGGATATCTTAAAGTGATAAATAAATAAAATGAAAATTTCGTCCTCAATGGACTGTTTCGATAAAATTAAATTTTTATTTTTAATTTAAATATTTACTTAGACAAAGAATTTTTCAGTTAATACATTTTAAAACACACATCCTTAAATTTGATCACTATTGTGTTAAGATACAACTCTGTTTACTTCTACACACAATGAAGTAGTCATCCCTTATTCCTTGTTCTTGATGTTGTTGTGATGTCTTTACCATCCTATTCCCTTGCTTTATTATAATTTATAATTCTCATTCAGTTAAAATCTCTTTTAACCTAAATAGTTAAGTTCTAGCAATGAAAATCATACTTACCTGGCGTAGGGGTTACCGTGATCAAGAAGGCGGTTCCCCCGGAGTGAGGCTTGATCATTGCACTTACGATTGAGTTGACCTCGGCGATTATTCCTAATGTGAATAAATCTTGCGTGTAATTTTTGATAGCCGGGAATGGCGTTCGCGCCGTCCCGACATTCTTTGATAAATTTCAATAGTTTTGTCGAGATCAATCTTTACCTTGATTGAATAAAAATTGGAGACTAAGCCTTTTATAAGTCAATTGAGAATTTCAAAATGTTTTAATGTTGAGTAAAAAATAGAAAAATTTAAAATAATTAGAAAATTAGCAATTTATCGCTAAATAATTCAAATAATTTTCACAAAAATAAAACAATTTTAGTGTTATAGTTATTTATACCAAACTAGCAGACCCAGCAAATTTTTTTTAGGGCGTTTCCGAGCCTAAAAGTCTTATATTCTTTTAGTGATGTTGTCTCGGAGTAGCATAATTGCTACAAAATTTAAGGCTCTCCGTATTAAAATTTTCATATATTAAAAAATCAATATTTACTTTGTAAAGGGGCTACCCCTCCCCATGGTCCTATCTGTCCTACGTGTTGTCCAGTAGAACAGTTCCTTGTGAAAGTAGTTGGAACCAAATCACGCTGTTAAATTCTTTAGATTAACTTTGTATGGGGGTACCCGTTTGTTGCCTTCAATAATGTACTGTTAAGACATTATTCATGTGCCAAATTACGTGACATTTCCTGACTCATATACAGATTTATGTGATATTACATGTTTTATTATCTTTTCTTTTAATCACGGGTTGTGTAGAAGTCAAATTAGGGTCCAGATTAGAGTTTTAAATTGTTGTATCAGCAGTATATGAGGTAACTGCTGAGAACAGGCAAACCAGAATTGATAATTAAATATAATAAAGGTCGCAGGTCATTCCTTTGTGGAATACCAGCTCTAAATGTACGGTCACATATGGAAGTTATTGTGTACAATGGCAGTAGTACACATTAAATCTTGTATTTATGTCAAAAACTTTATAAAAAGATTGCGAGAAATATCTGTACTTCTTCATTTCAAACGACTTGGTCCTACATAAATCAATTGGAAGGTCCCACGTAAATGAAGTGAAAGAAATCCCAACGCATCCGGTAGGAAAGCAGCCCGGTTAGCTCAGTGCTCGAACTATTTGGTCTACAAAGTTAAAGTTAATGCATTTTTGAAAACATATAAAGCTCAAAGAGTTTCTGACATTAACGATATTGAACATTTTGAGACCAAAGATAGGGCACGGAAATTGAGGTTAAGTTTTCTAAAAAATTTTTGCTGCATAAATAATGAGGAAACGTATGTTTTTTCCAGATTTTTCGTTACTTCGTGGTCAAAAATTTTATATAGCTGATGCTCGAGGAGATGTTGAAGAAAAGTTTAGGAACCAAAAGCAGCCAAAAATAAATAGCGAAATTTACATCAAGAAATTGATTTAAAAGAGTTCACAATGTGTCCTCTTATTTTGCCCCTACTTGACATCCTGTCACTATGATAAAGAAGCCCTTGAGGCGCACAATAACAATAATGTGGTATATATGCTAAGAGAGTCAAGTCCTCCAAACTGCTTGGAGCTAAAGCCAGTGGAGAGATATTGTGTTTTTGATAATAGAGAATTAAAGATCACAATAGTTGTCCAATAGTGTGGTAGATTTCAAACGGAGATGAACTACCTGTTTAAGCAAAGTGACAGCATTATTATACCGTTAATGGAATGGTTTCTATAAATGGGTCAAAGTTCATCAATAGTAAATAAAACTATAATAAACTTATATTTTTTGTAATTTGTAATAATAATTTTAATCGAATAAAAAAATTAAAACTGTAAGTGGTTCCGTTTATACGTATGTTAAGAATTTTTCGATCTCACACCTTATTCCTCCTTTTTACATTTAGGTATTGTGTTTAAGTGTTTTTCGTTTATAAGACGGTGCGTTTGAATAATGAAATAATAACTGGAATCGAAAATCTGTGTCGATTACGTCCTTATAACAAGATTCCATAATATCATCACTTGTAGAAGAAGGAAAAACTGACAGCCGTTACTATAACCCTATATAAGTCAACATGGACATCTCATCTTTTATTCAGATCTTGAGTATTTTTCACTTTCACAGTATAATTATATAAGAGTAATTTATAACTCGGCCAATTATCGGCCGATTTCGAAAATTAAAAAAAAAAAACAAAATTAAGATTTAGCTATTTTTCTGCATCAAAATTTTATCTATATATCCCATAGGAGGTTCAAAATATCGGAAAATATGACCTTGAAAATGACTCGAAAACTAGTTGACCGATTACTTGATATTTTCAACTCAAAAATTATCTTAATTATTTTCGATCTGCTAGTACAAAAATTATGTCTCTGGGTTAAATAGAAAGCTGAAAAAGTCGTTAACATTACTTCGCCTTACATTGTTATTGTTTTCAATACACTATCCAACAACAACCACGGGGAAAATAAAGAATTGTTCATATTTCGGTTATTTATGAACCGATTAAAATATTTTAAGAAATCAAATTTCGAGAAAAAAATTAGTAATCAATCAGTGCTATAACCAAGTCCATAGGTCTCATAAGGTGTTCAACATATCTTAAAATGTGTTTTTGTCTGTAACTCCGGAATATTTCATGTCTTCAGCACATAAATCCGTTAAATTAATTGAAGTCTAACTGGCAACAAATTAAGTCTCCAAATCTTATAAATTCTTCAGAAAATATAAAAAAGCTGATGTACCTTTAGTTTTTTATTTATAAACATATATTACCCTTCGGACCTAGTCAGTTTAAGGGCATAATAAAGAAAATGTGGGTTCTGAGGAATTCTAATAATTATTTTAATTTAGAAGAATATTTTCATCTTTCTTATGACACAGTGTTGTATTTAGTTGACACCCTTTGCAAAGACGATAAACGTGTTTCAACAGCAATAACCCCGCTGGTAAAAGTATGTACGTCAATGGTTTTAATTTAGGGATGGATCAGCCTACGATATAAGTTACAAATAAGGTACAAGTGCAGTCAATAGAACAAAAATAAATATTCAATAAATTGTTTCCAAAATTACCGAGGAAGGAACAATCATGGGACCTAAAGAAAATAACCGACATTTGTATCAATCACCAAAGACCGGGCACCACGAGCAATATTTGGATTTAACTAACTCCATTTCTTCAAAAAGTACCTTAAATTAATTAATAATTTTGTAACTTATAATTGGAAAAAATATAGCATAATTTTAAAAATAAAACAATAATCCCACGTCTTAAATTTAAAACAAGTGCGTAAATATACTTGGGAACTAGAAAAACACAGTTGCCACAATACTATTTACTATTTGGCAACTGAAATTGACAACTTTAGTTGCCAGTTGCCATCTAAAATATAATTTTGGCAACTAACAACGCAATTAAAGTTCTGTTGCGGTTGCCATCTGTAATACAATTTTGGCAACATATTAAAATTAAGTTGCTTTAATTTTCTTGATCTTGTTGAAGAGTCTTAAAAACTTGCGATGTTTAGTAGATATTTTTTATTTTTTAAAGAAAACACAATTTAAAATCCGGTCGTTATTAAATTTATTTTATTCGTCATTAGTTCAATTTATTGTTTTAAAGTTTTATTATTAATAATAATTGAAAAGCTATAATTGTTTTATGATGTTTTTTTTTTAACAAATTTGTTATTGCATAAAATGCTCATTTTTTTGTGATAATAAAAATATATATTTTTATAAATCTTAAAAACAAAATTATATAAAAATTGTTTTAAATTTTCCTTAAAAAGCGGCATTTATTTTTTTAAATTTATATGAAAATAAAATTGTTTCATTAAAAATAACTTAAATAGAAGAACTGTTTAAAATATTATTATTTTTAATGAAATGAAAAAAAAGAAAAACTTAATAACGATTGGCACAAAATGGAATAATAAAAAGAATTACAAAAAAGTAAAAATAATAAAAAAGAAAAATATTTTACTTTAAATTTGCGAGAAAATTAGCAAAAAATGAAATAATAAAAATAATTGTATATAAATTTAATAATTATTTTATATATTTATAAGATTAGCAAAAATTAAAGTGTAGTTAAAGTGATTTGGTTTTTTAATATCCTGCTTAAAAAGGATACACCAATACAAACAAACATTTAATTAAAAAATAATAATATGTTAATTGAAATTCTAGAATAATATTTAGTTGTTTGTGGGAGTAAATATTTATAGTTTTGTTGTTGTTGTTGTTATATAAACTTAATCTAAATCTGTTTCGATAAAATACACTATATTTTTCATAAATTCCTTTATTTAGTGTATATTCCACAGAAAACGTTGGTAATTATTAAAAATAAACTTTAATAACAGAAATCATAGTAATTTGATTAATTTATTAATTGATTGAAATTGTGCCTGTTTAATGTAAAAAATAACTTAAATATTTTATTATTTTGAATATAAAATAAAAATTGACAAAACTTTTTTCTTTTTAATTTATTATTTTTATGTCAAAATTTCATTTGAATTTTAGAATTGTTGTTGTCAGTTGTGTTGTTGTAGTTCCTGTTGTTGATCTCGCTGTTTTTTTTTTGTGTTTCATTTGTTAACCAAAAATCTTTTCGAAGCAAGTGTGGCAGTAGGGTTTATCATTTTGTTCCTTGAATGTACCCTTATTCAATTGTTTCAAACAGAAGGCACAAACAAAATGTTCCGGATGGAATTTCTTAAACATGGCTGTAATACAACGTCCCGTAATGGGTTTCGAGCAACCAGCACACAATGAACCACGTTTAGCATGATAGTGAGTCTCACAATAGGGTAAACCTTCGTGATCAAAGAATGAACCACCATGGAAAGGTTGTCGGCAGTCCTAAATAAAATATAAAGAAAAGAAAAAAATTATTTAAAAAATGTAGAAGAAGACAGAATTATGAAATCAAAATTTAATAAAAATACTTTCCACCATTCACATTTTAAAAATAATTTTAATAATTCTGTAGGGGAGCAATCACTACCTCTATCATATTGGACTAGAAGTTAGCTTTGGTTTAGTCTAATAAATTTGGACACGATTTATAATTGAGAATTTTAGTAAAGTTTTTTTTTTTTTTTTTTTTTGCATGAACATAGAGGTTGTCTCAGATATCGGTATATAACTTTTAATATACTAAACCGATTTTACCGATAGACAGTCACACAGATGGACATAATTAAATCAATTCAGATATTGATTTGATGCTAAAACATTTACATAAATTATAGAGTCTGAGATGATTCCTTCTTAGCGTTACCCTTCATAAAAATTGTTAGAATAGAGAAAATATTTTAATTTAGGTTTAGTTTATACAAATTCTTCAACGAGAAAAAAATTAAGCAATAATTTTTTGGTAGTCAAAAGTCATTGGATCTAAGAATAGCAGCTCAACGACTAATCGACGCAAACGAACTAATGGAACTTATTGGACGACAAGGCCAACGTACGGCAGATTTTACTCAGTTTTCGGATCGTATACATTTGAATTTTGCGCTCCAGTGATGTCTGTGAAACATTCAATCGTTGGACATTATAACAAGACGTACTGTATGCAGAATATACATGGCGGTCTCACATCTCCTAAAGACCGTATTTTCACTTATCACGAAGTTCACAAAATTTTTTTTATTTAGCTTTCTTTTTTCAGAGACATCAACAATCCTAACACGCTGCTCAATTGTTAACATTTCTTTGGTTGATTTTAACAGAAACTGAACGAAGAAATTATGTGGACCAAAAACTTAATGTAAAGACAAGTGTAGTCAAAATCCTAAACCAGTACTTAGTCAGAAATTTGTGCCAAACTTCGGAAAGTTCGGCCTTATGTTTGTACCAACTTGTATTTGTTTTTTAATAACGGCCAATAATACTTTTCCGTTGACTTAATATAGCAAGTCTTAACGTAGCTTAAAACAGCAAAAATTTGATCAAATGTGAGGCAACATTCAGTAATGTGACCCGTGTTGCAAATTCTAGCGATTTATCTGCTAAATTGTAATAATCGTTAAAGCAGAATTGGCAACAGTGAATGTGGTGGCTATTAATATATTTTTCACCACTCACAGGAATATACCCCGTTCCAGCAATTTTTGTGGTGAGAAGGTTATGGTAACAATATTTGAAATTTATTAAACAAAATCGGGACGGCGCGTACGCCATTCCCGGCTATCAAAAATTACACGCACGAGTTATTCACATTAGGAATAATCGCGGAGGTCAACTCAATCGTAAGTGCAATGACCAAGCCTCACTCCGGGGGAACCGCCTTCTTGATCACGGTAACCCCTACGCCAGGTAAGTATGCTTTTCTCTACTCGAACTTAAGTATTTGTGTTCGAAAATATGTAAACTAAATGAGAATTTTAAAGGATAAGAAAGGCAGGATTACAGTGAATGTAACAGGGTGGGTTTTTAAGACAGATAATATTTGTTACAGTTTGTGTGTGTGTATATACGAAGTTGCAATTTGTTTCAACTTTATAGCGAAACAAATTCAAAATTATTTTTGTTAGAGAAAATAATTTGAAATTTCTTTATAAAAATTTGGAAATTATATAATAATTAATTTTGAAAATTCATATTCAATATCTTTAAATAGTTCTTATTATCCTACACCAGCACAAGTGATAAATAGCGAAT
Organism: Cochliomyia hominivorax; assembly: GCA_004302925.2. NCBI lineage: Eukaryota > Metazoa > Arthropoda > Insecta > Diptera > Calliphoridae > Cochliomyia > Cochliomyia hominivorax. The sequence goes on along the minus strand of PYHX02000158.1, from coordinate 65,289,627 downwards.
ATCAACTTGTCATTCAGTGTGTAAATGTTAAGAAGGAATCATTTCAGACCAAATAATTTATATATATTTTTGCATCAAATAAAAATCTAAGTCGATTTCGATATGTCTGTCTGTTGTTGACTCATATAAACAATAATTGACAGAGCAAAACTATAGCATGAGTTTATTGTCCTTTTGAAAATCAGCAAAATCGGTTCAGTATATCAAAAGATATAGACCAATAGCTGAGGCAACCTTTAAGTACCGGCCAAAAGTTTTCGTAAAACTGATAATTAGAAATCGACAAATTAGAATAATTTTGTCATAATATAAAGTTATATGTACTTCATTATCATTGCAGATAATATCAAAATCGGTTCAGTAAAAATGTTAGACCCATTAAGTGTTCTTGTGTTGTATTTAAGAAAAACGTTTATAAGTTCAATGCACGTTTGTGAGTCTATGTGTGAGTGTGTATGTACGAAACCTAATGTAGTAACTTCATATGAATTTGTGATGGAGGTTATTGAAGATTCGGCATAGCCGAATATAGCATTTTACTTGTTTACAGTTTATTTTTTCGGTAAAATTTGTTTATATATTTTTCGCTACAAAATAAATAAATTAATGAACTAAAATAACATTTTGGAGAAAAAACAATTTAAAGTAAAGAAAAAAAAATAATAAACATGAATTAAAAAAGAAATAATTGAATAAACAATTTATTTTTAATTACGGGAAGATAATAAAAACAACTTTTCACTTTTCCTTCAAAATGAAACAAAAGATCATAAATCTCTGTTCTGAATGTTGCAAGATTATCAGACAGACAGACTTTTTTTTTTTTTTTTTTTTTTTTTGAGAAAAACTTTTTAATTAATTTTAATTTTTTTACTTATTTAAAATATTATTTCTATCAAAAAGAAAATAATATTGCATGCAGTCAATTCTGATGACATTGAATTTATTTTTTTTTAATCAAGGTTTTCTCTTTTCTTTTGGTTTCGTTTTTATTAAAAACAAATAATTAAATTATAAAAAAACACAAAACAGATTTTAGTTTAAATAAAAATAATTTTCACTAAAAGCAAAATAAATTTTGAAAGTAAAAATAAATCCAATTTAAATGTACGTTTAAACAAATGTAACCGATAATTGATATTTAAATCTGCCCCATTCTGATTTTTTTGATAATTTTTGAAGGATTCCAATTAAATAGAACTTAAATTCGACTACAAAAGGAAAAATGCTTAGACAACTACAAATCATTGGAAAGTCAATAAACGGCTGAAAACACCAAATTTGGTCATTGCAAAAAAATTATGTATTTTAAAAATTATGAATTGTCCTTAAAGTGTAGATTCTAGGAAGACTTTAATAGCTTCTAGAGACCACCAAAGATCGATGAAAGGGACATTACTAGTCAATATCACTTTGTGACAAAAGGTTATCTCCTGGCACAAAACCACGTTTAAGAGACTACACTCAAGCAAATGTCGTAGGTAATATTAACGAAAATTTTTCGTAGAACTTAGAACCCGATTTTTATTTTAATTAACAGAATTTTTCTTCAAATTGAAGAATTTTTTTTCAAATATTCGAAAAAATTTATCAAAAATAAAATTTTGTTAAAAATTAACGAAAAATATGTTATATCAACAGATATTTAGTAAAAATCGGCAGTAATTAAAATAACACACAAATTTATTTAATTACATTTAATTAAATGAACTTAATTTTAATAAAATTTTGTTAAATTAACAATTTTTTCTTCAAATCATTTTGTATATTTTCCTTGTCATATTAAACGAAATATGACAAAGAAAATGTAAACTGAACATTCGAATTAATATGAATGAAATTAAAGGAATATTTTGCAAAATGGAAGATAAATGGAAAATCAGCTGATCAACAAACATTCAAGTAACTTCATCAGAAATACAAGCCAGTCGACTCAGCGTCGTCCTATTGACATTACATTATTTTTAGTTGTCTATTACATTTTCTACACGGTTTTAATTATTTTCTAAAACTAATCGGTGCGCTTGCTGTTCAAAATTCTCCTCAATCCTGGATCTTGAAGAAATTTCACAAATCGACTTGTATATGGAAATGCAATTGGGACAAAATTCTCGCTGTAGTCAATATTCGATAATCAATATTTGCTTTGTATGGGTGCTACTCCTCCCTCTGTTCCTATCCGTCTTACATTTTGCCCAGTAAAATAGTTTCTTGGGGAAGTCATTAGGAGAAAATTTGAAAATTCCCGCTGTAACAAGTCTTCAGATATTTTATAATAAATATTTGCTTTGTATGGAGAGTACTTCTTCCCATGGTCCATAATATTTTATGTATTTATTATTACAACAATTTAACTTAATCCTTTTCTCAATTCTAGCAAAAATTTCGTAAATTTAACTTAAATACGGAATTTAAATTGAATAATATTCATCAATCAATATAAAGAATTTGTTTTGTTAATTTGAATAATGTATTATTCAAATTGAATAATATTTTTTTAAATTAAAAGTATTTTTAGTAAAGAATTCAAATATTTATATTAAAAAATTTTCGTCAATTTAAAGAATTTATGAAAAATTAACGAACATTTTTGTTATTATGAATAAAGTTTTATTTGGTTGATATTTAACCTTCCTTTCTTCAATTCTACATATTTTTTGTTATATTTACTACTATTTTGTTTTGCTCAGTGTAGCATCTATATATATATTTACTTTATTTCTTAAAATCTTTAAAAATGTAACTTTTTCACGATTTAAAGTTTTCTCCATACAAGATTTAAGAAAATTTAAGTTCAAAATCCAATATGACTTGAGCAAAATTCTTAAAAGAAAATTCCTTAAATCATCTGGAAGATAAAATAATTTTAATTTAGTAGAAATAAAAAAATATATTTCAGAGAATGAACCTTATTATTTCTAGCATCTGTTGATCTATTATTTACAGAAAATCGTCTAAAGGAAAAAGCGATTTCCATTTAGTTTTTTCATTGTATTTGTAGGTGATTTTGTTTATGTGAAATGAAAATTGAAAGATAAATTATATTGAATTTTGCCAAACAAATAATAAAATGTTCTAATTACTAATAATAATTAATTACTTATAATTAAAAAACACTAACAACAACAAAATACAAAACAACAATTAATTAAATATTCTAATTCTACATTTCATACAATTTAAATAATATAAAAATTGTTATTAAATTTTCTATTTCACTTTAGTTTATATTTCAGCAAAAAAATAATAATAAAAATAAAAATTTAAAATTATTTAATGAGATTTTTCGAATAAAACAAGATTTTATGATTTTTGGGATGAATCGTGTAAAGAACATTAAATTTTATCAGACGCAAAAAATACCACCTTGTTAGGGAAATTTAGTAAACAACATACGAGGGTTTTCTGAAAAGTTATTAGAACAAATCGTCGGATAAAAATGATAGCAATAAAAACTAAATGACTGACCCTCGTATAATTTGATAATCTAATTTATTCTAAAGTGTGTAGTACATAATTGTGACACAGAGAAATGAATTTTTCTTTGGGGAGGAATTTATTATATATGAGAGCTATAAGAAATTGTGAACCGACCCTCGTATAATTCCGCACAGCGATGTTTGCTTATATTTATCTTAATTTGACCAATTATTATTACAATACCAACATATATGTGAGATTTTTGCCCTGAAAAGTAATATTTGGAAGAGGATTTATATGAGACCTGTGAGAAATAATGAAGCGAAACTCGCATAATTTGGCACATCGTCTTAGAATATCATAATACTTACCTGTGCCAAATTTCGTTAATTGCTTTGTATTTAGGACTTTTATGGCCTTAAAACCCCATTCCGGGAAGAACATTTGTATAAGAGGAAATATTGGTCCGAACATGGCCAATTTCAATAGGCTTCGAATTAGCACAGATGAACGGAAATCGTTCAATTGACTCAGAAGTGAGTCTAAGTCGAATGGTATACTTAAAGGTTGGTGTAACACCATTTTTCTGCATGTTACAAACATCAACACATACACCACCGAGTTTAAAACATAACAAGGCCTCAAAAAATTCCAAAAACTGTAGAAGCCAAAAAACAGCTCGCGAAACTGTCAGCCAAATTATCGGACTCATGAAAACCGTATGTCTGACATATTTTTCTCAACTTCGCTGTCAAAAATTTTGATGTTGCCTGATGCTCGAGGAAATGTTGCAGGCAAATTTCCAAAACGTTTGGGTATGGCTGAGAACATGATAGGCAGTTGCGATAAGGAAGCCAATAATTATTACAACCCTAAAAACTGTTAAATTCTATACATAAAAGGATAAAAATTAAAAAAAAAAAATTAGCAAATAACTCGAAATAGATTGCGAAAAGCAATTTTAAAGATACAAACAAGAGCCATAAAATGGTAGAAACATTTTTTAACAGATAAGAAATGATGAGGCACGCGGTCAAAAAAGTGAATGCGAGCTAACCCACTTTGCATACATATAATTCCGCTATAAGATCCAAGCTACCAAATTTAAAACACTCTTCTGCTATCATTATGTTAAATTTCATACAAATCCATCGAGCAGATCTAAAGTAATAGAATTATTTCCCAAAAAATCAATTCTACCCCACTGTGTACTGGTGTGATCGAGGTAAAAGATTTTTTGTGAAACTAAAAGATTTTATGAAATAATGAAAATAGTTTTTAACTATAAAATTCTATAATATAAATTCTATAATATATAAATTCTATAATATAGGTATTCAATATACCTAAATTCAATATTTCTCATAAAATTAAAAAGTCCATTATCTTTAGATTCAGTTTATCTGAAAGAATGACTTAATAATTTTAAAATTTTCATCTAAATTTCTTCATATTTAAATTAAAATTAAACTGTTTATATTTTCATGCTTTAATTTCAAATACAAGTTTAGATATTATTTATGTATGTGTGTTTTATATTTGAATGTATTAGAATTATAATTAATAGAATTATTTCTATTCTTCTATAAAGCGTACATTATTTGAAATGAAAAGAGCAACAAACAATGTATAATTTAATTGCTGCATATAATTCATTAGAATGTTGGATAAGAAATAAATTGCTTTCATACACTAAGAACTTATTGTTCAAATTAAAAAACAAGGGGGAATTCTGTGTCCGAATCATGAATGACTTTAATCAGTAGTATTTTATACAAATAATTTGTGAATAGTTAACATTTTCACTATATGGATGACTAATTTTCTTAAAGAACTTAAGTTTCGCATTTTTTTACACCCTACACCATCATAGGGTACTATGCCTAAGAGTAGATATTTGAAACGAAAGGAAAAATTGTTACCTCATATTAAGGCATATTGTTAGTTTTCTTGTAAAAAACGGGAGACACTTGAAAGCAAGTTATGAGTTATACTCCATCAAGTCCGACTATTTAATACCGTACACCACATTGTTTGTTAATGTAATTTTTAATTTAATGCCTGTGAAAAAGGCTCATGATTTATGAAGGAAATCGATTTTGCTCCACTGTGCATTATACAATACAGATATTTATACTTTCTCATGTATACTTTCGCATACGTTTTTGCAAGTGAATGTTAAGCTCAGAAAAAAAGTCACGACGATCTATTCGTTTAGCTTTGTGTCCATTTAACGATTTGAACATTTTTCCGAAATGCTTTATAAAGTTTTTATCCGAACCCCTTCGCTTTAAAAAGCAGGCTGATAAGCTCCGATCCGTTTCCACAGGTACAAAGAGCTGAAGTCTTTAAATCGACTTATTCGAATAAAAAAAATAAAAATAAAATAAACAAATAAAAAAATTTTGCACTGTTTCTTTTCTTATAAAAGTTTTAGTCAGAAATCATTTCTGAACTCAAAATTTCTTTGACATTTTGAAAACAAAAAATTGTATTTATTTTACATAAATGAAAATTAAATATTTTAACATTTTTTGTTTTAAATTCCACTTAATAAACGATCAATCAAAAAATGTATAAAAAAATAATTCATATTCATCCATAAGTATGAAAATGTTCATTTTCGTTGTTCATTCAATTTAATAAATACGAATTGTCAACTACAACTGTTTGTCATTCTTTCATTTCAATCCAAATTTGTCCTCTTTAAAATTGTACAAAATTATTTCATATCTTGCAAGAGGATGACAGATAACACTTATTTTTATATATATAACAATATATTACGACTTTTATTATGGACAATTTAAAAATAAATTAATATTTCAATATTTGAAAATGTGTTGAATACAAAAAATATAGAAATATTTTGAATATATAGAAAACTAGTTAAGATCCGGTGCGCTTTGCCACCCTTATAAAGTGGATGGTACCTCTCCTAATCGTAATACAATACAGTGGCCAGTAAAAAAGATCATTAAAAAAGTAATTGGAACCAATTTGAATACTCTCTCAGAAATTCGATAATTAATATTTGCTTTGTATGAAAGTTTGCTTTGATCCCACACGTCCTATATTTTGATCAGTAAAACAAATTTTTGAGAAAGTGATTGAGGACGATTTTGAAAATTATTGTTGTTATAATTCTTAAGATATTCGATGCTTTGTATGCCCCGATTCTATCCGCCCCATATTTTGTCCTGTGAAATAGTTCTTTAAAAAGTGGTTGGGACCAAATTAGAAGTTTCTCGATAAAATGGTTTTTTAGATATTCAATATTTTCTTTTTATGGGGATTACCTCACCCCCTGATCTTTTCCGTCCAACATTTTGTCCAGTACAACAGTTCCTTGAAGATGTGATTGAAATTCTCGCTGTATAATTTCTTAAGATATTCGATAATCAATATTTGCTTTGTATGGGGGATACCCCATCCCCCTGATTCTATAGCCTATGTTACTTTCGGGTATATAGGGATCATTCTGTGAAAATCGGTCCAGTAGTTTAGCTGTCTATAAGTCCCAAAACAAACAAACAAACACAGATTCATTTTTATATATATTTATAGATTGCGGCGTATTTGTAGAATATAAAGAAGGAAATATATATAAAAATATTTAAGAAATATATAGTGACACTTGTAAACAATTGATCATTTTAAATCACAAACACATAAATATAATTTTAAAGTGTTTCCAAAGAAATTTTTATAAAAAAGTATTAAAATAAACATTTTAGAGAAAATATTTTTTTAAAAATCCTTAAGCTGCTCATAGACACTTACTGCAGAGAGCTCATGGCGATGAACCCCCCTATTCATTCAAAAAAATTAATTGACGTATGGGTTCATTTTAAAATCAAAATTATTTTGATTTTTCATTATCTGTGTAACACATACATTCGCACTCTCTCTCTCGCTTTAAATTTTTTCGATTTTGGTGTAGAGAAAGGTTTTTTATTGTACCACTCAAGAGCTGATTTACCACAGTGACAGAATGCCAAGTCAGGCAAAAAAATAACTGTACACATTATGAAGTCTTATGAATGAAATTAGTATTTTTTTTTTTTTTGTAAACTTTACTTGATGTCACTATCTGCATTTGTAGAGTCCGTTATAACAAATGATTGGCTTATTTTGCTGCAACTGCATATTGCTTGCTATCCTAAGAACTTTTTGGGAAATTTTGGTTGCTTTCGGGTCCTACAATTTTTTCTCCATTCCCTCGAGCATTAGCAACATAAAATTCTTACTTTTCGTCATCCGTAATGCAAAAAGAACTTCAATTTCCGTGTTCTGTTTTTGGTCTCCAAATTTTTTGTCAAAAACTTGTCAAAGGCTTGTAATTTTTATAAACCATTTACCATTACTTTAATTTTGCGTACCAAATATTCCGAGTACTAAGCTAACGTGGCTGAATTCCTACCTGATGTGTTTTTTGGCTTAAGAAACATCATGTGGACCATTTCTTCAACCTGAACCAGTTGTCCCGCTACTCTTTGTAATATATTTGGAATTTTCAATCTCACTCCTTAATAATCTTTGGATATTTATCATCACAAATATTGACATTTTTAATATTTACATTTTATGTTTTTGTGATTTCCAATATTTCGGAACGTTTTGTCACTCAATCTACTCGGAAACATTATAAATCTTAATTTTTTTTTGATTTTGAAAAAATTAACTGTTTTATTCCTTTATTGGATAGAAATCCCTAATTATCCTTTAAACTATCAAAGGAACTTGATAGTTTAAAGAAACCCTAGATCGGGAGGAAATATAGTTCAAATGATAACTAAATGAATTTTGAATAGATCTTTAGTTCCTTAACTATTCGGTACGAAAAGTTCGCGTCAATGTAGTCCCAACACAATGAACCCGATCTAGTGCTAATCAGGAGCCAAAAATAGGATACAGTTATATAATTAGCGAAGAAATGCTAATATAAACAAAATAATATTGATCATGTTAAAAAAAATTTAAACCCGTATCACAATTTTGGGATGTTACAAGAAAAAAATAATATAAGTTGTTCCAAAATTATTGACATCCTTTTTATAGTACAGAGCTAAAAAAAGGCTTTTGAGAGGAAGGAAATGAAAACCACGGTGTCTCAAAAGGAAGTGGGCAGAAGGTGACTGAAATAACTTATGATTTCCTAATGAAAAAGTTTTTGAAAAAGTTCTCAATTTAGAAAGAACTAAAAAAATTTGTTCCCAACTACTTCATCAATGAACTTCGAATATGGTACTCACTATCACTGGAAAAATATTGGACTAAAAGTATCAGCAACGCCTCAAAAATTTGGCAAAAAGAAGTTTGCCGGGTCTGCTTGTTGATATATAAAAAACTTAATTTTTAAATACAAAATATGTAATTGGAAATGGTGTAGTTTAAGATACAATAATATTTCTTAAATAGACACATTGACGTTTAAAATCTGAAAATATTGGAAATCTTTAGAAACAACAAAACCTTGAGAAAGGACCAACAACGACACACAAGGCGATTTGGTAGAAAAATCAACAGACGAGAAAAATAAATGAAAACATTTCAGACAATTGAAAAATTTTAATTCATATAAAATCAACTCAAAGAGAAAAATTAAAAGAAAAAACAGTTTATAAACAAATTGAATTAATTAAATTTATAGCAAACAATATTGTAATTAAATTTTGTTTATATATATGCAAAAAACAACAAATTATAAACAAATATAAAAATGATGTAATATAAACAGAAAAGGAGAAACAAAAACAAACCCAAAACATTCATCCACCCGCCTCGTCATGAAATTTGAAGAGGCAAATTTAATGAAAAAGGGTGAAAGGGGGCGAAAATAGAAATATGAATGTGAGAAAGAGGAGAAAATATAGAAAATAATTAGTAATAGAAACCAAGTGCAAGGACACAGATGATTATGAAAATGAAAATGAAGACAAAATCATGACCTTTAAAATGATCATGAAGATGAGATATGATGAAAATAAGAGTGTGAAAGAAAGAGGGACAGAGAGAGAGAGAAAGGAGGAAAATTTTATTAAGACCTTTGAAACAACATTAATATGGTGGAACAAGGTCTTAATAAAATTCTTTATGAATTATGAAAATGTGAATGTTTGTTTGGGTTTTTTGTTTTTGTTTGTTGTTTTTTTTAGTATATTTTTTATTTTTTTAAATATTTTTTTATTATTTTGTTTAATATATTATTTTTAAATATTTATTTACAAATAAATAATATTACAATATTGTTTATATAAATTAATTAATTAATTAAAAAAAGAATTATTTAAACATATCTAGACTTAAGCCTAATTTTTTTATAAAACTGTTTCATTGTGTTAGTTTTTAGAAATTTAATTTCAAAATTCTTTGGAAAAAAAACAAGGTCATGGATCAACATTTCAAAACAGCTGTAATAAAAAAGTGTTAAAAATACACTCATGATTTTAACAGGGGCGGGGGCATTTTTTCTTTTCTTACAAAACAGACCATTAATGGAGAACTCAAAAATATAGAATTCTCCATTACGCCAAACAAGAGGCCAATTCTTTTTTGAAAACACAAAACTAGAAAAAAAGAGTCGACACAAAAGTTTGGCGCTTAAAAAGGGGGAGTTCTTAGGTTGATTTGTTGGTGGCAATGTTGATGATGATAATTATAGTTTTTTTATATATTAACTTGATTCTTTCTAGTTTATAAGTTGTTCCAAATGTTGTGTTAAGAGATGAAGAAGAATTTCGTTTTTTTTTATAAAATAGAATTTCTTGTTTGATTTTCTAAAAACTTTTCATTTGTTTAATGTTTTTTATATGTTCTCATGTGTAGGCGTGTGTGTTTTTGGTTTTAGTGTATTTTTGTATGATGTATTTTGGTGTTTTGGTGTTTTTTTGTGTAGTGTATTTTTGTATTTGTGGTGATTTAATTTCATTTCGAAAAAATGCCAACAAAAAAATAGATGCCGATTTCAATAAAAGATTTTTTTTTGAAAAAATCTTCAATTTTATATAAAAAACATACGAAACGCGATCATATAAGTATTTGGTTTTTCTTATTTTTTCTGATGGTTTAATAACAAAGAAATTCTATTTTAAAATTTATTCTTCCTCATCAACACCCACGCAGGTTGGACAAACTGGTTTGCCTTCCATGGCATAGAAAGATTTACCTCTGACGGGTTTTTTGCAATCCTAGATACACAAAAAATAATATAAAATATTTGTTTCCAAACAAAATACAAACAATAAATGAATTTTCCAAATAAAATCAAGATAAAAAGTTACTTACCCTGCAGACAAAGCAATCAGGATGCCATTGAGAGTTCAAGGCAGAAATATAGTTTTCCATAATGGCACGGTTGCAGCCATTACACTTGGGAGCAAACATTTCAAAGTAATCGTTGCGGCAATAGGGTTTGCCATCACGTTCATGGAAGCCATCTTCACCGAATTGCTGACCACATTGGGCACAGAAGAAATGTTCTGTATGCCAGGTCTTATCCAAAGCAGTTACACATTTCTGTGAATGGAAGAAAAGAAATTAATGAAATTGTTTCCCATTTCACTTTTAAGAAAATATTTAATAATAATTACATCCAAAATGGCACCATTACAATAGGCACAGCGAGGACTGAAGAGATTATGGTAATCAGGTTCACAATAGGGGAAGCCATCACGTTCAAAGAAGTTGCGTGTGCCCAATTCTTGGTTGCAATGATTGCAAGTGAAATGCTCTGGATGCCAGGTTTTACCCAAAGCGGTAATAACTTGACCTACAATGGGTTTTTCACAGGCGTTGCAACAGCCTTTTTGTACAGTATTGACACCTTGACGATTCATATTGGCTTGTAAACTTCCTAGCATAGAATCCAATTGATCTGGTTGATTATCTTCTACAAGGGTAGAAGTTGTTGTCTCAGTTATGGTTTGAGTTAAATGTGAAGTGCCCTTATTGGGTTTGGCGTAATCAGTTATCGTTTGATGATAATGATTCGAACCGTTGTTCACCTAAAATTAAATGCAAAAAGAAAACGTTTCATTAGTTCAGATTTAAAAAAAATCTATTATTATTAATTATAATTTAAAATTCCGTTTCATGATTTCGTTTACGAGAAAGAAAATCCAAAATTCCTTTTCTTATTTTTACTTTCAAAATTTTGTTCAATTCTTACGTTTTTATTGTGAGCGATCCGTAACGTTTGATGAAATTTCTTAAACTGAAAATACTTTTATTTAGTTCTAGTCTCAAAAACTTTTTCAGTTTTCTTTCTTGAGGCGTTTTTTTTTTTTTGTGATTTTTTATTATTTCGCTCGATAGCGTCACAGAATCGTGAAAAAAAACACAGTTTCTTTTTCAATTTTCACATACATTTTCAAAATAATATTCAAAAAGTTTCGTATCTTTTTTTGTTTCATTCTTCGCTTTGCACACGACGTTTGTCTATAATTTTGTGGCAGCAACAGCTATAGCAGCAACAATAACAATAACAACAACATTCATATAAACATCAAATCATGCGGGCCAGTCCCACAACTTTGCTATTATAAATGCGGCATCGCCGACGTCGTCGCAATCTATATCATTGCCAAAAATATATGAATATTTTTTTGCTGCTTCTGTTGTTGTTGTTGCTGTTTCTCTTGTTGTCATTATTATTGCTGATCGCATGTATGAATGGATTGGTTTGTTAATAAAAAATATATATATAGAAATACGTACGCAGAATCATTCTTGTACACAATCTGTTCAGTTTAAATGTATATGTTTTTGTTTTTTTTTTTTTTCATTTTGTGTGTGTGTAGGTGAGAAATTGAAAATTTCATTTTCAGTTTGTTTTTTTTTTTCGCGGAAAATTCGCCAAAAGAAATTTATTTAATTCACACAAACAACAAAATATTTGTCTTTTGTGTTGTATTCTTCTTCTTTTTTTTTAATATTTAGCCCAATTAAATTGAAATTGGGTTTTCTGGGACTCTGGGAAAGAAATATAAACATGTGAAGTGATATTTTAAGGATTGAAAAGATTTAATTCAAAATAGTTTCGAATAAGTGGTTGTATTTAAGAGTAATAATAAAGTTATTGTTTTTTTTTAATTAAAACGTTTTAATTTCTGTTGGATCTTACGTTGCTCTATAAATAAAATATATTAAATATGAGTTATTTCTCAAATTTATTTTATGTTGGTGTAAATATCTTATTCTGAAAAATTCCTAAACGGCACAGCGAGATTTTAGACATACTTTGATTACATTTAAATCTGTATATTAATATAACAACCGTCTGTATTCGTATGTGATCAACTGATTGGCGGAAATAAAAAATACCGGAAATTGGAACAGAAATATATTATAATTGTTCGAGTTTATCGGAATAAAATTAAAATTTCTTAATTTTTCTAGAAAAAAAATTCAGAAATTTCTTTTTTTCTATTGAACTGATTTTTATTTCATTGAGCTCGTAACATAATTTTGGATGGGAGCATGTAAACTACAGATAAAAAATAATAACTAAATAAACGGAGTTACCGGTCATAAACATTATGAAGATGATATTTTAGTAGTGAATTTTTTGTATAATTAATCACGCTGAAAAAAACGTTACGGATTTTTAATTTTTGGAAGAACCCGCAGTGGTATTATCTTCCCAACAAACGAAAATTTAAATTGCATATCTCTGTAACTAATACAAAAAATCTCGGAAAATACTAAAAATATGGAACAAAAAATTGTTTGTAAATTTCGTTCCAAAATTAACGAAAAATATGTTATATTAACAGATATTTAGTAACACAAAAATTTATTAAAATTTACGTACTAAAGTGAAGTTGATTTGAATAATTTTTTTTGTTTATTTAACTATTTTTTTGGTCAAATATTTTTGTATATTTTCTTTGACATAATGAAATATGACAACGAAAATTTAAACTGAACATTCGAATTAATATGAATGAAATTAAAGGATTATTTTGCATAATGGAAGATAAATGGAAGATCAGCTGATCAACAAACATTCAAGTAACTTTTCATCAGAAATACAACCCGTCGGCTCACCACCGTCCTTCGACATTGCACTCTATTTAGTAGTCTTTTACGTTTTCTACACTTTTTAATTATTATCTAAAACTAGCTTTTTAAATTTTTCTAAGTCCCGTAGCTCGAAAGTTATTTCACAAATCACAAATCACAAATCGACGTGTATTAAGACATGTAATTGGGACCAAATTCTCGCTGTGTAGATCGCTGTGTAGATCTATGGAGGCTACTTCTCCCCTGATCCTATTAGTCTAAATTTTTGTCCAGTTAAAAAGTTTCTTGAGGTCATAAGGACCAAATTTGACAATTCTCACTTTTACAGTTTATTTGCTTTGTATGGGGAGTACTTTTTTCCTTGTCCCTAATCTTTTAAGCATTATTTAATTACAACAATTCAACGTAATTCTTTCCTCAATTCGATTAAAAATTAACATAAATATGGTATTTAAATTGAATAATGTTCATCAATATAAAGAATTTATTTTTATCAATTTGAATAAAACGTTATTCAAATTAACAGCATTTTTATTAACGAATTCAAATAGACTTATGGACAGTTTTTCGTCAATTTGAAGAATTTACGAAAAATTAACGAAAATTTTTGTTATAAAGAATCAAGGTTGACTGATATTTAACCAATTTTTTCCAATATTACACCTCTTTTCCTTATATTTACTTTCTTTTTAGGTTCAGTGTATATCTCTGAAACTGTTAGAGAAAATTTTATGAAATTAAGGACGTGGACTCTTTAGAACAAAATTATTTTATTTTACAAAAGTGTGATATGCCCCATAGAAACAAAAATTTTTATATCGTATATCTCGAAAACATTTAAATTTTATGAACTTTGGCACATGGATGAAGCCATAATAGCAAAAAAAGCACTGGATAGTGTTCTTAGCTTAGAAGCGGCATATTTAGCATCTCATATCTCTCTTAATATATATACCATAACAATAGGTCACTAAGAGATTTGTCTCTCTAAAATGCTTTTTCGAGAAATGATGTTCCAAAATTTAGAGCATTAAAAAATATTTTGCGGTACAAAGAAAATGACAAAGAAATTATCCTTATTCATCACTTGTGGTGGTTAAAATTATTTCAATTCCGCTTAATGAATGATAATATAGGATATACATTTTATAAAAAAAAAACAATTTCCGATTTTTAATTCCACTTTTTTTTGGATAAACATTTTGAAGGTTTTCCTGTCTTCTTCAACAAATTGTCACCTATGGTGAGTGAGTGCAAAAAAAGATGAAAACAAAATGTTTTTAAACGCATCAATTTATGAATTTCCAACACCATGAAAAATTATTAAAATCCAATTAAGTGAAAATTTTAATTAATTTATGTTGAAATCTATTAGAGACAAACAAATGAGTAGAATTTTAATTTCAAGGTGTCGGTGCTTAAGCGCCAAATGTTTCTATTAACGTGAAAAGTGGGGTGTGCAAAAATAAAATTAAAAAAAATAGAAATTTTTTTGCAAAAATAAAAAATCTATTTTACTTTTTGAATTTTCATCATATAAGGAATTCCCCATAAAACGATGAAAAAATATATATATAAATATATCAAAAAAAATCTCATGACATCCACATTTACGTTTGATTTGTGTTGATTTTCTTAACTTTGGAGAAAGAACAGAAAATAAATAAAAATAAAAATTAAATAAGAAGAAAAAAATACTAAATTAACATACAAATGTGCCTGTGTTGTTGGTGGCACACGTTACTCTACAAAATATTTTATTTTTATTTTAAATTTTATGTATTTTTCTTTTTTTTTTTTTTTGCAAAAAATACATTTATTACTTTTTAATTCCTTCGCATCCGGAGACGAAAGGCTGGAAGGGGTGCAGAAAATGGAATTGAACAGATTGAAAGAAAATTATAACAACCAAACAAAAAAAAACGCAACCACTTACAAACGTATGTACATTTGCTTATATATAGATGTATGTGTACCGAGACATTTATAGAACTCAGACAGACATAATGAGTAAAACGTTAGACGGTCCAACCAACAGCCTGCCAAAGAGACAAACGAACCAACAGACAACCATCCTCATAAAACAACAAGTTTGTATTAAACAAAAATAATTAATACAAAATAAAAACAAGTAAAAATGTTATAATCGGTCAAACCCGACTATTTAATACCTAACACCACGACCCAAATTTCACCAAGCTAATTCAAATATCATCGTTCTTGGGCCAAAATAGTAGTACATGCCAATTTTCATTAAGTTTTCTTCAAAACTGCAAGCTGTACTTTGCGAACAAGCTTTGCATAGGCAGCCAGCCGGACGGGCGGACATGCTTAAATCGACTCAGAAAGTGATTTTGAGTCGAATTGGTGGTAGCACAATTTTTTCTACCCGTTACATACATCAACAAAAACGCATTATACCCCCTCCGCCTATGCTGATATAACAAATTTATATTTAATAAAACCGATATTGAACAGATTGTTTCTGTTTTCACTCATTCTGTTTTAAAGAAAAATCACCATCAACATCAGCAATTGAAGGTTAAAGATATTTATTGGATTAAATTTGTGGCACGAGAAATGAAAAGGATTTATATACACAAAATATCGGAAAACTACTATAGATTTTGGCCAAGATTTGACAACAAGAAGTGTTAATAGGAAAGACAACTATAAAGGAAGGAACTGAAATTATAGATTAATAATAAATTACACTGAAATAAATTTTGTACACAGTTTGTTTTCTGTATTACAGCGAATTTGGTAAAAAATAACTCGACAAAATCGATAATTGACTGTAAAAAACCATCCTACCTAGAGCCTCCAGTCTTCCTTTTTTCTCTCAGTACCAATAATTAATAGGAAGCAAAACGTCTAAATTAAAAAAGCGATTGTGCCAAAATGTTTAATATTGTTGCACAAGTTTACTTATTTTGCGTTGGTATGGGTATCATGTCCCAATCATAATCTATGCATAACAGAGTAATGTGGAAATATCGTTCAGATGGTCATTTTGACTATGAAGGTTTTGAATCAGTTTGTTAAAATTCTTTCAAAGTCTTCAATATTTTAGGGTTTTCAAGTTATTCGAAAAGTTATATAGGAATAACTGTATAATTGGACAAGTAACATCACATATAACACTACACTAAATCTGTATTAAGCTATGAACCGAGTTTTAACGGGACATAAAAGAAAGATCTATAAATTTTCTTCAAATTTATCACATGTCATAACTTATGACTTTGTTAAATATAAGAACAACTGAAAATCAAGATCAGTCAATTGTGGCCCGTTGTGGATTGTGGATTCGGAACGTGGATTTGCATCTATACAAAATTCATTTGGGTTTAAATAAAATATCTCCCTATCTGCAGTCTTATGAGCTTGAAACCCCATTTGACATTTGAATGAGTGCTAAATTGGAACATGACTATATATTAATTCCAAAAATGTTAAGATTCTTACTTTTCAGTCTGATTTTTAGATAAAAGTCTGTCGTTATATGAATAAGACATTTGGAAAATGTGGTTTAAAAAATAGTTTTTGATCTATTTTAAACTAATCGTAATGTGAACAGAATCTTCCATATAAAAAATATTGTTTTCAGTATCCTGATAACAGACGTATAGTCAGCTGATCACATAAAAGTTACCAATCTCCCAGATTTGTCAAATCTAAAAATTTCTATTTGAATTTTCAGGTATGGAAAATCTTAAAAGATCTGGAATTCTATTACAACAGATGCTTTATATGATTAAACTTCTTTCTCTTCTCCTTTATCTATGTATTGGACATAGATAGATTTACACATAGATAAACGGGGTAACTCCCATTACTAATATGTATATGTCAATCTTAGACATTGGAAAACTTTTTCAATATCTGAGAAAAATACGGGTTCTGTATTAATAATACAAATAAGTGTTCCATTTTTAGGATAATGGTGAGTCCGAATTTAAGTAATCCAATTCTAAAGGTGTGTATTAAGTATAAAGAACAAAGGAAAAGCAACAACATTCAAAGTCTACCAAGGACGAAAGAGTGGCAGAGTTCTTTGGTTTAAATATTTTGGTTCCCAATATGTTACACATTATTAAAAGAGAACTACGTTGGCTGTTTTAGTACCAGAATGGTCTGAAGCATTCATTAAAGTAGTTTAAAGATTAAATATCAACTAATGGGACTTAAGTATTGGACTTACTACCGCAGACCTCGGATTTCAAACTATCAAAATGATACCTAAATTAGACTTTGAATCGATGCATACATCTATAGTAACGAATCTTATACAATTTATGCTCAAAAAGTGCACTTAGCCCATAAGAAACAGTATTTATCATACAAAGTGTAGAAAGTTGCTTAAGTTTCAAACAACGAATTTTTAATTTATTCTTGTTTTTATTGAATAAAATGAAAATTAATTTTTATTGTCATTTTTAGATAATAAATCATTCAAAAGTTAAAAAGTTAACATAAAAGACAATGAGTTCTTACTGGGAAAAAGACGTTTAGGTTTCGAATTTTCCTACAAAGACTAGAGCAAGCGCAGGATTCATGGGTCCAAATTTGGGGAATTTCTACAATTCTTGTTTCTACTACACTTAATTGAAAAAAAATCTTTCTTAATTTGTTTTTAAGTGTACGGACTACACCACTACAATTACACATATGAAAACATAATTGTTAATGTGTTAAATATCAACCCCCCCAAAGAATTGGCCACATTTATGAAGATCATAAGTGTGTTTGATGGTCGACGGATTCACTATTTTGTTTTTTAACATTTTATAAACAAGAAATGCGATCAACAACATTTTGGCTTTTTTTAACGCGCTTCAATGACAATGAAAAGCGTTAAACATAAAACAAGAATGAAGTGAAAAAATTGCGGAATTAATCTAAATAATTCCGCAAAACAGAGATATAAAATAATTAAAACAATTTATAATTGATTTCGGGATGGGTTGGTTAAACAGAGGTCATACGTTTTATGAATTGGATTAGGAAAACAGTTAGGTTTAGACCTCCAAAATCGATCAAAATAGAAGCAACAAGTGTATTCAACTAATGAATCTTAACTTGATGTCAAAGCTTTGGCCAACTTAATTTGACATTAAAAAATATCAGTGTTTAGTTTTCTTCTTTCGTTTGGCGGAAAACAATCATATTGCCGCAATTGAGTGACTGCAGAGCTGGCAAATTCGCTTTGACGCTCTGCCCAAGAGTTGAACAATGGAAGTATAATGAGTATAGGAGAATCCACAATTTTCGAACAAGTCTCATAAAGCATGTTTCCATTATTTTAAATATCTTCTTGTTGTTATGGACCATAACAACAACATATATCTGTTTATATTTAATGATTAAAAAAAGTATAAATAAAATAATAAAAATAAACGCAAAACAAAACAAAAAAATCGTAATGAGAAACTATATTTAATAAGCGCGAGCGGCAACGCTTGACGCTTCACTTCATGTGTACGTAAAATGATGAGAACGACAATGATGATGATGATGATCATGACGATCATGATGATGTGATGATGATACTCAAAAAGTACTAAAAATAAATAAATATAATAATATTGGTGGTGGCCGTGTGCAATATTGTTTATATTTCTATATTCTATAATTTATTGCCAAAAAATCTACATCATTGGCCAATAAGAAAGCGGCCGGTTGATTGTTTGTTATATTCTTTAAAAGAAATCTTCCGATGATAAGAGCGGGCGTATTGTGAGGGAGGTTAGTCTTGTGAGGCACCATTACAATAACAGCAACAATTTCAATATAAAAAATATTATTTTGTTAATATAAAAAAAAATTTATAGGTTTTGTTAATATGTCCATCTGTGTCTGTCCCTCCATGCAGCACCAGCACCGCTCTACTCTTGTGTTCTTCTGGAAAAGCGTTTTCATTGAGGTTTTATATGATCATTTGTCTGTCCTTACATTGTTTGTGTGAGTGTTCCACAAAAATGGTCGTTTAAAAATTGAAGATTTATTTTGTTTATGGTACAACAATTTAAAAGATTTTCCATTTGGGAATTCTTATCATAATTTTTGACACAACTAATCTGAAACAAGAAAAAACAAGTCGATCATGATCGATTATAAAGTATGCTATCGATATCGAGGAAATATATATATAAAGAGGAAGTTCTCGTTTCCTCTTTATTATATTATAGACTCGATCATGATCAAATTTGCAATTTATATAGTCTGTATAAAGTTTAGTGAAGACCTCAATTAAAAGAACTAAACAATCGACAGAAAAACCCGGAATCTCGAATAATTTGAAAATAGAATCTTTTCGAAATCTTCCGTTGTAACGATATAGTTTTGGAAGCATTTGGAATGAAATCAATATCAGACCTTCCTCTCAACAATACGCTGTTTATTTACACTTAAATCGGTAGTGGTTACGGGCGAATTTCGAATGCGACTCTCATGCATAATGCCTAATGATGTAGTATCCTAAAATACTGATAATTATTAGATATTACAGAATCCATTCGAAACGCACTTGAAATGATCACAAATATTTAGCTCTTTGGTCAATTAAACGTTCTAAGCAGTTGGTCTTGAAGGATCTTTCGCCATGATACTCGAATATCGAACTGAAATAGCCTGCACAAGAGTTTTTCATTTTCTTTCGAATCTATTGTACTGAATTGATTGGAGATTTGTGTCTTCATTTATTTAAACGGTCTTGAACAACTTTTATATGCGGACATAACCGTATATCAGATAGAGCTATCTCTGAGTCGATTAACAATATCTCAGTTTTGTGGTTCCTACATTGAAGCAAGCAGGCCTCTGTGTTCTTACTATAGGAAAGCGAAATTTTGACAGAAGATCTCTCCTGAATTGATCCTGTCAAAACATTCTTCACTTTACTATGAAGGAACATTGTAGCAGAAAGTTAGTACATCCGATGTTTTAAAACTCAGGATGCTTGAATGGATTTCCCATTAATTAAGTTCAACCGTAGTTTAGGAAATAAGAGTATAAATCAACCACCACCATCTTTGTACCAGAACAACTCCCCAAATGATTTCGACTGAACTGATGACTGATTACAAATGAATTGTCAAAGCCGAAGAAATTTTTGTTTGGAATCATCTGTGCTGTAGAACTAGCTTCCAATGATAAGGTAAGGTCAAGTTCCTTAGTAACGATAATTAGTCTTCTAACAAACACTGTACTTTTTTCTTCTTACCTGAAGAAGTAAATTTTTGTACATTCCAGCTAATTGAAAAGAGACATTCTGAAACCAAATGGACTTACTCTTTGGAAGCTGTTTCGTAACTTGTATAATTTTGGATTGGTGCTTGATCAGATTTTGGACATGTTATATGAAATGGTACGAAGCAACATTTGAACCTCAATACAGAATTCCCTAAACTTTGCCAAGTTCATTAAATTTGCGATATTTTATGAGTTCTTGAAATGATAATGAATAATCAAGAGGGAAATTTATCTGTAACAAAAAATTTCCTTTCGCCTGAAATATTTTCGATTCACCAACTTTCCACTCTCACCCTGTTACTTATGCTCCATTAAACCCAATAACCCCTTGTTCCATATTTTTTGTCCAAAATTTAATCTTGTGATAAAAAACCATAAATCATAAAA
Organism: Cochliomyia hominivorax; assembly: GCA_004302925.2. Classification (NCBI taxonomy): domain Eukaryota; kingdom Metazoa; phylum Arthropoda; class Insecta; order Diptera; family Calliphoridae; genus Cochliomyia; species Cochliomyia hominivorax. The sequence continues at coordinate 65,268,540 of PYHX02000158.1, read as the reverse complement.
ATACATTTTATTTTGAAAAAAGAGTATTAACGATTGTCAACATGTTCAGAGAGGAATTAGTGTCAACGATGGCATTGAATAATTGTTGATGGCTGGTGGCTGCTGGCTGCTGGCTGTTTTGTTATTTTTGTTTCTATTGTGTTTGTTGTACTCGTGGTTCCTCGATCTTGTGCGTTTTTCAATGGTCAAAGCGAAACATTTTTTTTGCTTTCGGTTTTTCGATATTCTTTTTTTAAATTTTATCGAATTATTTTTGGAATTTGTTTATTTTTTTTCTTTTTTTTTAGTTTTTTCTAAAAAAATATTATTGATGTTTTCATCAAATAGATTTTAAAATGAGACAATTAACGTATGCATACATAAATACATACATACATACATACATACATACATACATACATAAATACATACATAAAAAATGAAACATAAATACATGAAAAACATATGTTTGTATATAATTCATAATCATGTTAATTTTAATTTGTTTATGGGACAATTTGTTTTATGTTAAACAAAAATTTTAAATAATTTTTATTTTTTCAAAAACATTTTAGAAAAATAGAAAAAAAACACGATTTTCTTAGTTAAAAGTTGTCATTGAACGAAATCATTCGATTTAGTAAAAATTTAAATTAAATACGGTTTTTTTTATTTTTTTTTAATATTGAAATTAAAATAAATATTTTCTAATTGATTTATAAACCACTTAATTGTTTCAAGGCGAAGAACGAGGTTCCATATCAACCACTTACAGCTCATCTGAAATAAATAAGAATTCCAATTCGGTGTAACGCATTCATAAAATAAATTTTATTTATATACCAAAGGAAACTAAACTAAATAACCAATCTTGTATTTCTAATCTAAATAACTATTTTCAGGAGATCAGATTACATAAGATCATATTATGGACTCATTGGATATAGCTGAATAATGGCAACATATAATTCTATGTTATATGATGATTTTGAAACCTCGATATATTTAACAGAGATTACAGAAAGTATGGGAGAAAAATTCTAAAAAAAATTATCATTAAATAGAACAGGACGTATTAAAACCTACCAATTGGACAAATATTATCAACAGTTTATCGATCGTAAAAGTTTCTGTAAGGAAAAACTACTACAACATAAAGATAATTCTATCTATAATCAATGTTCTAAAGTTCAGCATTGCGATTACCCAAAATAGATTTACAGAGAACCAAAGGAGGGCACGGTAATAAAACAAAAAGTATCTGACCATTTCCTATTTGTTTGTGCCTTAATAGAATATTTTTTCTAAGGCAACATTTGGAAACATGAAGGCAACATTTGCTTAAGATAAGGGGTCCCAACCAAGTATTTTACCTGCTCATTCCCAAATCTTCGCGATTCAATTAGGTCTTTGCTAAGGGGAATTGCTGTTATTTGACAGTTTGGAGGAAACGCGACTAAATAAACTTCATATCGAGACTTAAATTCGTCTATAAAGTAATATATCATAAAATTCGCAATTGTCTTTTTCGGATTTATAGAAAGTATTGTTCAGAATTGGAATAAGTAAACGATATACAAATAATTGTGAATGTATCTCTTAGATCGTAAAAAGGAAGAATTATCGTATTTTGATCATACTTGGCTGATGGTAACAAATCCAGCTTGGATCTGTAGTTCACCAAATGCTTTCATGATGCTAGATTGAACTTAATCACTGATCATATATAAATTGGATTTTTCTAGATTTTCCCCTAAAGAAACTGCTTCATATAAAAGGGCATATTTTGTTACAGGGAATATCCTAATATTAATTCTCCTTTGGTTTGTGATTTAGCTAAAACATATTATGATTGTCCTTTCAGATTTTGATGGTTAGAGACTGGATCAATATGAACTTGACTATAAACTTACAATTGCTATTTCAAGAATAGTTCTCCGAATCAAATTAATAACAAAATATTGAATAAACTTCTGCCACACTAAAAGTGAATAATATCAATGTTTTTTGTAGTTTCCAATTCCCATCCGCGAAGTCTCTCTGCTAAATTGTCATGTAATTACTACTCAAACGTGAATTCCGGAAATTGCTCAGTACAACAACAGCATAACAATAATCAACAATTGGTGCTTTCCCCAAAGCGTGTTAGAAAAAATATTCGAATATAATGAACAGAGCATACTAAGACATGTACACGACCTTTTAATCGGATCGGATTTAAACATTCCATGATGTAAATTTCGGTATTTGTAGAGCCCATTGTAATGAATCTTTTGTCACTACTGCATATTGCTTGTCATACCAAGAACTTTTTGGGAGATTTTGACAGCTTTTGGATGGCAAATTTTCGTTCAACATTTCCTCGAGCAGCAACAACATACGTTTCGCTATTCATTCTGCAGCAAGAATATTTTGAACCTTGTTTGTTTTTAAACCAACATTCGCTTTAACTTTTCTTACAAATTATCCGATGCCTGAGCTAACCGAGCTGATTTTCCTACCGAATGTGTTGAAAGCTCTTTAAAAAAACTTTCTATTTTTTTGGCTTTAGAAACATCAGGTGAACCATTCTTTGTACATGTATCGGGTTTTCTATCAACGGACAAGTTCCCCAGGAAACTGTTTTATTACATTGGAAACAGTCTGAAGGCATGGATACATCAACATCAACACATGAGTTAAAAGTTTTTAATGAAAACTGGTGTTAAGAATTTTTCGATCTCACTCATTATAACTGTGAATATACACCGAAATATACATAATAAGAAGAATAATACATTTCTATTTCTTTGACCCACTTAGCAACAAATCACAACGATAAGAAAATTTAGTAGAGGTACTAAAACTAGAAAAGCTTTAACTCCAAAATATTTAAAATGGACCGATTGTTTAGAAAATCTAAGTAACTCCTTTTTGACCTTTTTTATATATGTTAAATTTTAAAAATAAAATTTTAAACTTTTTCCAAAGAACAGTTGATTTATCAAGATAATTTTGTCACAATACTGAACATATCAAGAGGGATACAAATGTTTTGTCACATCTGTCCCCAAACTTAATGACTACAATAATGTATATATAACATTAATCTTGCAAATTTCTTAATGTCGCCATATAAAATCGGTCATTAAATATTGAAATTTATTACGATTCTTTTATTTATAAAAAAAAATATTTTATATTTTTTTAATTTTTTTCGAAAATTTATTCTTATTTATCTTTTTGACATTAAACATTTTAATAAAACTGAAATAAATGCAAAAGAAATAAATAAATAAATAATAAATTCTTAAATAAATGAGAATATTTAAGAAAATAAACATATTTTGACATTTCAATAAACATTCATGGAGTATGATTATGTAATCAAGAGGATAAAACTAATAATTTGGAGGAGAAAAAAGAATTAAAAAATAATCAAAAAAAGAACATATAAATTAAGTCATGTGATAGAAAATATTATATAGAAAAATATTGAGATTAAAATAAATTTTACCCGTTGCGCTTTGCTGCACAAACATTCTTCTCAGTCCAAGATCTCAAAAGACATTTCACAAATTTTATGCAGTGAATATTTTTCCATATTTCCCCTGGCCCTGTCCGTTCTAAAATTTAATTTAATATATTCCATGGAAGCTACCTCTTCCCTTGATCCTTACTGTCCTACATTTTGTCCAGAAAAACTGTTTGGAGCCAAATTTTAAAACTTTTGTTGTTATAGTTGTTTAGATATTCCATAATCATTTTATCCTTTGTATGGGGGTATCTCTCTCCCTGGTCCTATCGGTTCTAAATTCTGTTCACTCAAATAGTTCTTTGAGATAGTGATTGGTACTATTTGAGAACTCTCGCTGTTATAGTTCTTTAGATATTTGGTAATAATTTTTTGCTTTGTATGGAGGAACTCCCTTGGTCCTACCCATCTTATATATTTTGTGTTTGGGGTTAAATTTGAGAATTTGAGAATAGTTCTTTAGATATTCTATAATAAACATTTTTCTTGTATGGGGTACATCTCTCCCCATGATCCTTTCCGTCCTTCATTTTGTCTGGTAAAACAGTTCCTTGAAGAACTGATAAAATTAAAATGTAAAAATTCTCGCTGTTATAATCATATCAAAATTTTTTATAGCCTATGAAATGGGTTCAGTAGTTTAGCTGACTATCAGTCTCAAACAAATAAACAAACAATAAACGAACAAACAGACAAACAAACACAGACTCATTTTTATATATAAATTTATTTAATAAGTAAGAAGTAATAGTCGGTCAAATCCTACAATTTAATACCCTACACCACATTGTTGGTTATTAATGGAAGCTACTAAAACTTATTGAACGACCTCGTATTAATTTTATATTTTAATTTATGTTTGTTGAGATTTATGTTGGATTTATATGTTTGAAAAGAATTTTTCTAGGTGGATTATACGGGAGCTAAAGGAAATTTATGGACCAACCCCCGTAAAATTTCGAACATCATTTTTACAAGACAACGTATATGCGAGATTTATGCTCTTCAAAATGATATTTTTAAGAGTGGGTTGTATGGGACCTATGGGAAATAATGGATCGATCTTCGTATAAATTGATAAATCATTTTAGAATATTGTAAGAATTATTTGTGCCAAAATTTTTATTAACATATATTCAAACTGAATTGGTCTATATTTAAGAGTTTTATAATCTTAAGTCCGTTTTCCGTTAGGGAGGCCTTATATGTTAGTTACAGCAAAATATGGACCGATATTGGTCAAATTAATAGAGTAAAATATGTACAATATTGTGTCTAATTTCAATAGTTTTATATGCTTAAAACCATATTCCGGAATGGAGTGTCATATATTGGAGTTAGGCGAAATAATGGCCCAAAGATTATATAGTTTCTTTTGAGTGATTCTTATGTCAAAATAAATATATTTGCAAATTTTAGAAATTATATTAAAAATTGCGACCTATATGACACACTGACTTTGGGTGTATCAGAATTTTACATATTTTAGTCTATAACTTCTTTCCACTAATATGATTTTATTGATATTTGAACGAAGAAATATTTTGTTGGCGATTTTATAAAGATTTTCTTCCGAACTTTGATGTTGTTTTAGATATCGTTATATAACTTTTTTACTATTGAATCGATATAGATAGTTTTAAATTGAAAAGTGCTCAGGATAACAACAATTTATGTAACCAATTTAAAAAATTCGGACAATAATTCTAGGTATGAGAGTATTTCCAACAGACAGACGGATACTACTAAATCGATTTAGATTTTGATTTGATGCAAGAATATGTATACTTAATGTGGTCTTTATTGTGTTACACACGGAATGACAAAGTTAATATACCCTCATTACCACTTGTGGTAGTGGAGGATATGAAAAGTGAAAAATATAAAATTATTTAAAATAGGAAAAACTGATGTGAGGGACAGTTTTTGAAAGCAACAATAATGTGTCGATTTGTTTACAAGTTGATTTACATGGCTGCTCGTGACATCTGCTATTTCTAGACCCATTAAAATATGAAATTACCATAAAATGGAAATTTTTACATTATTTCTATATAATGATCAGATCTTTAAGTACAGGTACAATTTTTGCAAATACAGTAAAATCTCCTCAAAGTGTAATTTTCATATTTTTACAATTTCGAACAAATTTGAATTAATTTTTAATATGCCATTTTGTGTTCAGATATTTCACTGTATTTGTAATATATTTAGTTAAAAAATGTATATTGTCCTATGTTGTCATTTATATTTTTAGCTCTTTTGTATAGGACCATGTAATTTACCAGACAGTCGGCCATTAAAATTGTTGACAATAAAATATTTCTTTTAAAATTTTTTCAGTTTTCACTTAAATATTTTTATATTAATTGTGATGAAATTCTTCTTGTTAAAATTACATTTTATCTTCGATCATAATTTTTAATTTCGCTCTTATACTGTACACCATCGCAGGTAAGTAGTTGGGGTTATATGCAATTGTGCAAGAGTTGGTAACGGGCAGAAATAGCTTTATGTATACCGTTCGATTCAGAATCACTTTTTGTGTCGATTTAACTATGTCCATTTGGCTGCCCATATAAACCTTGTGAACAAAATACAAGTCACAGTTTTAAAAATATCTTGTTATGTCTTTATTTTGGCGAAGCCAATTTAAAATGGTGATTGTGGGCCTTTTTATTTCATTTAGCCCTCAAACAATATTACTTCTGTTCAACCAACAGTGAAGGAGTAGGGTATTGTATAGTCGGACTTGACCGAATATAAGATTTTTATTTGAATATTTTGTTTTCGTTTTCATTTTATTTATTTTTAAAAATAAAACAGTTTTAATTATTATTAACAGGTGAGGGATAAAATTAACACAAGCGTCACATTTATTTTGACACTTTAAGGACTCACAAAAATGCATCAATAATGAATTTAATAAATAATTTAAAAAAGGGAGGAAATACAACAGACACAAAATTATTTCCAAAAAGTATTTATCGGTTATATTGCTGCTAAATCTAAAGAAAATTATTTGAAAGAAAAATGGATAGAAATTTTACTTTGGCCTAAAATCTCTTAAACTTCAATAGATATTCCACATATGCAAGCATATTTTTTGTATTTTTCAATCAAATCATAAAAAAAAACGTCATTTCCACTTCTAGACCCCGGGACACACTAGAATCATTTTCTTCTACAATTAAATTGGAACATATCTCAAAAAATATATACATGTGAAATGTCGTTTAAAAAAATATTCAATAATTCCAAAGTTATAGAACTGATTCCAAAAAAAAAAAAAAAAAAATTTGGGACCACTGTGTGTTGTGAAACAACAGAACACATTGTGCGACTATATTTTTAAGTGGATGCACAATGACTACAGCGTTTCCAACATTCACTCTTTTCCATTTTATGCAAAGATTTGGACTTGCTTATAAAGTAAGTTCCCAACTTGGTTGAAGCTGAAATTTCACGTTTTCTAGAATTGAAACAACTTGTTAGATTTTCGGCTAAATCTGCTCAATTGAATCAATTGAAATCACGTTAATGAGAGAAACTAATTGCCAATATTAGTTTTTTTTAAATATTACGAACACATAATTCAAATAAGTCGAAGAACAATCATAAATAAAATCTCCACTTCCTTAATCATATTCGTAATATATTTTCTTTTGATCCATTAATGAACGTCGTCAACGTATAATCAGGGGCAATTAATATATATATTTTCTTGCGAATAAAATTAAAATTTGAAGCGAGA